>JAOUZG010016704.1:1421333-1541404 GCA_026289955.1 Argiope argentata | reverse complement strand
TGTGTGTGTGTGTGTGTGTGTGTGTGTGTGTGTGTGTGTGTGTGTGTAATGAATATAAAATATGAATGAAATATAAAATGTTTCTTTATCCATCTTAGTTTGGTGATATATTACCTATGAAAATGAGAAACAAAACTTTTATAAAATTCACTTGTTGGGGTTTATTTATTTAAAAAAAAACTGTTAACTGAAATAACTTTGAATTTCTGCATAAAATGGTTTGGGAAATATCAGCAAAATCCAATATATACCAGTTAAATGTCAAAGATTTTAGAAATTGGAAAAAATTGGCTTTTTTCCTTTAAATCAAAAACTTTATAGTAAAAGTTTATCAAATATTTAATTTAAGATCTCTGTTTAACCAGTCTTTAAATACTGGGATGTTTAAATTCTTTTTTCACATTGTGAAGCACTAAAATGAGAGTATTATACTTTTAAATAAACAGATTATTTATTCTCTAATTCAAGAAATGTAAAACATATTGCGAAATTTTTATGCCATATATGAACAAAAAATATTAATTAGATTTTAATTTTCAATATTTTTTTGTAAAATACTTAAAAAAATAGCATTAAATTTATACAGAATAGTATTACATATTCAGAATAGCAATACATATATAGAATGGCATTAAATTCATACAACACAGCATTACATATAAAGAACAGCATTAAATGTATACAACATCGCATTACATATACAGAATAGCATTAATTTATTCAGCAGTGCTAAATATGAACTAAGCAAATATATAAGTCAATGCAAGTTCCCAAAGAATAAACTTAGAAGGAAAGCTGAAATGGTTTTAAATTTCTACAATTAAAAATGTTGATGAAAAATTATGCCAGATTATGTATGTATTATTGAAAAAAAATCTACTTTTTAGCATGATCACACACACACACACACACACACACACACATACACACACACAAGTAGCTTTTAGTTTGATGTGTTTTCTTTTATATCCTACCTAAAATCTGTGTATTTTTATTTTCATTGTAATAAAGTTTTTAGGATATCTTTTAAATTTAATAAGAATTCAAGCGGATAATTTTAATCAATACTTAATTGAAATCACAACAAAGTACATAGACCATTCCTACAAAGCTTTGAAGTACAAAAAAGTTATTTTTCAGAAATATTTATCTTATTTTAGTACAATTTCTCTTTAATTTTTTAATGTTTTAAGCATCAACTTACGGCATTTCTTACATATGTATATAATCATGTGCAGTAAAATATCAAGATGTTGAATAATCATAGCGAGCACATTAAAAGCTCCCTGCAAGATCAAACAAAAATAAATAGATTTTTCATCATATTAGTAAAAAATCCTATTTCAAAACATTGGATTTTTTAACATTATAAATTCTAGGCTATTATTCTAGAATTTATAAATAGCTTGAAATTTTAAAATTGTTCAGAATTCAGATTAGATAGACGAATCACGACTAAGATATCTGCAAATTGTGACATACTTCGCAAAGCTTGAATCTTTGTTCGATCTTGTCGTCCGAATCCCCTTTTTATAAAAATATTTTGCTTTTTGCTTCTTTTTATTCTCCTTTCGTTTACAGATTTTGAACAAAAATGCAAAAGCGGTATTTATTGTTCGATAGAATTATTTCAAACGTTTGTGTCGAAATTTATATTACAAATATAGTGACAATTTTAGTACATTGTTAGTAAATTGGAACTAACTTAGCTCATGAAAACTGTAATCAACCATGGCCATAAAGAATAGTAATTTTTGTATCATACATAAAATATTAACTTTCAATGTGATTTAAATCGGTACCAATGATTATTATATCCTAAATAATAAATTGTCTTTGTGAAATGTATAACATATGCGCATTGAATCCTTAATTTCAAAATTTAAAGTAGCTTGTTTGTTTTTATTATGTTGAATTATAGATTATTTATCACTTTTTTTTTACTTTAAGCATCAATCTAGATATTGAAAATTAATGTGTCGTGTCTTTTCAAACAAAAGTTTATAAATGAATCGTTACATAAACTGCATGCCACCGTCCCAGAACTATTTCTTTAAAATACAGAAAATATCTTATTATTATAATTTAGAATTACACAACTCTTTGCAGATGCAATAAGTTAGTCATGCAACCCAACTTGCTTCGAATTGACTTATAATTCGAAAAAATAATATTGCTTTATTTCTACTAAACTCTGCAAATTTTAAAAGTAACGTCATTTTATTTTTTTATTTTTAATGCACTCAGATATTATTTATTCCTTAAGGCTGCTTTTATGAAATCACACAAAATAAGCATTAAAATAAAAGAATTGAATACAAATTTCCCTGTGTGTCCCGACGGCTTTCACAACACAAGAAAAGTTCATGTTTATCAAATCGTGATTGAAAGAGCAGCAGGGGATAGGGAGGGAGAGGGGGTGGGAGAGGAGTTTTCTTTACAAAAGAACAAAATGAAAACCCTACACACAGAAGAGTTTTATTTCAGTTCCGGATGTTGCATATTTTATGGGCATCCCCAAAGGGTTTCGACGAAAACGAGAAAAAGGAGAAGAAAAAAAATACATATACATAAAAGCACGAACAATAAATAAATAATAATAAATTCCTGTTTTCAAATGATTTCAAAACTTCAAACTCTGAACCTGATATGTCCTGTATTTTTTTTATTTATTTATTCATTTGTTGTACTGCCTTTTTTTTATTATTATTATTAGTGTTCTTTCAACTTCTCCTTTACCGTGGAGCGACCATGTATGTATATTTATTTACTTATTTCGTATGGATTTTTTTCCCTTTTTTTCATCTCTCTGTGTGTGCTGCATTATTTTTTATCCCTTGTTCCTCGGGAGGAGTGTATATATTCCAAAATCCGTTGAACTGAAATCGGAAAATATATTGCCGTGTTTCTCTGGGAGGTCCCTCGGAAAAGTCCAGAAGTTTAAAGGAGAAAGGAGGAAACATAAATTTCTGGATCCAGTTCTTTCTCTTGGCGACCTTTTCGCTATTTTTATTATTATTGATATTATTTCCCTGGGTTCTTTTTCGAGAGAAAGGATAAGAGGGGGCAAAAGCGATTTGTTTGGTGAATTTGAGGCAAGATGCATTACTTCGTGTTTGACTTCCGACTTTTGCCGAGTTGTTCTTCGGCTGCACGCGATGAAAGTTTCCGACAAGTAGGACGCCCTCCTGACGTAATTGTCGGTCCCTGGTATTTGGGGCATAAAATATCTGAATGTATGGGCAAAATAGACAGAAAAAAAAGCGAAAAGATTAGTGTAGCTTTCTTGAAAATATATTACATATCGGGAATATCGCCTCTTTGAATATTTATCTTTTTAATACTGTTTCTGATTTAGCTTTAAGAATATAGTTTTTAGATGACGATGATACGTTATAATACTTATACATTGTATTGAAATATATCAGAAATGACAAAAAGAAATTTATCTCTTTTACAAGCATAGCATTTTTAGGAGAAAAAAAATGAAATTATGAGTTGTGTAATAGTTTAATGTGACACTAAATAACGTCATCACAATTTTATAAATCTCAGCTTAAAAAAAATACCCTCGCATCTTTTTTGGATTTAAGTACACTCCCGAGTATCTGGTTCGTGACTATCCGGCCTAGTTTTTTTTATCGTATTATTTGAGAAAGACAAGGCATTGCGTTGGTATATTTGCTAAAGCATCGTAAATGGTCATCTGCTGTGATCCTCTTGCGTGGCGTGTCATGCGTAAAATACAAAAAGTAATAGGAAAAGAGCAGTGTTCTGCTCGTTGTTCATTGTTTTGTCAGTGTGCAATGGACCCCATTAGTTACCCCTATTCGTGATTATAACTGCACAGTACTTCAAAATTCATAAATTATTCTAGGTGTAACTTCATATTTTTTATTTATTTATTTATTTATTACTACAGTTAAGTGTACAGAATTCATGTTAAAATGTGAACAGTTTATATCTTACTTATCCTTTAAGTTACTTTTTTCTCTAATAAATCTTGCAGTTTAATGTATAAACATATACAAACGACAAATACAGAGCCTTCTATTTTAATTTGACATATTACTGGCAACTGTTTCTATGATTCACAGGACAGCGCTTGCTTTCACATTCTAACTCGACTAGAATAAAGCTAGATAAATAAAGGGTTTGGAACTCTATAAGAAGTGAAAAAATACTTACTATAACAATGAGTTTTGGTATTAAAACTTTTTTTTTGTATTTTTGGGGTAAAGAGATGAGTTCATAGAATTCTAACTCACACGACTTCTTTGTTATCCTGCCTGTCCTTCTGCCACATTAGACCGGATAATCGAGAAAGTATTGTATTTAAAACAGCACGTCTAGTTACATCTAAAATAGTATTAAAAGATCTGGCAAGAGATAGGTTACAACTACAATTTACAGAGTCATTAAAGATTGCGCACATTAAAATGCTCTTTTTAAATGTTACTTTTATTCGAACTAAATACAGTTCTCTTCATGTATTTTATTTTTGGATACTGTATCTCACTTCGGATACTGTATTTAAAATGCATAATACTAAGGCAGTTTTTTTCCCCACCATTCATAGCCTTACCCCATCCATCATGACATGGCTACTTAGAAATGACAAATAAAGAAAGGGAAAGGAAAATCTTTTGGAGCAGTTCGAAAGATTGGTACTTTGAAATAATTCTTCGCGCTATATTAAAATTTCCATTTACGCAGTGGAAAGTAAAAGTCAAAAAAATAAAAATAAAACACCGCAGTCATCACCGTCTCATTAATGAAAGGCAGGTTTCCGCAGAAACGCGTCAAAATCTTTTTCAATCGGTGACCACATTGTGAGCGGACCGTAATTTATGACCTCTGTTCGCGACGTTTAATAAAAGGCTGAATTTAAACTCGGAACTAATATTTATTCGAGTTCCCCAACTCTTTAATTAACTTGGAAATCGCTTTAATGCCTTTGAATAGGAATGGATTGTGTATTTCTACCTCAATTAATTAGCCGGAATAGCTTAGTCGAGCGTTAAGTCTTTTGAACCTGAATAAAGATTAGGGGGTGGGTGCAATCGTTAACTCTCTTCCACGTTTATCGATCCACCGTTTGTTTAATGCGAGTTGTACGAACACGAATTATCTCTGCCCTGAATTCATAATTGAAATATATGGAACTGTTTTGCTTTAATGACTATTTAGTACCATGCGATTAATAAAATTCGGCGAACAATACCGCTCGTGAAGGATCCGATCTGACATGTTAGTTTGTGCAAGCTGAAAAAAAAGTAAATAAAGTTTGAAGCGAATGCAAAATTTGTTCTAAATTTAGATTAGATGCCAAATAAAAATTTATTTAAGAAAGTAGATTAGATTTTGATTCAATTTTATTTCCAAATTAAATATTATAAAATAATTCAAACTATTTTAATCCATCAAATATATATATAGCAATAATAAAATCCAAAAAAAAAATTGTCTATGATTTTATATTTTGAAATCACTTTTCCGCAAGTAGATGAAAAAGCAGAATTGAAGTGCAAGTGATTCATTTTTAAAACGATAACAGAGCAAAACGTAAATACTATTTGGCAAAAAAAATGGTTTTTTTTTTCATGGAGTGTATATATTCATCTTTCTCGGCGGATTATAATTTTTTCGCTTTTCAACTGTGTTCTATACTATATATGAGTCCATATATGGTTCCGTAAAAAAAAAAATAACCACCAAAATAGAAAACTTTTTATTATTTTTCTTTTAATATGTCTTATTGATAATTAAATAAAGCTATTTCCACAGTGAAACAATTTATCTTCAACGCTTTATTAATTCATGCAGTAAAGGGTTAACTTCTCTTTCATTGACTCTTTTCACTGACAATTCAATTTGATATCAAAAGAAACCGATGAACAAGGAATAATTATTTTCTCATAGGTTCTAATTCGGTGATGTTAAACAACTTTGCTTTTAAATACAAATTTGATTACTCAAAATATTTATTGATTTATAAAATTTAATTCATTTTTAAATTATCGCTTTTAAATACTGTCTATCTTATTTTGTATATCGAAATTCAATATCGATTAATTTTATATATTTAAAGTTCGATTTAAAAAAATGCCCATTAGCGAAATTATTATCACTTTCTTATGAAAAAATAATCATGTGTGGATAATTTTTAAATATTTTATTAAAAAAATAACATTGATTTTTCAAAATTTTCAAATTAGTTTTCATTTTATTTTTATAAAACTAGATTCAGTTTCGGATGTGTAAATTTTCATTTCAAAATCATTTTCTCTATTAGAGAAACAGGAAAAAAAAACACAATCAGATTTGGGGATTAATACAACAGAAGCCAAAAATAGCATTATGCAAGAATAGCACTTGTTAGTGCATATCGTACAGTCTACTAATAATTTTCTATTTCAAGAAAAATCGTTTCAAAAAAAAATTTCGAGTTTGTTTTACATTCTTTCTTATGAATGAAATTCATAGTCTTATTTTCACTTCATTATTTATGCATAACTTTTTACATGAGATGATTTGTTTGGTATATGCAAATTTTATTTCTTGAACAGAAAAACTATTTTTTCTTTGAAAACTCAATTGCTAAAAGAAGTTGAATGCATAGAAATTCGATAAAAAATGGTTTCACTTTATATGCCAATCATAGTCAAAACATTTTTAGGAATAAGAATTTCCCAAATAGTTTTTAACCAAACTTTCAACTTTTGTTGTCATCGACAATTTGTGCAACGATTTTATAAACTTCAGTTTTTCCATAACAATCTTGAGGAACACCTTGGGTTCCATATTCGATTTCAAGAGAGATTCACCGCGCTTATTGTTTTGAGGTTTGTTAAATCTCTCAATTGTCAATATCTCCTCTCGTGTGAATTGTAAGGTTGATGAAAAAGTGTCATCTCGCAAATGGGTTTTGTCTCCTTTCCAAGCTTTGAAATTATGATATATATCTAACATTACTCATCTGATAGCTTCAAAAGTGAGCATTAATATTTGTGCGAATTCGTAATATTGCTTCCTTGCTCAGTTAGTTTTATGGTACGAAAGAAATCTTTACAGGTATTTTAATGGCTGCTAAATGAATACCAGGTCAGTGACCCCTGCAGCTTTTACAGTAAACTTGGCAAGCACAACAAAAATGAGAATTCCCAAAAATTTTGGAATTTTGTTGATATAACGATTATATTCGAAGATACAAAATCCTTCTAGAATCTTCTTTGCTTAAGGCGACCAGGGTCCTTTCAAATGACTTTTTGCAATGTTCACCTTAGCAATTTGAAATTTTGCAGGTATTAAAAGTAACGCTATAGGAGATGACACACAAAATTTTAAAGCATTATATTAATTTATTTATGAGTTAAGGGGATAATATAATATAATATTAGCGATAAATAACGTTAATGAAAAATATTCCCGGTGTTCGAAATTTGTTCGAAAGCACACCACTTTTTATTATTACTTTAACCCTTTCGAAACAAAAACTAAGATTAATCTTGATGTTTTAGTACGAAATATCAAAATTAATCAGTATAATAACTTGAAATTACTGATTTCTTAAAAAAGGTTTAAGTAGTTTTGAGTTATTACACTGGTTAATTTTGATATTTCGTACTCAAACTTCAAGATTAATCCCAACTTTTGTTTCAAAAGGGTTAGAGAAAGTAACAATAAAAATTGAAGCGCTTTCGAACAAATTTTGAGCGCCTGCAACATTTTTCATTGATGGTATTTATCACTATTAAGTAGTATATTAACGCTCCTAACTCATAAATAAATGAATATAATGCTTCAAAATTTTGTGTGCCCTCTCCTATAGTGTTACTCTTAATACCTGCAAAATTTTAAATTACTAAGGTGAAAATCGCAAAAAGTCACTTTAAAGGTCTCTGGTCGCCTTAACACATATTTTATAAGTTTGAGACAAAGCACAGCTTAAAGCCTAAGCAGTAGTCGGACGAAATATCTCTTTAGAGTGTTGATCTCTAGACTGCTTTCTCTAGCGCTTAATGCTCTTGAGATTATTTAATAACGATTTATTGTTTGGATTGTCCGGGTTTCTGATTGTAGTCTGCTTACTCTTTCTCTGCATTTTGATACATATGTTTCATATTTTCATATAGAATAAAGCATTGGTTTCTGCTATTTTCAGCTCACACTCACCAGATAAATTTTTCCTTTAATACTGTTTTTGAACTAACTTATATAGAATTTTTTGTTTAAACATATTACCTCAAAAACTTTTTTTATAAATTTCAATAGATTATTATGTTAGTTTAAGGGAAAAGCAGAAATTATAAATAATTCTGTAACATATAAGACTTTTTTAGGAAATATACATAACTATTTAGAGAATTATGCATTTTATTTTAGCCTTGTAATGTCTTTAGCTATAAATTTTCACCAACACCAAAATGAAAACTAGAAATTCGGACTTTTACAAGGGAAAACTAGGACTTTTTTCCTAAGATTTAATTTATTTATAATTATTTTAATTTCAACGAGTAATTCAAAGAATTTTTTTCTGGATTGTTAAAATTCCAATGAAAAATATAATTCAATTATTTTTACCGGATGTTTTTAAAATAATTCGATAGATTGGTTGGATTTGTAATAAGATTATTTAGGAATAATAATTTAATTATTTCATCAATTATTTCAAACTGAATTTAACAAAAAATATTTCAAGAATAATTTGAAATAAAATTAGTATTCTGGTTGTTAGTTAATGTATATAACGTTAATAAAAACTGGTTGTCTTTTGTGATCTTATAAAATTCCTTGCTTTCTTCATCTTTCTATACTTTATACTATTATTTTTATTATTTTACTTTATTATTTTACTTACTTTTTATTATTATACTATTATTTTTATTATTTATTATTATTATTTTACCATACTTTTATACTATTATTTTTATTTTCCCGCTTTATGAAAAATGGCTGTTTCAAATCCATCCATGTTGATATTATTTAAAAATTTCAAATGATGCCCTAAGTATTTTTTAAATTTTTTAAGTATTTATTCAATTATGTTTCTAAAAATATTTTACGCACGTAACATATTATTTTTGGTATATAACGGTTTTTAAAAAAAAAACTTTTTTTTCTGTCATCTAGAATTTGACACCTTACTTTCTTCTTTCTACTTTCTACAATAAACTTTTTTTCACCACTTTATGAAAAATTGCTATTTTAAATCCGTCGATGTCGATATCATCCTTCCGTGCAAATTTCAAATAATTTAATCGTTTATTCACTTTAATTTCTAAAAACATTTTACACACGTTGCACATTAATTTGATGTATATAACTTTAAAAAAAAAACGGATTGTTTTCTCTCATCTCCAAGAATTTGACAACTTTCTTTCTTCTTTCTACTTTCTACCCCTTTTTTTATATTGTTATTTTTATTTTCCCACTTTATGAAAAATGGCTATTTGAAATCCGTCGGTGTCGATATTATCCTTCCGTGCAAATTTTCTTTCTTTTTTTTTTCTGTCGAAAATAATACGTCCTAGACTTTTTAAAGAGTTGATATTACCCCCTTCGCGCTCTTTCAATACCCCGGAGGTGAGTGAACTAAAAATTTGTTTTTCTCCCGGGTGACATTTTTGAAAGTTTAAGCACAAGAACGACGCATCATAGTTTTTCTTCCCATCTTTTTTTTTTTTTTTTTGAAGCCCCCAGAATGCCTTTTCTAATATACCTCACCGTTATACAGTTCATTTCGTAAACCTGCGTTAAAAAAAGTTTCATTAAATCTCATGCCTTGGGTTAAAATAAACAAACACGGGGTGCAACGGGGAGAGAACACATTGGAAAAGGAACTAAATAATAATAATAAAAAAATGCGGTGGGAGGGTAGGGAAGTTTCAATTTCTATAAAGTCATATATTGTGGAACGTTTACCCGTGCACCGAAAAGAAAATATCTAGATATCTATAAAGCATCGAATTGAACAAAGGAAAAATATGTACCGCCAGTTATTGCGACGTAGCAGAAAAGTTTTCATTTTATCTGGTCCTTGTACAGCACCGTCTTCTTATTTCTTAATAAAAAGAGATTTAGAAAAAAAAGAACAGAGAAAAGAAGAAATCCCTTACGGCTAGAAAAATAAAAATGCTGGCGGCAGGTTAGTTAAAAAGCGATGCGTGTTAAGGTACACTTCTTCAGCGTGGAAACGGAAGTTATTAAAAGAAAGTTACTACTAGTAGGAGATATGTGGTAAGTTCTACTTGTAATTCATGCTTGATTTGGATGATGGTTTAAAAATGAATAATTAGACATGATAGTATTCTAAGGCATCATGCCTTAAAGAATAAAGAAACTTCTGAACAATTTACGTGATACGAATGCGTGATAATGTGCATTATTCTCTGGAGAAATAAATTTTGAGAATCGAGCAACCACAAATATTTAAAATTAAATAGTTTTCAGTTTTTACATTGCCATCTCATATTCAACGTTCCCTCCTATTTGTATTAAATATTTATTTTAAATTATTCATATTTTAAAACAGTAATAGACTGACTTTATGTTAAATTGACTGAAATTCCAAAATTTCAGTTACAGTAACAAAAAAGATTTATATGTAAACCTTTTTCTGACACAAAAGATAGTGATGATAAAATATGCTGAATGCATCTTAAAAATTCAGAAAGACAAATTAAAATATAAACAATTTACTAATTGTATCCCATTAAGTACGAGAAAACGTAATAGCTTGTTATTTATCATTAATTGTTGACTAATAGTTATCTCGTTGTATATTTATTTAATCTATTACGCGTTTGACACTAACATTTTGATATTCTGAAGAACTATTTTCAAAGAATTCCTTTTCCAAATCAGTTTTAAACAAAAGTTAATTAAAAATTGAACTTTAAAGCAATCTTTCACCTTCATTTAAAGCTGAAAATATTAATAAACAAACCATTTCTCTCTGAATTCGACGTTTGTAAAAATAAACAAGTATTAATTTGTTTAATTTAGATTTCCAAATGCTGAATATATTGAATGAAATCGTAACGCAATTGTTTCTCTTTCCATTATAAATTCAAAAAGCCATCAAAACTGCAAATATTTATTCTGATATATGATTGGTAAATGTTATTCTGATATTTCATTGATTTAATTCGTTTAAGTCTTTAAATTGAAAATAGCGCCCAGTATAGCCAGGAAAGTAACATGCACCTAGAGTATAGTCATTATTCTAGTGACTAAAATTGAAAAATGTGTTCCCTCACGAGTACATTTTTTAGATTTTTTTTCTAATTATTTTTGTTTACCTTCTTCGTTATTTTAATTTTTCTTCACCGTCGGTTAACTCATGAAATTTGTATAATATCGGAAAATACATTTTTCAATTTTAGGACAAATCCTTTCATATTTTTAATCGCAAATACCTCCACCAATTTTATAGATAACTCTGTGAAACTTTTTCTCGTGTATTTATTATGGTATAACTTACAATTTTAAAATTGGATTTTTTGGACAATTTTCTTTATTTTTCAAGTTGTTTTTCTAACTTCCTTATTTCGTCACTAGAGGAGCTGTAAACAGTATTAATAAATTCATTATAGTCATTATACGTCTGGTACACATAACTTTTCTGGCTTTACAATGAGTCATTTTAAATTTAAAGGTCTTTTCTGAATGATCACCTGTGCCGCAGTTTCCAAACCATAGTTTCGTGTATATACTGGGAAGTTCAATCTCTCGAAGATTAAAGTCGTTCGAAAGATAAATTTGAAGGAATTATGGTATAAAATGCAATCTTTATGATCTTGTTTTGGCTTACGTTTAAAAGGTCCACCTCAGCATCTAAATTATCATCAGTCTTTGTATAGTTTCAAAGCAAGTTATCATTGAATAAGATTTACTTCTTACTTAATATTTAATTTTATTATGCTCACATTTCCTATTTATTTCATTTCACATAATCACGCGCTCAAAAGGATATTTTTCTTGGTTTTATTTGTGTTAGTGATTAACTTATTTTTATAAAATAAGATCTTTTGTAAATGAAATGGCAACTCGTTATTAAAACCTGATTTTTTTAGTTGCTCGTGCAGATAATAAAATCTTTATTTTTCGCCTACGGATTTTTGCTGTCCCCAAAAACCTCATCCCAAAAGCAACATCATGTTCTGACGCCATAATAAGTATTACGGTAAAATTGATTTGATTTTGTGCAAGTCTTTCTCCCTCTATATTAAAAAAAAACTCTACATCAATTTTGAATAAGAATTAGAAATAATTTTTTTTTCTTTATGTAGAACGTCTGACAAAATAGTACGGTTATGAATAATCAAAATGAGCATCTTAACTGCTCTTTGCAAAACTGCAAAAGTATATTTGAATATTTTCAATTTATAATTAAATAATGTTTTGTATCAGTTTAGAAGACATGATACTTTAAACACAATAAGCCTCCACCCGGAGGGCATCTCCAATTAAAGATAAGATTCTTCCGGCATGGTGGTTGGATCTCTTCACGCTGGAGGGTATACTAATAGGTTGAGAGTTAGGTTCCTCCCATCGATGACGGGACGTAATTCCTATGGGAAGGGCTATAACGTGGCCGGTCAGGCCCTTAGGGCTCAACCTAGTTCTCGCCAGTGTTGTTGTTGCAGGTCTGGTCATTCACTTTTATGATTTAAATCAGTGTGTCGTAGCGGGTCGGAAAGTCTGGTATGACTTAACATAATCATGCCTTTAGCAGCATTATTTATATCAACAATTCTCCTTTGTTTGCTGCAACAAAATGTTCTATTAGGCAAATCAATAAAGTAAAAATAATTTCGCTCAGCCTGCAACGACTGATGCAATCAGGACGGTGGAAATAAAAGAGACGAATTATGCGTTGAACATAAAAATGCTACAATGTTTAGAACTACAAGTTTCGAATGCCTTTTATTTATTATGTATAATGAACAAAACAAGTAGATTATTTCAATCCTATCTTTCCATTCACTTAGTATTTTAATTTTCGATTAAATTAGCATATCAGCAGTTTATGTGTGGTCATCAAATTGGCATATGTCACTTAGACCAATCTCTTGTGTTCATGCTGTCCGGCACATCTCTGTTGATCGAGTACGTATCTACGATTATGCAACTCCATAATAAAAATGAACTGCGTCGCACAGGGGGGTTCTTCGAAAGCTGGAACTTTTATTGCAATCCCATGCGGCGAATCGATGAGACCGTCCACAGGCAGGCGATGGATAAATTCTTGTAACTTCCGGAAAGTCCATGCTGCGCGGAGAAAAATAAAGTGAGTGAAAAATGATTCGGATAGCTCTAATGCTGTGATTTTTCACGGGGCGTTTTCCTGAAATGTCCCGCTGGGACGAAGAAAGTCAATTGAAAATGTGAGAATTACTAACGCGGTCGATTCTGCGACCTCGAATAAGCTGTGTTGTGACAAGAGCTCTATTTTTTTTTTTCTTTTTTCTTTCTCTCTATTCTCCTCTTCTTTCATTTTCTTTTCTCTCCGTACTTCATTCTTTTTTCGAGCCATATCCTTCGTAAAAAGTTCTTTGCCTTCAAACTAAATCTTTTCTTTCTTTCTTTTTTCTTTGTCTTTTATTTTGGGCATTGTACTTTTGTAATTCATTTCAAACATTAGGCAATATACCAATTTTTTTTTCTAGACACATACTCATTATTTTTATGAAATCTTTGGAAGGTAGATGAGACAGTTGTAATGGCTTTTCTTTTTAAATGTTGAGCTGTGGATTTTCAGCTTTTATTCATTTCGGTTGTCTCTTCACTAAGAAAAAATTTTAAACGGCTTCAGATTAAAATGTATTATTTTTTTTCTTTAATATCCTAAATTTTTTTATTTCGTTTTAAATTCCATCCTTATTTTTTTGCCTTTTATTTTTTTATTTTAATGAAGATTTTGTAATACTTTCCATTCTTAAATTTGGAAACTTTCCCCATTCTTGCGCATGCGTCAGGAGGCGTTATTTTTTAATAAAATAGGGATGAGAGGAATGATGGAAAGCAGAGATGTATACTTTTAACTAAAGAGGGGATTCGGATTATTCGGGAAATTAGAAGGAATAATAACTGCTTGTCTTTCTTTATATTGCCTTCGAGCCGATAATAACGTATAATCACTAAAAAGTCCTATTATCAAGATCCTCAAAAGAATCGTATGAATTAAAAGTAAAATGCTATATGGAATACAATGATGATTATCCAGTGAACTAAATGCACTAAAATTACCAACTTTTTCAATTATTATAATTTAAAAGAAATATGATACAGTTTAACACTACGTAATTTATTTATTGAGAGTAAATATTTTAAGCTAAAAGAATATATATAGATTTTTCCGTGCTTATGTATCTTATAAAAAACGCTGTTTATCATCAAACGAGAAAATCTTTTTGTGAGTAAATATTTCTTCACTATATTTTCAAATATTCGTAATTTATTCTTACGAGCATTTTCCATTATATTGGGATTTTTATTTATGAACTTATTTTTAAAAACTCAAATAATAATCTATTTATAATATTTTTAAGGATTAAAAATTAATTTTCTTGCCTCAAAGGAATTATTTGTCGCTTCAAAATATCAAATGGAAATAAAACAACATCTGGATTTAAATTTTGACTCTCATTTGTCAAAGGACATCGAACCGAAAAAAAAAATGTATAGGGAAATAAAACTGAAATCTAAAATAAATTTCAAAATAAATAAGCTATAAAATTGAATAAATATAAGATGTAATTTTTAATAAACGTATTTTTCTTAAATTATTAAACGAATAAATTTTTTTCAAAATCTTTTACATTTACTAATTTGGATAGATAGATTAATATTATTATCAATTTATTCTCATGCTTATTAGAGTAAAAACAGTTCCAATTTTCCTTGATTAGAATGTTTTAATCATTAGAAGGATTTTTGTTTACCCTTCATTTGACGTTAATTGTCTTGCATTTTAAACTTAATTTAAACATAATTCACACATATTTTTTATGGTATTGAACTAAACAAGACATAAGAAGGGGGGAAAAATTCAACCTATTTTACTTCTTTTATTTACCGCACACACACACACATAAAAGAAAAATTATTAATGATTTCAAAAGATTTATTTTCAATTTATGGTGCTAATGATCATATAAATGTTATATCATAACTGAATTACCAAATATTTTAATTCTGATTTTTCCTTAAAGATGACTGGCGTTTCGATAGGCCAGCTAATGTTGACAAAATGGCTATCCTAATTTAGATCGCCATACTTCGGCATACCACCGATTTGGATAGCCGTATTTCAGCATATGGCGTTAGAGAAATTTCATTTCATTTCTTAACTTTCATTATTCATTTATAAAAGCTAAGATTTTTTTAAGAAATTGATACTTGAGTTTTACATTAGCTAAAAATAATTTCGATGTATACAGCATATGTAGACTGTAATTCGCATCTCTAATATATGAAAAACTAACTATTTTTTCAATCTGATGATAAAGAGCATAAAAATAATTTGTATGCCAGCTTCGCATTATCAATCATGTGATTCTGGTGACATCGCTATAAGCCTGCATAAGCTAATGTTGAAGTTCTTTAAAGGGACATTGCGCCATTAATTTGAGAGGATTACAATGCGGTTGAGTATTTTTAATTGCTTCCATTGTTTACTTTTAGAAATCTAAAGAAATTAAGTAAGGTAATTAAAGAAACATGTCATGATTTGACAAATCATCTTTTAAAAATCATCTTTCATCATGACAAGGAAAGGTTATGCAGATCTTTAGTTACTCGTAAAAAATTATTTGCTTTAAAGTGATGTTCAATTTTAAAAAATTATTAATAATTAAAAATTGTCATTTGACTGTCTGTTCTGGTAAAAATTGTCATTTTGACTGTTAAAATCCCGACTTTAAACAGCCAAATTTAGCTGTATGATTTTTTTCAGCCAAACTTTTTTGATTAGTAAAAGTAATAATGGCAATGATGCTGCAAGTTCTCATCTACTTCAGTTTTTTTATAGTACTAAAAATTTTATAAATACGTGATAGTTATAAGATGATAAATTGTTACATAAAAAATGGAAAATACATTTTTGATATAAAGCTCATTTTTTTCAATATTTCTGCTTTAACTCATGGCGAGAAAAAAAACAATTATTTTTCCACCAACTTGACTCAAATCATATAATTTTACTTTTATTCCTATAACAACCATTTTTTTCTTTATAACATCAAATCGGTAGCAAAAATCACCGGCCATTGAACTTTTGAATTTAAATAATCATTAGTTTTAAATTATATTCATGGACTTCTTTTTATTGTTAATCTCCCGACCGATACTTCAAACAACGAATCCGATTGACATTTTGATGGTTATACCTGATATCCCATGCTCGTACCCTTTTCCTGTTTTTAGTTTATTTCTTCTCACGAGTAGTTGTCTTCTCTTCATCAAATTTAAAATGTGTGTTTAATTCATGGTTGATTTCTGATTCCCTGATTAGGGAACTTTCTTTAAGGGATATATAAACCCGAATTGATGTTTGTGTCAATTCCTGTTAGATATACGAAATGATCTGCGTCGGAAAACAATAGAATTAGATTTCTTGTTTTTAAAAGCACTCTAGACCGAACCGCCGATAATCTAAACATCCAGATTTTTACAAACAATTCAGCAAATCCGCACTGTCGGTAAATGATGGATTGAACAGTGAAATGATGATATCATTTCCGCATTTCAAATCAACTTGTTTGAACTCGCACGATTCTGAACTAAAATATTTGAAGATTCGATTTACCATCTACCCTATTATTTCTTTTGACCAAATTGGTTTTTAATGATCAATTCTCCCTTCTATGCATGGGTATCTATGGTTGTTGGGAAAAGTCATATTAAATATTTTTTACTTTCTCGTAAACGAAATCGTTAAAAAAAATTCAATTCGAAATGTTGATGCATTTTAAGTTCCAAGTATCCAATTTCATTTTAGAATTATGTTTGATTATCTGCGTTTGAATAGGAATACTCAAAAAAAGGAGCAAAAAAGTTGCATTGAACCTTGATATGTATGTAATTTTTACATCTAAGTGCATCAAATTTAGGACGTGGTGTATCATCACGAAGAAACTTTTGTGTGCGCGCACTATAATTTTAAAGCATGACTATCTCGACAAATGAAATATTTAGTATGGCCCTTTTACATTAAATCTGTAGCGTTGAATAAAATCAGTCAACGGAAATCGATACTTTTTGAGAGTATTATATTCTCTACGTGATAAAACAAAACTGAATGGAAAACATTTTGAGTTGTCAAGGCATGAAATGAGCAGTTTCTTTTATTTCATAACTGTGGACCACTTGATTTTTCACGTCTTTTTATAACATCGAAGAGAACCAAGTATAATTTCAAGTCAGTTGATCCAAATGGTAAAGCGATTTTAATAAAATTAAAATTGGATGTTTATATCTGAAATCTCAAAAGGTCGAAATTAACCCTGTCTTCACTTTAAAAACAAAGACAAAAGATCGTCGTTGGATATTCAAAAGCAAAATACCGATCGAATTTGAATGTTATTATCATTGCTAGGAAAAACAATAAGTACATGTTGTAAATGCTACACAAAGCTGAAAATTGTATGAAGAAAAAGCTAAAATCCTTATTATAGTACTTAATTCATTGCGTTTGATTGCTTCCCGCCTTGATTCTTTATTAGAGTTGTATAGCTTTAAGTTGCAAGAAATAGCAATTCTAACAGTTTAAAATTGTGTCTTCTCCAACGAACTCTATAATTTGGCGCTGTTATTTATGGTTTGATACTTGGAACTAATTGAAATTCAAATCAAGCGCTTACATCTTTGAAGTATGAAACAGTTTGAGACAATTCAGCTACTTACTTATGTAAGTGAAAGATAGCGGAAGAGCATGCCTTTGACACCCATCTTTTACCAACTGTCAAGTCTGAGGCGTGGTCTGAAACTTTCGGTAGCGCCGCACAAGGCGAATCTCTTCAGAACGAGTAAAACGCTGTCTCCCAAAAATTCATTTTTCACTTTTTCCAAACCTTAAAAAGTGTAAGGCCCAATACCAAGAGGGGGCAAGGAATACCTCTTCTCTCCTTATTAATAACAAAGCGCACACACGTGGCTTCCGAAAAACACTTGGGGAAATACGCCCAAGACGAGAAAAAAGGCACCCGACCCTACGCCCTCATCTCTGTGGGTGGGCGACGACCTTTGGCCCCCTCCCTTATCGTTTGCCGAAGCTGCGGAACCCCCCAAACGCCACCTCATTCATTTCTCTCGTTTCAGGTTACTTTTCTGTCCAAGGAAGACTGTTTGGTTGTCTTGTCCTCTTGTCTGTCTTGGTTCGGTGACTTGGTATAGAATTGCGTTGCCTAAAAGGTTCTCGGTGGGCGATATTTGGGAAGAATATTGGGTTTCTGTTTTGTGGTGACAGATTTTGAAAATTGATTAGACTGGAAGTTCCTAGTTGAGAATGTGGTTTGCTAAGTAGCGTTATGGTTTGTTTATTCCTCTCCCGTGGGAATACTTTGATTTGAAACCAAAAGTTGTTTTCGTTCTCCTTGGCATGTGATGTGTATCACAAGGTGATTGGTATAAACCGAAAAGCCGGAATAAAAAAGTCACATTGTTCATGTATAGAGATAGTATAATATTGGATACAAAACATAAAAGCCATATTTGAATTTTAAAACAAGTTGCAACATAACACTATATAAAAGATTTATTTTTCTGTGTTGTCCAGATTTTCGAATGGCAGCCACAGCCTTTAAATATTGCCTTATAAGATACGTACTTGATAATATATTTTTTTTCCTGTAGATACAATGCTGAAAAGGTAGAAAGTAATATTAACTAATACAAAAAATTTTCCAAAAGAATAATTGTTAAAATCAAAAACAGATAAGGATGTTGTCTAGTAATACTATTAATATAAATAGCACTCTTAAAACAGAAAAATGTATATATGTACTGGTATTTTTGTCATACTTTGTGTGTGTGTGTGTGTGTGTGTGTGTGTGTGTGTGTGTGTGTGTGTGCGTGCGTGCGTGCGTGCGTGCGTGCTAGAAAAACAAAAACTGAAGACTAAAGTTATTAATTACTGATGTGTTAACTGATACGAATAGCTGTCGAAAATGATGAGAAAAAAATCCATGACTTTCTATCTTAATACATATATGTATAGATTATAACACTTATTTAAAAAGCACTATTACAGGGAATTCATTTGAGATTTGTTTATATAACGTAAGATTGTAACTGTTATTTCCTTCAAAAGCTTCTTTTAATCAAAGATTTTTTGAAGAAAATGAAAACTGGCCTCAAATAAAGCTTTCGAAAGCTGCGCTTCATTTTTGAGATTTTAATAAGCTTTAAAATGAATGTTTGCCTGATTTATTTGTATTAAATTACTGAGCGTTTAGCAGTAAGCGAAGGCGTGACAAAAATATGTGTCTCTGTCGTGCGAACAATACCAGGCAGTGCGCAATTTTCTACCCTAGAACTACAAAAGACGACAACGCCCGTTTTTAATTGTTTAATAACGATAATAGTCTTTTAAATAAAGCACTATTTTCTTCTTTCGAAATTGCTTTAACTTTGATACGAAGCCTTTGAAATTTCTCCGCTAAAAATATTGTTTTCACTAGTGACGCAAGTCTTCACATATATATTATTGCATCGTTTTAAAACTCGGAAACGAAACAGAATAAACAAATTAATTTCATCAACGTAGTAATGCGAACGTGAAAACCAAGTTAAGATTGAATCAAAGAGAGCAATCTCTTGCGCTGTAAAAAGAAATTTCATATTTTGGGTAAACAAAAAGAACTTTCAACAGACTTAGACCACCTATGACCCGAGGATCACGTTGCATCTCGAATACGTTACTTAATTAAATGGGAGTTTGTTTTAGCGACACACAAGGATAGGTTACACAAACTTATTAAACAGTTTTTAATTTTGAAGGCAGGCAATTACGCGTCTCGATATTAATTAGCGACAAGACAAGAGATTTTGCGGAGAGAAACTTTCAATAGAAAATAGGCCGTTATTAATTTGCCGCCGCATTATATTGGCCTAATGGGCTCAGGTGCGCAGTGGCTCGTTCTGAGGAGAACTAACATCGACGTTTAATTTTAAATTATGAACCAGCCCTACACTTGTAATCTTTTGTTTTCAAATTATTCGCTTTTAAATTATCGATGGGTGCGTTATTTACAATCATGTAATCAACGGAGTGAAATCTTTCTTTATTTTCAAATTGAAATATTTAAATGTGAAGCGATATCTCTATCTCTAGTTTTAGGTATCGCCTCGTAAACATTTTAAAGTTCAATTAACGTCAAACTATGTTTTTTCCTGCATATAAGTTATGATTAAACTATACTTAGCATTTTTAAGCATTATTTCTTTTACGCTGTAGTGGTTATCTAACTCTACTACCTTCTCTTTTGATACAACAGATGGCGTTAACATGTTGACATCAAGGTATATTTCCCCTGACCTTTCTTGGGGATCTTAATTGGATTGTATTCAGAGTGTCGTGTATTTTCGCGTTCGTGTTTGTTTTGTCTTGTGAAATGCCGAACTTAGGAAATAATTAGATAACTGTTCCTGAAATTCGTCTATAATTTTCATTTACCTCATAATGAATTTATAAAGAATCCTTCCCCTCCACAGCTTTATTTAAATTGCCAGTATTTAACCATCCTAAATTGTTAAAATTTAAAAGGAAACGGACTCTGATAAACATAATCTTCCCAACGTTTAATTTTTAAATAGAAATATCAAAGCTATATTCTTTTCGGAAAAAAAGGAGATTCGTTTGATTCGGCTTTGATTTTTCAGTTTATTTTAAAAGGGTTACCATGTGTTTTGAACATAGAAGCAAAAAATTGTGCTAATGAATCATATATTAATAAACCGAATATTTTATATAATTTTTTGTTATATTATTAAATAGTCCCTTATTTTCTAATTGCATTTTGAAGGCACGATGATAAACCGTCCGTCGAATATGAGTTTTAGTTTCACTTTTTAAAATTTTTTCTTAACCCTTAGTAGCCTGATTTACGAAAGTGATTTATTTTTAATATTACTGTGTTTGCTTGAGGGTCTAGATGAAGGGAAAAATAGCTAAAAAAAATCACAATATTTATTTTACATATTTACTTAGAAAAAAAAACAGGTATCAATTTTGATTCTTCAGGCATTAACGCCATAAAGAAATCAGATATACCTATGCATGAAATAATGCGAAACATTGATTGTTTTTATTATCGCAAGTATTTATATTCTTCAGAAAAAGAAAATATATCAAATTTGTATTCAACAAAACTTTTAGTAAAATATGTTTACTTGTTCACTTTGTCGCGCGAGTAATATGTCATAGATAAAATAAAACAATGATGACATTTGATTTTTTTTTTAAATTTCGTTGGAAAGAATATTATACAACAGTAAAATACGTACAGCCAACCTATAAAAAAACTAATAGTAATGTGAACATTCGGTTTAAAAGATTGGTATCAAAATTGAAACTCTAGGTTATTAAGGGTTAAAATTTATTTTTACTTTATTTTTTTCGAACGTTGATACTGTCATCTTCTATAAGTGTTAAAACTTATCCTGTGGCTTAATTTCCCTCACATCTGGACTCATTGTGACTAAAAAAATCCAACAGTTTTGTTATGAATTGCAACAAATATATTCTGCACAAATGGCTATGTATTGTATTCCAACGGATTCTAAAACCTCCTTACTTTTACGCATGCGTTAGGATGGTAAATAGGGATAAGAAGAAAACTGAAAATAAATGTTTACATTTAACAATAAATTAAACTAGGATTATTCACGGATTGAATTAAAATAAAATAATTTATTCCGAAACGACACGATACTCACATATACGTGAGAAAACTGAAAGAAACAATATCTAATAGAACAGAAAACAGAATCAAAAAATGACGAAGAATTCCATAAATGCACTCATCTTTTCGCATCTCACCCCTTAGTGAGATAGAATCATCGAAAAGTCATTTCATTGAACAGTACATAGGCATATAACATAGGAAATAGACCAGGAAGAAGATGGAATTAGATTATGGATGAAAGAGGTGGAGTTGTTCCCTATAACTTAATTACAGCATTAAAGCATAACTTTCGGTCATTATTAAGAAGTTTTTCATCTCATTGTTCATATAAAAAATGCAAGTAAAATGAGGCGTCATCTTTAACGAAATATCGTCGGAATGAACTGTTGTATTATGAAATAATTTCAGTTTTCATCAGAGATCGATTGAGATGCTCAAATACACCATTGGGACTTTTTTTAAAGTAAGTTAATTTAAGAGAAGAATTTGGAGATTCGTAACCACAAGAGATAATTTTAACTTTATTTCTTGTGAGTTATTATTTGGGGGAAAATAAAATTAATTTTAAAAAAACGAATGAGTGCGGCTAGACCTAATTATAAGTAGTTTAATTTTTAAGTGACTTTAATTATTTAAAAAATAATTACATTGTACTTTTTGCAATAGTCTTTAAAATCGTTATTTCAATTGCAATGAATTTATAGGACAATTATTTGTCGTTCACGTGACGTCAGGGTAAGTAAAATATTGAGACAATTGGTGTAGAATATCATTATTGCTATAATATTTTTTATTCTTATATTTATTTATATTAGCTTTTATTTAAATCCCATTTATTCTAGCAATTCATTTTAAAATTTTATCTATTTACTATTATCTATTACGTATTAATCTCCATTCCGTATCATTGCACCTACCATACTTTACAGGATGCTGTTAAAACTGATTTATGATAGTTAACGTGTGAATAATTATTTAATATCTTCACTGTGCTTAATACATAATCATCGTAACTTTTCAAGCCTCATGAATTATTTCAAGATCGTAGAAAGTAACAGTTTAAGTACCTGGGAAGTATAAGGATGTTTAATACCCGATGGAATTCCCGGGTAAATTGCTGGAGCTGTATAATTATTGCAATAAAGTTTTGGAATCGATCAATACTTAAGACAACCCACGCAAGGAGTGCGAATGAGGTCTTAAAAGAGATAACTCATTTTGTCATTCCCTGCTCTAATAATAACTCCTTCAATAAATTTAATTTATCGGAAGATGATGCAAGAATTTTAATCATCAATCCTTTCCCTAGAGTATTTTTTGGAATTTTTATTATAAAAATGAGAATTAAAAATCATTACTTAATTATGTCGATAATTTCTTGGGAAAGAACAGAACAGATTTTCTATAAATAAATGCTTCGAAATTTTTTTTAGCTGTTTTTGACTATATATATGGTAGAGAATATTGTTTTGAAAATTTTATCCATTGTAGATTTTTTAAAATCTGGATTTTACATTTCTCAGATTTTTAGACTTCAATTTTTGATGCATAAGATATAAATAGATATTTTTCACTGTCTCCTGAAAATTTATAAGTCAATCATGGTAAGATCTTAGTTTTGGAGTCACAGAGTTCCCTATTTTTAAAGTCCTATTTCGTAGAAAATCCACAGTACATGTTGGTTAAATTCAAATTAAATCAATGGGAGTTGAACGTCATCACATTGACGTAATAAAGGAAAGTACAACAACATCTGAATATAGCTAAAAATTGCATAGTCCTCCCCAAACCAGTGCTAAGTTGATTGAAGACGAGATTTTAATTATTGATTATTCAAATATCTATCTCTAATTGATTTTTAAGTATATACTTAAAATTTTAGCATTCTATTATGTAATTGTTTGATTTCGGTAACAGTTAAACGGAGAATAATAATAATAATAATAAGTTGCTACTTTCCCATTTATTAATTTTTTAAATATGTAGTCAATATATATGTATAACAATATATATATTTTTTCATTTCCACATCCCAAAGTAACTTTCTTTATTTGTTTAAAAATATTTAATCCTTAATTGTTTTTCATTAAAAAATCAAATCGTTCTTAAAAATTCAATTGCCGAAATGTATTTTAAAAAGATATTTACTGAAATATATTTAAAGTAGCGATGCATTTGGTGACTATCACGATTCCTCCCCCCCCCAAAAAAAAATAATACGCTACTTTATTCCCAGCTATAACCTTTTTTAATATATGGTCAAGATGTATAGAAATATTGTTTTTCATTCCCAAATCATGATGAAACTTTGATTATTTATTTCAAAAATATTTAAATTTTGGCTGTTTCTTATAGAAAAAAAAAACATTCTTAGAAATTCCCTAGCCAAAATATATTTTTAAAAGTCCTTCGTAGCGATACATTTGGCAACTATCACAAATTCCAAAAGAAGAGAGAGAGAAAAAAAGGCATGCAACTGTAAATAATGTTCTCTCTCCTTGTCGCAATCCACGCCAGATGTAGAGCCCGAGACGGCACATTTCACACATATCTACAAATATGTAAGTGGTGTCCCATATGTCTGCTTCAAACGAAGCCTACATCTCTCTGTCTGACTTATCCGCCATCACGTTCGATGCGGACCACCCCACTCACAAATGACAGACGAATGTGTGATCTGCAACAAATCAAGCTCCCTTCATCTTCTCCGATTGCCCCCACAAAACATTTCTTGAGTCTGTGTAAATAAATAGATCCATCCCCATGGGAAGAAGAGCTTGGAGCTCTTATCTCTCCCGTCTTCGTGTCATCTCTGGTAGCGAGTCGGCAGGCCTGGAAATTAGTAAGAAACTAACCTAGTGGAGAAAGCTATTCAGTTCTACACAGAAGAGGACTGTGTTAGTAGTTGAAAGAAACTGATACTTCTGCAGTGCCCCCCCCTCTTTTTTTCATTTTATAAAAAAATAGCACGGAAATGGTAACATACATTGAATAATGTTATATAAACAAATAATAGCATACATCAAAGCTTAACCCTAAAATACATGACTTTTTATATCTAACAAAAAAGAAAAAAAATGCATGTGTTATGAATAGTTACTTATAATATAGAAAAATTAATTTTAAAAATTTTATTCATTTTTTTGTGAATGTATGAATGGTTTCATTATGAATTAAGCAATATTTCATTGACACAAGAAAATAATAAAAATAACAATTTTGCAATAAAAATAACAATTTTGCAATAAAAATAAAAGTCCTTTTTTCACCAATATATATATATTTTACAATACAAAAAAAATTTAATAGTAGTTTTAATGATAGGACTATTCTTAGGACAGCCATCTTGGTATTTTTCTAATCTTCCAATTTAAATATAATCGTAGTACCATTATATATATATTTATAATGGTACTACGATTAGATTTAAATCGGATGATTTGTAGAATATATATATATATATATATATATATATATATATTCTACAAATGTTTATGAAAAAGAATCTAGAAAATGGATCTAGACTTTACTATTCCAAAACACAACAATGAGTGTTTGGAACATTAAAATTAAGCTTATAAATGAAAAAAAAAGTAGTCAAATATGCAGTTTAGGATTAACAACAAATTAGTTCATGCAGCTGTAGGATTATTTTTTTTTCAGTTACCAGAGATGTTCAAAATTTTGACCGTTATTGACCAGGTGTTAGTGATAAGATATATAGTATTACAAACGGTGCAAAGATTACCATTTGGCATTTGGGCTGTTATATTCTCAATTTTTTTCACACCCCACCCCTTTTTTTTTCTTATAGTGTACGTCACAGAACTGGATTTTGAATTGCTGACATATAAATAATTAAGGCATCAAAGCATAATAATTTAAATTAATTTAAACAAATGTAGAAGTATCCGAGCTATTCTAACTATTGACTGCTATCACCCAGATACTGCTGATAAAAAACCAATCGAGAGTATTACAAATGATGCTAAGACTATCAGTGGGCGTTTGAGTATTTTAATTTTCATCACATTCTCGGTTCGTTGATAACTGATAATTGATCTAGAAATATTAACATAATATTTCATATTCGTAGAAAAAGAAGAATATGAAACATTGAAGTCAGATCCAACGACTCAATAAAGAGCTCATTACTACGCGTCACTCCAGCCATTTATTATTTTTTGTTTAATCTTGGCTTTATTTCTAAGAGACAGAGTTCTGGAACAGATGAGTATATGTTTCTTATTACAATTATTGAGTCTGAATTAAATATCTGGTTTGGCTTATAAAAATAATTTTCATATAATTGAAAATGGGTGATCATAACGAGCCTAAAATAATAATTAAAATCTTAGAAACGTTACTATTGGATGTGAAGGATAAATATACACGAAATTTTTATCAATTTCAGTAACCATTTTAATGTCGAAATATGATCGTATCATTTATGATTAGTACAAAGGAAGCTAAATTTCGTGGAGCTATCTGTTTATTTTAAATTTTAAATATTAAAAAAGCTGTTAAATATTTGTTGAAACTATGCATTGTTTCTTAATTGGATTCTTGTATAACTGCAGAAATTAGCATTTCTTTAACCGAGATATACTTTCAGCCAGCATTATTGAATATTTAATTATTCATTGTCCCTTAAATATTTAAAAAGTATTCTACTTTTGCTACCATTTGAATTCTCTTGGCTTTCCTTTGAAATGTTTGAGCACTTGGTGAAATATATTTCATTAAATTGTTCTAGTACTTAGTTCCATTACATTTTTCTCGAATCTAATCGAGTTATTAGTATCAACCGAATATTGCATTAATTAAATAACGTATTGTGCTCTTATTAAATTATGAAACTAGAGAGTATTTAAAATACAGTTCGCCAATAAGACGAGTAAATCTTTTGAATAAATCTTATACCCAATTGAATAAATTTTTCAAAAACCATAATTTTTATTCAATTCCTAGTAAGCTATTCACTGATAAAGAAGTCTTTTACAAGGAACTTGAATAATGAAGTGTATTTTTAAATCAACGGACAAACTTTACACAATTCACTCATCAAGTGATTCTTTGGTAACTGGATACAAGCGAATAGAATAAAAAAATCGAGAGAATCAATTTAAACTTAAACACTTAATTATGAATTCTTAGAAATTCGAGGGTTTTTATATATTTCTGACAATAAAAGCTAAGTGATTCTATGAAACTTTCTAATTAAATTAATGCTAGTTAAATTTCATATCCTTTAACGTAAGTGTCTTATATTTTTTTCAACATTCTGATATCTACAATCCCTAGAACAATACAGTATAAGCAGTACTTCATTTATACTTACTATTATAAAATTGAACTTTAAGTGAAAAGTTCTTGATTTAAAGAACTGTGAAGCTTTCAAAATGGTTTATGAATTTTTAAACTTCCATGTTTGATCGTTTATAATTCACGCACTGATTTGAAAAAGTTAAGATTTATATTTGCATCATGTTTACTAAATTGAAAAATCTAAAGGGTTGAATTTATTTAATTAATTCATAAAGTAGCGAAAAATACAGAACTTGTAGCTCTTTGATTACTGAATATTTTCAAGTTTGCTCTTGGAATATCACGAAATAATATTGTCCTTTTTTCATCAGTTAGTATATTCAAAAATGCTTCGCATAATTTTACAAAACAATCTTTGAAAATTAATCAGTTATAAACTTTTCTGTCTATGATTATGAACTATAGTGATATGGCAAAAAAAATCTCGGGTTAGACACCGATTTTTCCAAAACTGCATGATATATTAGAGCTCTTACTTCATTAAATTAATCTAATGTCAAATACAGTCGAACCTAAATTTCATGAACTTGGAGATTCCAGAAAACATTCGATGCATGGAAATTCAGCAAAAAATTAAAAAAAATCATTTTGACATTTTTTAAAAACTTATTTCAATTTTAATTTAATTTTTTTTGTCACCAGCTATATTTTTTTTTCCTACATATGGCCCTAAATATTCTGAGAAGGTATTTTAAATAGGGTATCATTAAAACATTGCGAGTGAAGCAATTGGTTTTTAATTTCTTTAACATATGTTGTAGTTTAGCTTTTCTATCGAAACTGACCGTAAAAATATGCATGGAATGATAATGTATGTTTGGAAATGATAATCAGTATTCTGTTCTACGCCGTATAAAAACTCGTGTATAATAGACTTCAAAGACCTTAATATGTGATTTCTAAATTAAAGAAAAAATGCGATCTTTAAAATGCCTGCGATCAATAATTAAATGTCCCTAATGCTGGAATTTTTCATCTGGGAGCCTGTTTATCTATGCCAGGGGTTCTCAAAAAGTGGGTCGTGACCCCCAGGGGGGTCGTGAAGTGGGGAAGAAAAGTTTTAAAAAATTTATATATTGCTGTAGTTTTCGTTAAAAAAAGAGTACACATAAAGCTTTTAATACATATACAAGTTGGTTTTTGTGTTCTATTAGCTAATGGGATGCATGAGATTGTTTGGCATTAACCAATTTTTTAATGTCTGGAATGAGCTTTGTAACACACAAAACAATGTCATTTTCCACTGTCAAAGGATTTCTTGATTTTGTTTTTAAATTCATCATTATGGAGAATCCTTGTTCACAGTTGTAATATGTACAAAATGGCGTCAAAGTTTTTAATGCTGTTGTGGACAGTTCTGGGTATTCCTTTTTAATACGTATCCCAAATTAGTCGATATAAGCTATGTTAAAAGTAACTTTAGTTGACTGATCAATTGAAATCTCTATTAGTTGATCATAATGAAGGGCACTTAGCTCCGCTTTTGTTATAGCTTGCTCACTGGACGGATTGACTATCATCACTACCCCACTCTTATCCTTAACTGGAGTGTAATCTGTAAACTGTTCAATCAAAGTTTCGAGATGAGATGATACTAGTAAGGAGAAAGACGAAGTGGCACCAATACCTGACACATACTCTACGAACTCTTGAGTACGTGTAAAATTTTCAAAATCTCTGTCTAAACTTTAGACAGAGTTAAAACTTTGGGGGGTCGCCAAAATACCCAGTCTAAAAAGGGGGTCGCAATGTCTAAAAGTTTGAGAACCCCTGATCTATGCTATATATGTTAGCCTTAGGGTCTGGGAGACTCGGTGCGCATCCTCCCGGGTTAAAGCAAAAAAGGATAATGTCACACTTATCTAAATGGTATTTTACTACAAAATTTCAAGCAAGTGCTAGTAAAAGTCTTCTTGGTATCAAGCAAAACCTCTTTGGAAGTGATGTATGAGCCCTTCTTTCGTTAATTGTTAGGAAAGAAATGAAGCAGTTGCCATTGCACAGGTTCAACTAGTTAAAGCAGCTAACGGTGTCGTCGTCTTCGTTATTTTATTCCTCGCGTGTAAATCGAGTGATTAATTTTTTTTTCAAGCTCATGTTGCGCTAACTTGTAGCACAGTGGCAACTAGAAAAAAAATGTTGTAATAAAACTAAGGGAAACATTAATATTTTTTTCTCTTTCTCTCTTCTTTTTCCTCTCGTGAATTTTTTCCCCTTTCCCGTGGCTCTCTAATTAACCGAGGCATGCCCTTGGCACTGTAAGTTTTGCAGTTTTCCGCAACTTGCCGTATTTTTAGCTTCGAGAACTTGATAATTAAAGATGCAGACAAAAGAATAGTTAGGAGCGCCATTTTAATTCATATGTTAATAATTTCAGTGGAAGTCCTTCTTTTTTATCCCTCTATATTTCCCTTTCGTGCCATGGAGATTTATCTTTTTTAAATATGGTATGTCTTAGTTCGGGGGTAATGGGACATATTAAAAAGAATTCGATTTAAATTATAAGTATGTATTTTTTCATATGCTAATGTAAATACGATCCATCAAAGAGGCTGTAGAATTCTAGAAAAATATGTTTGGGGAAAAGTTTCAAAATATAAAAACGTAAATTGTTCCATTAATTATTAAATTAACTGGTTTGCATATTAAAGCCTTCTGTATATTTAATATATTAAAGACTTCGCATAATTCGTATAATCAATTATTTTGCGAGTTTTTCTGTTTGTAAATGATGTTCATTACTTCTGTGTTAAATAATTAAAAAAACAGTTAAAATTAATTGTTGTTAAATTAGTAGAATGAAATTGATGTTTTTATTTCAAGAAACACTTATTACTTAAAGCTGTGGGGGGGGGTTCAAATTTTTTAAAAAAAATAAATAAACAATTTAGAAAGTAGTGTTTAAAAAAATTATTTTCTATTATTCTAATTTTCCAGTCATGCCAAAAATTGCATTTTTTATCGTGATTTGTATTTATATATTTTTAATGTTGTTGAAAATTGTATTATATTGAAAGCACCTATATGTCTTCATATATATTTACAATACAGAACGAATACTGCAAAGAACAATTTTTTTGTCTTTTTTTTTAATTTTTCTGTATTTTGCTTTGATTGTCACTTGGAGTTGAAAAGTATTTTAAAGTTCAGGGAAAGCGCAAACAAGAACCTATCCACAAGGTTTTTCTTTGTATTACTTGTCAATAGTTGACAGATAGTTTGTAAAATAGTTTTCTCTGTCTAAACAGATGCTTTACGCTATAACAAGTTTTACAGAGAAGGCGTTAATTTATTGTTTAACGGTATTTGCTATATTCTTTATCTTCATTCGAAAATATCTGATGCGTTTAAATTATTTATGAAAAATTTGCATTCTCTATTCATGCCTGTTTTTAAAAAAAATCATCAATGAAGAAATATGCATTTATTTTATAAATTTAATTTACCATAATTCTAGTGGAAAAAACTTTTTGTCTTTACTATTTTAAATCATTTGTGAAAGGTATTTTGTTATTCAAAACTAAAAATTATTATTTAATTAAAATTTTTAGATTAAACTGTAAAATTTGAAGAATATTTCGTATACTAACTATAGGTCAACGAACAAACCGTTTGAAATTGGAATTATTTTCTAACTAAAAGTTTCAAAAAATTTATTTGTTCATCAAAATCGATCAGATTAAAATTTCATTGATGTTATCCATAAACTGCAAACTTTTTTTTTTTGCAATTGAAATGTTTACCGGATACTTTATCTAAGCTTAGATTTTAGGCCATAGCATATTAAACATTATTTTCCAAACAAAAATTCACTCACTATCTGAAGATACCTTTTTTTTTTAACAAATTTCATTTCAGATCCAAATTAAATTACGATGCGATCCATAGATACAGAAAATATCTATAGTTGAATCAACGAAGCAGAAAATAAAAATTTTTGCAATTTTCTTAATGTTACCTTTATAATAGTTGTCCTGAGCAAATCAATTTAAGTTACGCCAAAATTTAAAAATAATATCAGGAATTCAATACAAGAAAGTGTAAAGATTTTTATATAATTATTTAATCTTAATAGTCTTGTATATATTTTTAATACTTATCTCCAAAATTTAATTTATTTGCAGACTTTTTTCCCCTTTCTTTTCCAAATTGAATTTATTCTGTTTTTAAATTGAATATCATTGCTGCCATCTAAATTCAAAACACATTTCTTCTTTTTAATTTGTATAAGGTTTCTCCATGATTTTTTTAAAAAAATATTACAAACTTATCAAAAATGTATTTGATTGCCTTTTAGAATAAGGAAATAGCTCGAAAATTTGCTCTTATTTTTTAAATACTTTTTTATTCGTTTCATGTCGACATTCTTCGTTCCTTTTTATTATCATTGCGATTTGAAAGTTTACTAAATCTGAATTGGAATAAACTTTATTATTTTGAGCAATGATCAATTGATAAGGACTACACCAGAGTGGGACATACTCAATCCCATTCATGTCACATTTCAATGTTACACCATTGCACAATTTGACCTTCATCATCGATTTAGCATAGATCTTTGGTGGAATCCAGTTTCGAACTCGGAATTCAATACTTTATCGCACAGTTATTTACATCGAAAGGAACCAAAAGAAATAGTTTCATATTACATCATACAATCATACATTGTCATACCATATTGTTCATCATACAATCTCGAGACTATTGAAAACTGTATCAAGATCTCGACTTCATAATTGAAGGTAAGTGGATTTGAGATCCAATTCCATTGGAGATTCCCCATTTATTACATATTAAATCTATTGTACATCAAACAATAAACCGGCTGCGGTGGTGGGAAAGTTTGAAGAATGAGTGGTAATTCAGATGTTGCCAAACAGCCAACAATTCGCTTTGTATACCATGTCGATATGCTCATAAAGTATTGGCATTGGTTATATAGGATTCGAAAACTGATTTCACGGAAGAACCGCCGTGTAAGCGAGTCTGATGATTGCTGACATTGCAGAGGCAAATGACCTTCCACTCAGAGGCTAGTATACGTAGCTGCCAATGACTGCTAAGCTAAGAGAGGACCGTAATAATGTCGATTAAAATAATTTTGATGTCCCTATTGACAGTCGAGTTTGTAAAAAAATAAAGATTCTATGAATGATAAAATATTAGGATAATGTTAACTCTTTATCAAACGTGATCTGTTAGATTCCTATTTGTTTCATTACTTCAGTTAGTTATTAGAATATTTGTGAAATCAAACATAAACTTCAATAAATATAACGTATAATCATTCCTATCGGACAATCTGGAGTCACAATGGTTAAGGATAGATATATTTTCACAAAAGTGATCAAATGAAAATATTGACCTAAAATAAGTCATTAACATGTTGAAACTGTGTAAAAGTTTAAAAATTAATGTCCAAATTTATTAAAAGGGAGGAGTCACCTTTGGCACTGCTTAAAGTCACAAAATACTTATATACGCCATTGTTCTTTCTATGCTGATGAAAAAGGGGGGAGAGGGATGTGTGTGCTTGCTCAGTTATCATCCTCGTCTTCTGCTGTCGATTTAAAATTACTGTGTCTGAGCCAAAAAGATGAACTTTAGTCTGTTTAAAGAGGAACTTTATCAACCTTTGAATCTCTTCTAATTATGATGTTCATCTAATAAATATAATCGTATTGTGATGAATATGTTTGAAATTTTAAGTTATTTAATATCAATGGATAATTATAATGACATTAAAAAAAACAGATTTTATTCACTGCTTACAGCAGATATGCGGCAGTTTCCCTACAATAAATAAATCGATTTCACTCATATCACGATTGAAGGCCCAAATCTTTTTTTCCCTCGATGATCATAGTAACAGACAGACACCAGAATCAATCTAAATACTCACTGCAACCGGGAAAAAAAGAAAGAAAAGAAAGAAAACTAACGAAAGGAATGAATTGATGATCTGAATCATCGAAGTACTTTTTCTCTCTCCAGCGTTCAAATATTACTACACAACTAAACGATCGCATCTCCCTCCACAGGGGAGGAGGTGGAATCAAAAATCGAACCACCACCGCATACGGGGGCACCTTCTTCTTTCCTCATTATATTGGATTGATCAACGGTGCGGAACTGGGCCGGTTCCGACAGTCTGACAGAGGATGTCACACACATCCTCGCACATTTTGCCCTCCTTCGCGCTTGTCTGTCTGTCTGGCCCGTCTGTCATCTGCAAGGAATTTTTCGGGGGTTCTTTGACAACTCTGCATTCTGCGCTCTGCTTGCATTTATTTATATTACATATTTCGTCTTTTTGTATTTAACGCTTTAGTTGTGACAGCTCTGAGACTGGAAAAAAATATGAAGTTCCCTGCATAGATCTAGAGGTGGTATAGGTATCCCATTACTAATTTTAGGCATGTTTTTGATATATGAGGGTTTAAAGTTGTAAACTGATATATTTTAGTGCATGGATAATAACAGATCCGTTTAAGCAAAATTGACTTGGAAAGACAGAGCATTTATCATATTTTTATAGTAAAAACTATGCATGCAAATAGCTCTGTCAGAAACTTAAAGAATGGTTCATTTATGAATATTTTAAACAACTATTTCTTTTTCTATGTAAGTAAAGAGGCATAACAAATTGTGCTTGTAATTAAAAATGTCAGTATTAAAAAAGTTTGGTTAATAAATATGAATGATATACTTAAAGACTTCTTTAGTTTCTCTTATGCGTAGAGGCTACAATATTAATAAATTTATAGTAATTGTTAAAATATTCAACATAAATTATTTAATGTATATTTCCACTTTTTGAATCTTCTCAACTTCAAAAAATGTAAACGATTTTCGAATTATGTTCGGCTGCGAACGTGATCGAAAATAACTTACTGAAAATTGAAATGAACGAATGTAATTTTTTTATCCGATTATAAACAAATCCCCGAAAGAAAGAAATAATAATAATCGGTCAATATCCCCGTTCGTGTATATATGAAGGCGATATCTCAAAACTGAACGAACTGGATAGATGAAATTTAGCATATTGGCTTCAGTTCTAGACTTATGTGAAGTTTTAAACCATGCCCGACGAGAGGATTGTTTGTTTGATAAATTCCTTAAAAATATATTTCCTTTTGTAAGGGTTCGCGTGACACGACTCAAGATAATTTCTGCAGATCTACACTGATCGTTTCTAAGACCTCGAAACAACTTTGGTTAGATGTTCTTTGAAGTCGTCGGTATTGATTTCATTCTCTGGTGATATAATTAATGCGTTGACTGTTTGTTCCACTTTCATTTTTACATTTTCTAATAACGGATCATGCATTACCCATATTAATATTTGTGAATAAGATAGCTTGAGTACTTTTGATCGTATTTGAAGAACTGGTTAAAAGACCTTTACAAAGTTCGTAGATGAGCCGTCCATCTCATAGAGTTGGTAATGAGGGGGGGGGGTGAAATTCATAAATATCTCCTTATTGAAGATAAAAAATAATTCAAATTGGGCAAATAATCACTTTTTTATAACTATATATATATATATATATATATATATATATATATATATATATATATATATATATATATAAAATAACATAACTGTTGTTTCGATAGCTTCAAAGATAGTTTAAAGCTAAAAACTTTTCTTCTTTTTTTCAAATCTGTCGCTATTTAACTTTGAATTTTTTTTATACTTAAATCTGGGACCTATTATTGGAAAATGCACATCAATTGCCTTCCTTCTAATTTTTTTTCATTCTCATAGCCCCAATTTTCATGAAATTAGTGAAAGAAATGTAGAAAGAGAAGGAAGTCCTTATATTTCAGGAAAAATAAAATAGCCTTCTAGCTAAATAATAGGAAGAAAATAAAAATTTATGTTCATGTTTATGTGGACAAAATAACTGAATAGTGATATGATAAAAAAATTCGATATGCAGTGTTTACATCTAAACTGCACATCTGATACACATTTTAGATCCATTCCACCAAAAGGAATAGCATCTTCCCTATCGAACCATATCGAACCATCGAAGTCGAACCATGTTATGGAAGAACATAGAAAGGCGAGTTGTGAATGATTTCACTCTTTTTTGAAGTTAGAATCTTTGTTATTTTTCTCTGATTATTTAAATTTTAGTGTTGCATAGACCGAAATTTTTTTTGAGGGTAATGATTTTGCAACATTTGTCAGATTTCTTTTATTATTTCATTCAAATACCTTCTGCCTTAAAGATTGCACTTCATTTTAATAGATTATTATTTATAATCCCTACCGCCGAGTTGAACCAAATTGTTTGAAGAAATAATCTTTTCCTATCAAATGAAAATATTTTTTTAATGAATTATCCTCCTATTTCTAGTATTAAATGCTACTTTGAGCAAAAGAATTCAACATACCGAACAAATAGAGCTACCTAAATTATTAACCCTGAACATGAAATACTCTATTCCATTTTTGTTTAGTAATTTATTTTTTCTGAAGAAAATTACGTGTTATTTAATAAAAATAAAGTTTGTTGGAAGCCGCAGGCAAAATCTAGTTTGAATAAAGAATGAATCTAGAATGAATAAATGAAAGCGCTGATTCATTTAACTAAAAATAATTTAAAAAGCAAATTTTTGTGTTTGTAGAAAATTCTGTCCGAGCCATTCCAGTTCGAAAAACAAGTTAATATCGAATCTAAAAAGCTCAAAAGAAAAACTTTTGTTATAAAACGAAAAATACCTACACGGATTTACTTGGCTTAATGAAGACCACGTTTCAAAACAAAAATATAGATTACCTAGATTAATTTTAATCTCAGACAGAGAAATTTAATTTGAAAACTCTGGGAAGAAAGAAAAAAAAAGACGGAATTTTTCTAATTAAAAATGTTTGCAGTAAGCGAATTGCAGACTGTCAGTATATAAAGAAATAAATGATAAAAATCAATTTGGGACACGGTAATTAATTTCTAAGCACAATTAATGATAACGTGCCAGAAAGAATACTTCATGTTTTTGTTAAACCAGCTGGTTTATTATGAAATTTTTTAATTATCTAGCGACTGAACAGAATAAACTACATTGCGGTTGGGAAACGTAATTCAAAAATGAGTTTACTAATACTTTAAAAAAAGTAAAGCAACTGATTTAAAATCGTGCTTAGATGAAATTTTTGCCATTGTATGAGAATCGTTTCATTCGTCTTAGTGAAAATTATACAGAACATGCCGGTGATGTTATTAAATATTTACTTATTTTAAAGTGGTTTTTTTTTACTAATTGTAGTAAAATTTTTAACGTGCTTTCCGTTAAATGCTCCCAAACAATGTGTTGTCGAATTTTTTTTACCATGTGAGAATATAATGTTGTTTACGTTTGAAGGAGTTTTAAGTAATTGAAGTCAACGAATAATTGAAGCTCGAAATCCCGTAGGCAATGCATAAAGCATAAATGGCAATACTCACCAACATCTTTTAATCACATATATTATTTACTTGCTTTTACCACTATTGCTCTATTATTATGTCTTTATCTTTGAGGATAAATGCGTTTTTAAAAGGTTAACCTGCTTTTACCAGTATTGCTTTATTATTACGTACGCTTCCTGATGATGCATTCCGCAGATGCATTTTTAAAAGGTTTAGGTAGAACTATGACGTCATAGTTATTATTTCATCTTAAAATTGGTTGAACTTCGAAACCTTTATTCGCCAGGTAGAAAAATTGGAAATGAAAGTTTAAAAAAATGTTCATTTTATAAATATATTTACAGAGAGAGAGGGATAGAGACCGATAGAGAAGTCTTGTGGTTGTTTCAAGCCGGTTTAAACTAGTTAATGACTTAAATTAATTAAGACAAATAATGACTTAAAAATAATAATGTTCCCGCAGGATGAAGTTTGCATTCGCAGATTTCATTTTTACATCCTTTTTCTTTTCACGTCTCGTCGATTTTCTAGCACATGTTCTCTGCGGTAGTCGATCGCTTAGGAAGACTGACTCTTATAAGGGATATAAAATCAATTAATTCTTGCATCATTATTTTAATTTTGAATTTATTATCTCTGTAGATTATTATTACTCTGATAAACATAAACAATATTTAATAAAATTTATTGTGTTTAAAAATTTTAATATTTTAGACTTTTTTTAATAACATTAGTACACAATAATCTGTAAATTTCCTTACTCTTATTATAATAGCATTGTTGGGTAATAGTTTATTAATATTTCTGATTAGATTCTTATTACAAAACATAAAATAAAATGTAATTCTCACCAGTGGATGTATTGAGTAGTTTTACACAATATTATTGCAATTCATGAAAATTTAAATGATTTTCTTTACTTATATCCTCTGAATTATTCTTTCGTTTTAAAGAAATTATCAAGGGAATTTGTAATAAAAAAATTATTCATTTAGAGCGTTGCGATGTTTTATTTTGCATTCTAATTATATAACCGTGAACGGAAATATATTTTTAAAAAATTTCTTTTACATTCGTCGATTACGCACTATTGGCTTTCTACAACACGAAGAATTATTTTTACGTATTGAAATAAATATTTGTGAATTGGGATCTTTCCAAAAAAAAGTACTAGAAAGTGTTACTATATTATAAAAACTACTATATTATAAAAAATATATAGTAATACTAATAGTACTACTGTGTTATAAAAATAATTTAAAGATTTGTGCATGAAAGGATAATAAGGCAGTACAAATCAAAATAGTTACTGTAGCTGTTTCAAAATGGTTATTCTTCCTTTTAGGAAATAAATTAAGAATATAAATAATATAAGGTGAATTTGTGAATAGGGGTCTTATCAAAAAAGAAGTACTAGAAAGCGAGGTTTTCAAGGGATTCACAAAAATAATATAGATTTTTGTATGGAAGAATAATAAGGTAATACAAATCAAAATGGTTGATGATCCAGTTTTAAAATAATTATTATTCCTTCTGGAGAATAAATTAAGAATGAATATATATAATTTAAGATGAAATTATGAATATTTGTTATCTAATTTATAATATTTTGGTATCTTAACAAAAAAAAGTACGAGAAAGCGATGCTCTCAAGAGATTCACAAAAGTAATATACATTTATGCATGGTAGGATAATAAGGCAGTACAAACCAAAATAGTTGATGTTCCTGTTTTAAATATCTATTCTTCCTTCTAGGAAATAAATTAAGAATACAAATCATTTAAGGTGAATTTATGAATATTTGTGAATTGAAATGTTACCAAAAGAGAAGTACCAAAAAGCGCCGTTTTTAAAAGATTCACAAAATTAATGTATATTTATGTATAGAAGGATAATAAGGCGGTAAAAATCACAATAGTTGATGCTCCTGTTTTGGAATAAATTAAGAATATAAATAATTAACGGGTGACTTTTCCTAAGTACTAAGTGGTATCGCTTTCACCTTTTATTAAGCTCCTGCATCAACACCCCTCCAAAACCTATTTGTCGTGCCTGCCATTATAACGTCCACCCCCTTTTTCAAGACTTCATTACGTGAAATTCGAACTCTCCCTAAACAATCGAAGCATTTCCCCAATTTATCACGGTCAGATGCGGGACGTGTGATTTTCTGCAACTCGAACCTTAGTTTGGGCGATTTGTTTCTGCTACTTAGCTCCCAGTCTCGCCGTGTTTCGGATTTCGACTGATTCGAGACAAATTGTTTTCTAGTAATGATTTCCGTTAAAAGAGCCCGGCAATAAGGCGGAGGGATTCTCATCGGAAGTAACAAAATGACGCTCATAAAAGAGGAACTAGAAGAAACTGCAGTAAAAATCTACTTTCGCTGCCTGGCTTTGCCTCTTCCCTGCAAAACCTGGATCCAACAAGTACCGAGGAAATTGCTTGTCATGTTTGCCCTTAATAGCTTTTCTCGTAGCCAGTCAGTCGGACTGACCGTGAAATAAAATGTCAATCTTCACTCGTTTATTGCGTTAAACTTTTTATATATATGTCGCTAATCAGTTTCTTATTTCATTTATTTTTCCGTAAGACAAATGTTTCTGGTAATTCTTTGATGTCAACGGAACAAAAAGGATGAGCACTCATTAAGTGTGGGGGGGGAATGAAATGCTCAGGTGTTTTTATCTTTTTAAATAGCATTTACTTAATCATTAGCAGATGACATGATTTGTTTATGGCAAAGCGATATTGAAAATGTGCTGCAGGTAGCATTTTTAAATGCGTTTATTGATGTAATAACAATTCTCTCACAATATCACTGTATATAACTATGTGGCACAGAAATCCCCCTTATTATTTATTATCGAATGGCAATATTTAATTGTAAACGAAATGTCAAAGTTTACAAATGACTCAAACTAATTCCTTGAATATTTTATAGCTTAACTTAATTCAACGCTGTTAAATAATTAACGGAGCAACAAAACATTATTAGAATTCCTCTAATTTTATCAAAAACTCCATTCATTCAGAAAAAAGAACACATAAAAGAAGTAGTGGTGATAGTAACAGATTACAAAGTTTAATCGTGTTTAGGCTTAATCCTCTCCCATCGGAAGGTCGCAATGACTTGTTAATGGAAACTATTCAACTCTTTCCAAACTATTTCAATTGTTAAAAGCCTTCTTTGATCATTACCACCTAAGCAAGCATTTTGCTTCCACTTTTATTTCGTAGTATATACATTTTTTTTTTCATTTGCGCTTTTTCTGCAATAATATGCAATTGACTGATTCAATTAAATTCATATCTTTAAATCGTTTCAAATAACGCGTTGAACTTTTAAATGTGCACCATATTAATCGTTTCAGTGCTAAGAAATCAATAATCTAGGCATACAAACCAGTTGCCAAAAGCGACTAGTTCTTTAAAATTCTTTTAATTCACATTGTAAAGCGAAATATATTTTTAAAAAATTCCAGCTTTGATGCTTGAATGTTATAGATCATGTTAGAAAATAAAAATCTATTTAATCTATTATATATTTTCAGTTCTTACTTCTTTTCATATGTAAAAGTAAGAAAGATAGTTATTTCTTCGTCAATTAAAGACATTACTTATGAATAGTAGCAAATTCTTTACTTCTTTTTAAAATGTAAATGTACTGATTGACCAAATCCGTTGAATAATATAGTTTAGAGAGAAGGAAATAATTAAAAATAAGCCCCCTTATCTTCATATATTACATAAATTATATAATTTATAGTATTATTTATAATTTGAGTGTTGCATTTATACTTTTTGGTAATACATCAAAAATACTTAATCCCGAATCGGAGCTTGTTTTCCCCTGATCATTATCCATCTTTCTATATCTACTCAGGATAATGAAGGAAAGAAATCCGAAGCTTATTATCAATGAATTAGATCTGGTAATTTCGATATCATTGTACCCGGTCCCATTCATCACCGGATCTTTTGTTGCGTAATAGAAAACGATTTTTCCCTTCTTCTAGTCTGTTTACATGAGAATGGCCGATCTCTACCTTTATCAAGAGTCTATTTCCTGCCTATTCATCAAGAAAACCAAACTAGTAACAAAATTCGGCTGCTTTCCCACCCTAAACCCCCTTTGAATCAGATTCGGGAATCATCGGGAGGGTGGCTTCAGTCGATTCCATTAAGCCTTCGCTTGTGGGTGGAGAACCTTTAAACACTGACGAGCCAAAGTAATCCGAGTAAAACTGAGCAATTCATTGTCATTAGGGCATTAAGACCTTCGGCTTAAGTTCCTTTACTGCTTAATGCCGCATTAGTAGGAAAAGAGGAATTCGACATATCAGATTACGCGCTAATGACACGCCGATCGACAAAAGAATGGTTGGGATGGTTCTATTTCGGTGATTCGCTCTCTTTCTCTCTCTCTCGCTTTCTCTTCTCTGTCAGTCCTTCTTCTCGTGGGGTTTTAAAACGGTTTTGACGATTCCGGTTTTCTGAATCTTTTGCAGGAATCAGCGAGATTTCTGGCCCGTTATCTCGCTTCCGACGTTCAAAGGAAGCATGTTCCGAAGCTGTCGGGAGTGAAACGTAATGGGTGGCCTATTTCGATGGGATGGGGCAACATTCGGTGTTGTCGTTTGAGAAGAGAAGGGATTCTGTTCTAAATGAAATGAGAGTGACGTTTGCTGCTGATGCGCTTTTTTTTTCTTCCCTTAGAAATCGTTATGTTAATGGATGTTGTGTTTTTGTCATTAGTGGAGTCATATTTATTATAAAAGTTGATTTTAATTCTTCAATTTAATAGAAGTTCTTAAAACTCTCTATTCGTATGTGTCTTAATAACTGAAAATAAAATGATAACATATAATTATCAAAATATCAATCAAAAAATACTGATAAACCATTTTACAGTGCTACACCTACAAGTTAGTTAAAAATTTTAATGTTATAACTGCGGGACTGTTAAATCGTTTTAATCTTCTTAATGATCCTCTTTGTCATGAATGCAATAGCACTAATCATATTGAACACATAATTCTCTCGTGCAAAAAGTATTCATATTATAGAGACAAATTGTGGACATTTCTCCAATTAGATAAACACGATATCTCCTTCAAAAATGTTCTGGGTAAAATAACTGTAAACAAGTCCAATCTTCAATTTTCTCTTCAAGCTTTGAAGCATTTCAACATCTACTAATTTTTTTCCCACATTCAATCGCTCTGACTTATTGTGCCTCTTCTTTCCATTGGAAATTCTGGAAATGTTCTAAATCGCATCAGCGGACTCACTGCAGCTTCAATCAACTGATTGAAAGACTTTGTTAACTGACTGAAACTTCAATTTGTTTTGTGTGTGCGCTCTCTTGTGTTTAATATATATTTTGTTCTAAATATTTAAAACAGGGGATAACAGCCATTGTTGCTATAAATCCCAACACCTTACTTCTTTCAAATTCAAATTCAAAAATTTTAATGTGTTTTCAAATTTATGCAAATATTTGAATCTTTTATACTTATTAACATCAAAGAATGCGACACAAGTATGTGTTGTAAATATTTTCATACGCCTCAAGTTATATATTTTTCATAATCAATGTTTTTTATCACCTATTTTTAATTTATTTATTATGACATCCATAATTCATAGCTTTTCTGCAAATAAATTCAGCCATAGTTTTCCCCATTTTATAAAATAAATATATAGGAAAACCAGAAGGAGTGGCCTTCGAAAAAATTTCTCGCATACTGTCTAATAAAGATGTTATTCCAATGAATGCCTTACGTGGCACTGGCGTACAATAGTTACAAAATATTAACCTTTGGCGTGAGTTTGGTATTTTTACTGAATCTATCGTGTAATTCTTCGTGAGTTATTTGGCGATTAAACCCTGACATGCGATCCAAAAAAATGAATTTGTATTTTAGATCCAACCGGTTATGTTTTACACAGCAAATTGAAATAAAATTTTAACACAGAACTATAATTGCAATCCCAAAATCAAATATCAAATTTTATATATTTACGTCACTGCGTCTTTGAGTTGTCATATTTACCTTTTTCTAAAAGTACCGACTGTCAGGTGATTAATCTCATGTTGGAAATATGAAAAGTGTTTAGACTATAGATATTGATTCTGTGAATCATATTTTATCTTTGTAGATTTGTTCATTTTGCAGTTATCGTTTCGTTTTAAATCATATTCCAAAAGTGGGACAAATAGATTACCTCTAAGCGGATTTTATTCAAAATCTGATTTTTTAAAATAGTCTACAAATATGATATAAATACCATATACAAATTTTCATTTGCCTGAATCAAAGTGTTTTTGAGTTATCTGCGTCCCAAACAGGCAGATAGATGGTCATTTTTGAAAAATGTGTTTGATTTTTCGAACGCAGGGTGGTCTAAACGTGGAGAATCGTCAAAAACTCAAGTTCGAATTTTTTGACGATTACTATGCTTTCTTTCTCTATATTACATATACAAGAAATTAAACATATTCATTTGCTTCATAGCTATTGAAAAATTTATAGTTCTGGTTGACAAATTTTGTTTTGGGGAACTCATATCTAAATCTTTTTAGGAACCGATACAAATTGTTATTGTTTGAAACCAATAAATATGCTGAAATAGCGGCATATCTTGTTGAAACAGCAGCAAAAAAAATCCACCACTACCTTTTTTTTTTTACTTTATTTTCCTAAACTCAGATAAAACAGAATAGAAAATCAGGAGAGAGAAAAAATAAAATGTACATTTAACGAAAAGAAAATATGAAACGAAATAACAAAGAACGAAAAGAACCCGGGTAAGAAAAATCAATACTGTATCTTTCCGATTCAGTGAGTACTCTAAATTTCTTTTTTTTTCAGTCAGTCTCGTATTTTTTTATTGCACGGAAAAAGATATGAGCAAAACAAAACAGTAGAAGTAGCAGACGATCTCGAACTGCATCTCTAATCGTTCCTGCACCAAACCATGTCTGATTCCCACCCCTCCCTCTTTTCCGTTGTGTCTAACGCCAAAAAATCTTGTTTGTTGGTTATATCTCTGTCTTAGTAAATCTCCGATTTCTCTGACATCTGCGTTTCTTACACCCGATAGTTAGTTATTCCACCGTGCTTTTTTTTTTCGCGCCGCTGCTTTTTATTTCCTTTGTTCTCCTCGCATTAAACACGGTTTAACCAATCGCAGAGATCCGCTTCGGCGACGCGTTATAGAATTTTTCCACTTTGTTCCTTCCCGCCTTGGTAAACCAGCGATTAGAATAAGTGTGCGCGTCCAACTGTGCATTCGAAGTTCGAATTGCTCTGTTCTCCTTTTTTTTTTTTTTTTTTTTTTTTTTTTTTTTTTTCATTTCCGATTTTTTTTCTACTTTTTTCAGTATTGTTTTTATAGTTGCCTGACACATGTTTGGATTTCTATATTTCGTTTCTGTTCGAATTTATTGGAAGAGGAAATGCTGAAAATTTTTGCTTTTAAAACTAAAGGAGAGGGTGTATTTATTTTTAATTTTTTTTAAGTTCTTAAAAGAGGATGCATAAAAAATTTCGAGTCGTATAATCTTTTGTTTTATGAATAGGAAATTATTCATGTTTCGCTGTGCATTGATTCCAAATTTTATAAGCTTAAATACATGGTTTATTATTGATTCAGAAAGGAATAGGCATCTGATACGTTTCGGAAATCGTAGTTTGAAATGCACATATTTAGCTTTAAACTGAAATGAAATGCTCAAAACTGATTGGAAATATAATTGAAAACGAAAATATTTTATAACAAAAGAAATTTTTTTCTATTTACACTCAATATCTCTGTTGAATTTGATACAAGAGGCAGTATAGTGTGTGTGTGTGTGTGTGTGTGTGTGTGTGTGTGTGTGTGTGTGTGGATAGATAGATATAAAGCTTTCTATTTACCTTATTTATTAGTCTTTATATTTATTTCTTTACTCGACTTTCCTTTTAAAACGAACGCTTCATCTTCTTTCTCTTTCTCCATTTTTAATGAAACGCTTATTTGCGATGCATCCTTAACCCGTTAATTTCGTTCGACGTATATTAATTTAAATCCAAATCGTCATTTTGAATCGATTTCCTCTTTATCTAACAAAAATAAAACCTTATTCGCTTTGTTATGATTTTTTTTCTTTAGTACATTTATCCATGCAATCATTTGTATTCCTTTCGACAACCGTGTCCGTCGCCATTTGACACAAAGGATGAGCTGAAGTACTTAAAAAAAAAAACAAAATTAAATTCCTCAGTTAACTGGATAATTGACTGTTGCTAATTGTTCCGTCCTCCAATGTTGTACTAGTTTTGCTGTGAAATGGCATTTTTTAAATTTTATAGAGGGTTTTACGGCATGTCACGGAGACATATCGGTGCCTCAAGCAATATTTTTGTCATTGAATGTTTGCAGTTAACATATTTATCTGCTCCATCCGGTGACATCTCAAGTTTCAAGATAGTTTCGCTTCCCTGGCGGATACAACAATGTCGTGGCGTCCATTTACATATATCACAATGACAGATTATATATCCAAAGAGAAGAGTACCGTTGCCAGAAATGGGCATTAGAAAACGTTTTAAATCCCACTTCCACTGCGGCGACTGTCATTTAAATTTCTTAGGTTGTTTTAACAGAAGTACTTCATAATTAATGTATCAGTTATTCTTACATTTTAAACAACAAATTCTAACAGTTTTCACTGTTTTTATTATAACTATAACCATCATGTTTACCTTTAAGTTCAAAATAATTGAAAATGGGTTTATGATTTTTGACAAATTATTAAAAATTATTCTTAATCGCATTGCAGTGTAATTTATTTCACTCATATGCCAAAATATGCATTTTGTTAAAAAGTGCCTAATTTAGACAAAGTATATGGAATTTTTCTTAGCTTATAAATATATGAATTTTTTTTAGTATTTTTAAATTGACATGGTGTACAAAAATTTGCCAATTTTTGAAATAATCATACATGACTGGTTTTCTTATGCCACGTGATTTTTTTACCACACTGGATACACTCCAAATTATGAACATCTGTTCAAAATTATCGTGATTCGTTTGTAAAAGTCTATTTATCCATTTAGTTTCATCATAGCTTATATTATTTTTTTAAACTATTGTTCGATATTTTTTAAAAAAATACAACACACTTGTTAATGCGTAGGTTGGACGGGGAAGAACTCGATGTACGTACTCTCAGTTAATTAACCCAGCTACTCTAAAAGACTCGGTTCTTTTCTTGCTTGTAACCGTTTTGTTTACAAAGTATCGTCCTAAATATGGACTATTTATCTGTGGACCAGAAGAAAAGCGACAAATGGCCACGCGGATGAAAAATTATGGTTTAAACCTATCATAATAAATACTCCTGGATGGATGGGAAGGCTTTGGCTGTAACCAACCTCGCCTTTCAAGTTAATAAGAGGCTGTCCAACAATGGTTGCGATCTCAACACCTCCGCCCTGCTGTCATAATTTCTATGGATTTGTATTTGTTATTTATCCCATCGTAGGCGGCCGGGGGGACGTTGCGACATAGATATAATCCGTTACGCTTTTCCTTTAAGGAAGGGGAGGATGTAGTGAAAAAGGCTAACCAACCCATTGAAGGCGATATTCACAGCTGTCTGCTTTGAGTAGTGATCCGAGCCTAAAGAGAGGTGGGTCCAAAAATCCCACAAAAGCGCAAACACAAACACATAGAGGGGGTGACAGGGAGGGAGGGGACTGGCTAAGCTAAGTCCTATCGTCAACAGCTGCCCTGACTGAGAGATTGCCCTTTCTGGGTTTCTCGGTCCCCCGAACTTTCATTATAAGCATCCCTCCCCCTTCCTTCTATAAAGGACATTCTTTGGCTATTTGGGAGAGATCGGAATGGACTGCCCATTGGTCATCAGAGGTGATTCAAGTTCAATGGTCAAGTGCGGAGTATAGACTCGGAATTTTCCATTAGATGCCTAGGTCTTGCTTCCAAAACCCTCAAACGCAATAAAGATTTCAAAGAGATAAGATTAACCAGTAGGCATTTAAATCTTTTATCTAAATCTATGAGAGATGCTCTTCCGTTGAAACCTCTAATCCAACAAATTTATCGCATTCGCTTAGCAAACAATCTGGTGTCAAGAATATCAATCTAGAGTATCAACTTGTCTTCTCGCAATCTTTTTAAAACGATTCAAACAGGAAAGGTATGCATAGACATTGGAATCCTTTTTGCCTCAATACCATGAAGTATATCGTATCTCCCTTTCATGCTAATCCAGCATCTGGATTTACGATTTATCTCATTGCATTCTATTTACTAATCAGTATTCCTGGATTCAATTTTATTTTTAAAAAAATCAAATAGTTTTTCATCTGTAAAGCTAACAATCTGATCTGTCTATAGCAATGAGATTTATCCGAAGAATTTTGAAAAGAATAAAGGGTTCGTGATTTAGATGTGATAAATTAAAATTTCAAGCATTGGATTTAGCGTGGTAAGAGATTACGATAAACTTAATCGTATTGAGGGCTAATTTGCATGAAGAATCATCTTTCAAATATTTAAGTATGTTTCTAAGTTGACGAATCTCGGACAGTCGGAAATTCCCACCATTTTGTGGATTTATATATATTGCAGATAGATTATTTTTATTTACAAACTCATGTAAATTTGAGATCTTTTATATTTGAAAGCGTACACATACTGATTTTTTTTAAACATTTATGATGTTAATAAATTCTTCGAGAATTATTGCTATCTCAAAATATATTAAAAAATTCTCTAAAACAAGTACCATTGCATTTTGTACTATGGTCTATTTGCCAGCACTACATTTTAATATTTGTGTGAATCCTCATAAGGGCTTCGTTCAGTCATAAAATTATACTCGGGCAAATAATTTGAATAAGCATGGCGAAAAATTTTTATTGATAGAAATGTTTATGCAAAATGTAAGGGAATAAATATTAGCATTTCTTAAAAGACTGCGAAATCATTGGGCATTTGCAGCAATACCATTCAAACCGTCTGCACGTATTTCATCTTTGAAGCTGTCCCTTCAAACAGGATGCGCCCGCGAAGTTATTTGTTCGTTAAAACTTGCATAAAATCTAATCAGCCATCTGTCCCTGAGTTTTAGAGAGCGTCCTAACGTTAGACCACGCAGTTGTAAAATGTTCTCAAGATATTTAAAGGCCAAGAAGGACGCTACGTTACGTGACAAACATCTGGTTGTTCTCGCCCAAACCTGTCCGCCGCTCTGTCGTTAACTGATTTTTACTTTTATGGAAGCTTTTCCAGTCCCATCACAATAAACCGACAGGTGAAATTCCATCTGCTGTGTCCGAGTCCAGAGTCCCGAGATTTACGACCAGTTTTGGATCAGAAACGTCCCGTAAATACTGGTTTAAGATTCAATTTTATGGACATTAGTTGCCGACAGATACTTTGTGGCCTTTTACATGGCCCACCTTTAACCACACTATCTAGAACAAGACCGAAGAACACCTGGCTTTAATAATGACCATTGCCATTTTTTAGTGAAAACTTCTGGCGATGAAATATCAATTATTGAGACAGTGTTCGTCGATTGTTAGGTTCTGTGTTCTTATTGTGTGAAAGAGTTTGGTAGTAATTATCGATTACAATAAAAACTTCCAGCGATGAAATATCAATTATTGAGACAATGCGCGCCGATTGTTAGATTCTGTACTTATTTTATGAGATATAGTTAGGAAGTTGTTATCGATTATGGTGTTATGGTAATAAATACATTATTACGATATTATTATTACTTTCGTTTATAACATTGTCTTTCAGAAAAAAGAAGAACTTTTGACTAAAATTTACTTTAATTGTGTGAATTTTGGTTTGTTGCTACATCACTTAGTGTTGAATTTCGTGAGAAATTAGAGTCGTAGACAACGTCACACGAATTGCTCGAAAAAAAAAAGGCAATTAATTTTTAGGAAAGATGAAGGTTGTAGTATAGGACAAGAGCAATTTCAATGTTCAATTCAGTAAATATACTGTAATATAAATTTAATTAAGGGTTTAAAATAACTGACGTTTTAGGAAACTGAAATAAAATTTTGGTAGTTTTTGATGTTTTGAATATTATCTTAGTTTAAGTATAAATTAAATTTGATAAATATTTAGTTTGTGGTTTCTTCTTATTTGGATTAAAATTTTCAATTTTACAAATAATATTGAGAATTTTAGTTCATTTCACTGACTGCTCCTAGAAAGATCATCCACCCAACAAACTCCATAGCCCTGGGTATCTATTTAGTCGTTTAAAATAAAAAAAATTTCGCTCTTTGATATCCATGTGACAACTTTAGTTAATTCGACTAAAAGAACTGAGAGACTGCATAAAAAATATCATATTTCATAATATCTTCAGAAATGATTACCACAAGATTGCATGAAATAACTTTTTTGGACTTTTAAAGCATTTTCTCTGTTGGAATTAAATGCCTTTCTGTAATGTTTTAGAAATTGGGCATTGGGTCATGATCAAAATGGATTTCTTATATTATATTTCAAAATATTAACTTATAAAAGTTAAAAAGCGGACAAAAAAAAGTTCGTTAATTTCACACTTTATTCCTGTTGTTTCTAATTCATTTTTCCATATATTTATAAGTATGCACATATATATATTGTAGAGGATGAATAATTTGATCGCATACACGACTTGTTGATGAATACTGTCTTTGATTTTCTTCGTTGGTGCAGAATGCTGTTGCACTCTGTTTTACTTAAATCTAATCAAATAACTAACTGATTAATTTTTCGCTCAAAATTAAAGTTTTTTTGTTAGATGTAATAATAAGAATTAATTATTATTATTTGGGAAGATAGAAACCTTTATTTTTTTTAATTCTTTTATATTAAGTCTTTTAATAAATATATCACAGCTTCGACGGATTATACATGTTTTCAACAAATTCAATTTTTAATTTTACAATTTCTTAATAGCAAGTGAATCATGATTTGCATCCAAATTAAATGGAAATATATACTTAGGTGATATTCAATTTATAAAAGGGAATAATTAATAAAGAATACTATATGAAATTATAATACATCAGTTAAATTTTTTATACCGATACAACTGAGATCTTAGATACGAAGAAATTCATAGTCGAAACTTAAAAGCCATAAATGATAAAAAAAATTTAATGTATCATTATTTTTCTAAGCAAATAAAAATAGTAGCATAAAGCGAATGAGATTTATGAAAACACAACAGTCACGATCTCCTAACAGTACCTATGTCCAAAATCCATCCCACAGCTTTCTGCTATTTGAACTTCAAACAGAGAGAGCACCCACGCTTATTTGAATAAAGCTCTCCGAGAAACCACTTTCACGAAACTCCTTTTTTTTCAAAAAAATAATAATAATAATAATCGTCGGCATATTTCGTTGTCTGGAGGATCTCGGTCCCTAATAACAGGCCCGACTTGTTTGTATCCCCCGCGGCGGCACATCGTCGCAGATTTTTTTGAAAAAAAAAATTATATTATTATTTTTTTTAAGCTCAAAGTCAGTCTACCTTCACAAAAGCGCAAAATGTTTTCCAAAAATTAGAGCCATTTCAAAGGTAATTAGTGAGTAAGCCGAAGTACAGAATCGGGTCGTGCGAATCGGCGACCTCTTCGGGAAAAGTCACCCTCACAAAACGTCTTCATCTCTTTTCGTTTTTCGTGTTTATTCTTGTACATTTCATTCACCAAAACGCTTCTTTTTCTTCCTTTCATTATGTTGCTTTTAAAGTTGTGAAAGCTTCGAGGGGTTAAAAATAAATTTCACAGTGCTCTCTCTCTCTTTCTCTTTCTGTTCTTTGAAATGAGAAAAGATGGGGAGAGAAAAAATAAATTCGGTGGGCATTTTTATTAGCGGAGGAGTAATTGCCTTGGGTAATGTTTTGAATGTTTAGTTAAATTATGGTAATTTCTACGATAATTTGAAGCAATGGCGTTTGAGTTTCAGAAAATAATTATATTTGCTTTCTTTCTCTTTCCAGGGTTCAGAGGTGTTGTTTATTAGGAGTGTATCGTACTTTACTTGGAGTGCCATATCGGGTAAGTAAATTTGCTTTTAGATATAATTCTTACGTACAATGACTTTTCGCCCTTTTTTTATTTCGGGGGAGGGGAGAGAAGTTATTATTCTGTTGACACAAAAGCTTTTCAGAGTATTCCCGTCATAACAGTTACTCGAAAATGTCTTAAAATAATGCTTACCATATGCATAATTTTTTTAATGATTGAGAAGGTGTAAGAGTTCCGACTTGGTGCCGAAAGAGAAGAATAAAATGCTCAGAACCGAAATAATGGAAAAGTTTGTTGATGTTTTAAAAAGTCTCGATAGTTCTGCTCCGTAAAGGGCTTTGAGAATTTGACTGGGTCATTTTCGAAAGTGAAAATTACACTTTTAAAATTTAAAATCATTTTTTTGTCAAGATAAGGTACGATTTCGTATTGATAAATACTTTCGTATATTATAAGAACGCTATGGAAAATGGTAGTTATCTTTTGAAATATTTTACTGGTTATTTCACTTGGAATTACTGACTAGTCCATTTTAAAAGGAATTCGGATACATGCAATTGCTGGAAACCAGGGCAATAATTCTAGGAAAAAAATCTTTAACATTTACTCATATCTTTCTGAAATACCCAAGATTCCCTTGCCTGTGTCGATATTTAGCATACCTAAGAAATACCTATGGCATTTTTATTTGTAATATTTAAAACAATTGGATGGATTAGAAGCAAAATTATGGACGTCGTGAAACTTGGTGAACTTATATGTAAAATCAGATCGCAAAGTACAAAAGGTGGAAAGGATGTATTATGGACAATATAAAAATTAGTAATCCGTATTATTTTTTAAACTGACTCAAAATAAAAATTATTTATTTGGTACTTTTTTCGAATGTATTAAGATCTTGTGTAGCTTAATTGCTCCAATAACAGAGATATCATTCCGATCCTTACTGCGTAGTACATAATAGACCCAACAAAAAAACAGTATTTTTCCTATATATATATAATCGAAATGCCGAGACCTCATTCTCCACATGCGGGTGCCAAAGACTTCATTATGACTCAACTCGATTGACTTCTGGAGAAGAAAAAAAAAGAGAGGGAAAAAAAGGAGATGAGAATGAAAACGTCCCCATTCACTTTTCATTAAAGGTGAATGTGGGACGCGATATCGAACCATTTATCATTAGGAAATTACGATCAAACCCAAGGGGTGGTAAAACACCAGCTTGACCAATGACCCGTAGGCCCATGCATGGGCTAGATAGGAGTTTCCTGCAGACATAGGTTGGGTGGTTTCAGGGCACTCCAGGGAAGTCTGGAACAAGGGGGGGGAGCAATGGGAAGATTTTGGGGTGAAAAGTGATGTAAGTTTTACCTTCGTCTCATCATATTATCTCTACCATTGTTTTGCAGTTTTATTTTTTTTTATCGTGTGAGAACAAGATGTTGTTTTGGTTAGGAACTTTTAATGTCTTCAAAATTTACGGGCCAAAAACATTTTTACCTGCTTTTACCAGTATTGCATTATTATTATTCATGCTTCTTTGACGGCAGATGCGTTTTTAAAAGGTTGATATAGAACTATGACATTACAGATAATATTTCATCTCAAAATCGATCGAACTCCAAAACTTTGTTTGCCAGCTAGAAAAATTGAAAATGAAAGTTTAGAAAACTATCATTATATATATATATATAATAGATAAAGAGACCAATAGAAAAATCTCGTGATTGTTTCAAATCGGTTTAAACAGGTTAATGATTTAAATTAATTAAGAGAAATAAGGACTTAAAATTAATAATCTTATCACATGATGACTTGAAATTTGTGATCGAAGATTTCATTTTAGTCTTTTACCTTGTTTTGTATGATAGGGAGTCTTTTATAGATAATCCCTTTCACATGTTTTTATTTAACTCTGGATTTTTCATCTTTGTTATTGAAGTCTATAGGAAAAGCTTTAAAAATGCAGTTTTATAATTATCCCAGTGACAGTGTCATATTTTAATACTTTCAGGTTTTAAATTAAATTAAATTTAATTAATTTTAATTAATTTTTTTTATTATAAGAGCCCTCTTTTGGTAGTGAATTTTAAAAATGACCTCATAATTACAATCATCATTAAAATTATGAGATCATTATAGAATAATCATCAAATATAAAAATAATAAAAGTTAAGCTTATTTTAAACAAAGTTGTGTTACTATGGAAAAAAACATTTTAATAATTTGGATTAAATGTAAATTTTTTTGTTTCAAAATTTTTTAGATCAACTTTACCAAAAACATTACGATATGAAATGAATCTACAATAAAACTATTAAAAAATCATTTTTGAATATTTATAAAAAAATAATAAATTATCCTGTGATTAAAATTACAATAAAATTCTAATATTTCTTTCAGCTGCTTACATTTTCATAATTTTATTAAACTTATGCTTTTTTTTAGTTACTTTTCAAAACGATAATGAACGTACATTTTAAAAAAATCAATGCTGAATTTCTATTCTAAATTCCATTCAATGAACTTGAAATGTTTTCAGTACTTACGCTAACATACACACAGACAAATGCGCAAATATAATTCTAAATAATATTTTACATTCGACGTCTGAAACATCAAAATTCATCATTTTCACGTAATAAAACTCACGAAAAACCATTACAATATGTTTGTATGTTTTCAACATATTACAATTACAATAAGTTTGTGTTTTTATGTTGTTTTTTGTGTATATTTCATACATGATAAAACGAAGAAAATGTCTTGTTTTTCAATTTCTTAACCAATTTCCTGTTACTTGTTTCCAGTATTCCTAGCTAATTGTAATTTTCCTCATTCGAAATATTAATAACTAATTTATTGATATTTTTTATAACGTCTAATCATAATCTTTCTGTATAAAAATCAAACTTTCCCATAGGATATCGAAATACTAATTATATGATCGATGCTAACCTTTTAACGAGTATTACTACATCTTCAGTACACCTGTTATTTTGGTTTGATAAAATAAAATATATTTATAACATCTCGAAAAACTGTCAAAGATGTATATCATATAATGAATTTATAAGATCGCTTTCGCTCACGCTAAAGATCCTTCGCATACCAAGCCATCTACTATTCGTAATATTTCGTGACCGTGCATTTGGATCTGTGGACAAAGAGCATATCTGTTAACTCCATTGGTATCACGGAAGTTAATAATAAAGGGATACAGAAATAGTCATTAAATCATTTCGTAAATACTAGCCACGAAGAACACATCTTTAACGTCACAACAAATACATCTTGCACAATGAAATGCAGTAATAATTGCCTAAATGGTTCTTTTGAACTTTTGATGGCGTATTTTAAAGTTGTAACTGAAATGGGAGCTGTTGTTATTTCATAAAATAATAACTTTCATCATCTGAGAGAGAATGCATATTTACAAGATTGAAACTGATGTGCGTGTGAAGTTGTTTTCGCCATTAAATTAATGTATTTATTTTAAACGGTGTGTTTTGATTTGTGAGTCACGATGCAATAACAGTTTTAAACTCTAATATTTTCTTGCTGGTTATGATTACTTTCTTTTTAAAGTATTTTTGGAACTTGAAGCATCATGTATATATTATTTTATCTGTAAAAAAATGTATCTATTATTTACAGTTATCTCAATTTAATGACTACAAAGCTCAGAATAATAATAGGTATGCAGAAAAAAGGCATTGTTTATAATATAATCAAGCAATCTATTTTGATGTCTATGAATATATTGTTCTTTCTATTGCAATTAATTACGCTTTTCATCTTAAACTATTGTTAAATTTTGTATTACCGATTCTCTATTTTAAAAATACATTTACGTGAATGCTAAGAAATGTTTTATTATCATGTCAGAACATGATGTTTTTGGAATGAGATTCCTGGAGTCAACAAAAATCCGTTGGTGAAAAATAAAAAAATTATTATCTGCACTAGCATCTCAAAAAATCTGCTTTTAATAACGCGTTGCCATCGCATTTACAAAAGCTCTGATTTTAAAAAGCTCATTATTACAGCAAATAAAACCTAAAAAAATGCCATTTTGATCGCATGATTACATGAAATGAAATAAATAGCAAACACGATATTTTTTTTAACAATCAATGCGAGACAAAGTTCTTTTGAATCGTTTGCAATACCAAAGTGACTCATTCAATGAAACGATTAAAATGAATAAAAATATAATTTAACTTGCACGAGCTCGTGGTGCTTGGCCGTTCAAGAAATGATGTTCTGGGATGATACATTCAAATATGCATAGCAGATTTCATTATTTTAATCTGTTTATTGTTTTGTACCTGATACCGTCCATTTTTTTCTTTATGTATTGTGCATGCATTTTTTGTCTATTTTATTTCTTGCTGCCCATGAAAATAATTTAGACACTATCAATAATTTGTAACGTTAAGTAACAAATACTAACATCATTTTGAACATTGAACTCTGAAAAGCAATCTAGTCAATCAGAGTTCAGGACAATTCAAAAACCTGTTATTAAGCAGACATTTATTGCCCTTCACTAAGTAAAAAATGATTAAAATAAAAATTTATTAGCTTTATATTATTTATACGCCGATTAACGTTTGTTCAAAGATGCTATAAACTTTTTTATTCTATAATGTTAACAAAATATAAAAATACTGAAGAGTGACTTCCGAGTTCATAATTTTTATTATTTACAAGAACTTTTAGACCATTCTCATAAATTGCATTTATGGCGATTAAATTTTATTTACTATATTTTAGCTTTAGAAAGAATTCAGTTTTCAGATGATTGAATTTATAGCAAATCAATGTGAAGATTTAGGTAATAGACTAAATGATAGCAATTTTAAAGGAAATAATTCATCTTGGGAGCCAGGTCCTTTGTCAAAATATAATTATCTATTCTTCCCCTCTCTTTCAAGATATGCTTGAAATGTCAAAACTGAAATAGTGTTGCTTATTTGACTTGTTCGTATACTTGAATTGTTTTCACAACTTCACATCATAGCTTATATTTTTAAATATTTGAGGGTTTTTTTTTTCACTTATAATTTAAAAATAAATCTCTTTTGCCTTTGGGCATTCTATTCTTTTTCAGCTTTTTTTTATTTCTAAAGATCTTATTTCCACTGTGACGCATATCAAATTAGATTAAGGAATAAACTACACCGATATTATAGATTTTTTCTCTTGAAAAATAAGAACATGTCGTCATTACTGCTTAGCGTGATTATTTCATTTATATTTTAATAAACAGTTATAATTATTTACTCTAAATATCTTGCTAACTAAATTAGCTTACAAACCATTATGATTTAAAGTTTTATTAACTAAAGACATCAAAACTTTAGCATTGAAGGGGAAAATAATATGTGTAGAAGTGTATCATTCATATATATATGAAATTGAGAAGTACAAATTTTGACGTTTTCATCACTTGAAATTTTGTTTTAAAAGAGCTTTAGGTCGAATATAACAAAGTTTCAGAAAAAAAAATGCGATAGATATGATAATTTTTCATCAAAATGTACGATATATTGTTGGCAACAAATATTTTTTTGTTCCAAGCTTTGTTGTAAAATGTTTCCTTTAGTGTTCAATAAAATAAAGAGAGGGAGAAAAAAGAAATGTGACACAGCACATTTTAGATTAAACTTCATATTTAACGTGGACAATTTTTAATTTTTGTATCTTTTTACTGATTCGAATATTTATTTCTTCTCTTTGTCTGTTTGTGGCCTGCACTTTATATTGGGCATTTTGTATTATCAGGTAAAATATATAAAAAATGTAATTTGACTCTCTTTTCCTCTTTTTACTTCTTCTTTCGGGTAATGGGATATTTTTTATACTGTACTTATGAAATATTTGTAATCTAAATAATATCTTTTTTTTAATTAGAAATCAAAGTAATGATTTTTTCTCACAAACCTTTTATATAATCCCTAAAATATCACTAGTTTTATTATCTATACAAAAAACATACAATACAATAACATTAGTCAACAATTAAATTTCGGTAAATTAACTAAATTTCAAGTCTTGATGTACGTATACTGATTAGAAAACAAAATGCCGTGGGAAAATATAAGTAAAATCGTGGAGGAGATGGATAACAATCTGAAAAAAAAAACAATAATAACTTAATAACAAAGGTGTAAAATTAGCAGCAATGTAGATGGATATAATAACACAATAACCAATAAGATTCAAATTATAATTATATACTAAAAAGAATGAGAACAAATTATCTCTAATCAGTTAATCTGTTCTTCCCAAAAACAAAGGATTCGAAAAATCATCAATATCAGATCCCTTGCCCTTCCTTACAAATCATATTTAGTTAATACCCCACCATTCATTTCTCCGCCCTACTGGTTGGGAAGACAGACAGACAGTGAATGATACTTTGACCATCTGAAATCTTATTGCCTATTATTCTGCATTCAGGTCTCTGGCTTGATGTTCCCATCCCTCATTCTGTGCCTTTCGATGCAGGGACTCATCCCACTGTTCTGCCCTTTCTTGAATCGCCTCTCAATCTTGGTCTTTTGACGTCCGCGTGGTGCCTTTCCTCTGGATCCGATGAGCAATGGGGGTGGGGATGCAGTATTTTATGAAACGAGGGGTTCCCCCTTCAGACAGCTAGCACCCATGGCAATCACGAGGGAGAACTGCCAGGAGGGGGCGATTCGATCATCGAATTCTGGTTATGGAATACTGGGAGGGTAGAGGAGCAGCCCTCTCGACAACAAGGGCAGCGTTTGTTATGTATGGAATTCTCTCCTTCCCACCATTGCTGTTGAAATAGTCCTCCCGCACCGCGCCATTCTCAGACGCAAACAGAAAAGAAGACGGCGGTCCCTCTTTTCTTTTGGGCGGAGGAATGTCCCCGGTACTTACGGTCAAATTGGAAAGCTGGACAAAAAACTAAATAGTCTGTGACTTTTCAACGATTGGAGTGAAGAACTGTATGAATGAACAAAAATGTCATATTTTTTGCAATGCCCTTTAATGGATGCGTGGTTACGTTTCGTATTATGATTATACTCATTTTTCAAATTTGAACTAATTAGTACTATATACGTAAAATTTTTGTTTGCTTAAAAGTTTTTAAAGGACATATCTTCGAAGGTAAAATTATCGTTTTTCTTTTCAAAATATACGAGCCATTTCATTGGTTTATGAAATGATTAACACAAGGACGGCAAAAAAAGTTGCACATTTTTTGTTTCTTGGTATGATCTTTAGTCTTTTTAGTATGATTTTAGAGTAGACTGGTATGATCGTCAAATATTTTTTAGTTTATCTACTTAATGCTCTCGGAAATATTGTTCAGGTTTGGAAGGAAGATAATAGGTTTGATGCTATAATTTATACTTGATTATTTACAATCAGAGCAAGAAAAACACAAAATCCTGCCATGGGAACTTTATTTTTTTATCTATTTTTTTCTTTTTTATACAATTGTTCTCTAAATCTTTGTTTGGATAAACCGAATATCTGAATTTACAAAATCTGATTCAGGATGATTCTGATATATACATAAAATAAATTTTAAGTATCATCTTTCAGCTCTATTCATTTTCAGATCAAGCTCTGTGTTTAATTTCTTTAATCAATGAAATGTATTCACTAGTTTTCAAATTAATAAAATTAAGAAACGAAAACTTCTGACTGATTTAATTCCAAGTGGCCAATGTATCACAGTCTAAATGTCATATATGCTGGCAGTTAATCTATTTTGTGAATAAATTTAATTTTAGAAAAATGAATTCATTAAAAAAGCTATTACTCAGATAAAATTGAAACACATTACTTTATTATTCAAATATTTATTATTTATAGTTCTTATTTCCCAGTGTCTGCTTAGGAATAAGACTCATATACGTATATTATAAAATTATAAATAACCATTCAGGAATCAGTAGCTAATGCGGAATTATTCATTAAATTATATACAAAAGGCAGGTAAATCGTTCCTAGCTTTTGTATAAAATCTCATTACTTTCACTATCTAATATTGCCTAATTCGAAAGATTACATTGTTCAAATGACTAATTATTAACTTTCGAATCAAAAGATTATTAATTCAAGGCTCAATTTCATCAAAAAATTAGCCATTTAGTGGTTTAGAATGTTCTTATTAATTTTGATATAGCCGCTATATCTTGCTTTCCAAGATTCAAATATCATTCTTCTTATCTGACCCACGATTTAGAATTATATCCATCGTACTTGTTTACCTAAAAAATGGGGGATTAAAGTCATTGAATTATGCATAAGCTCACCTATTCTGAGGAAAATGTTAAGTAGCAGATTGTATGTATGTATTTGAAAACTCTTTCTTGTCTTCTTTTCAAACTCCCATCTTTTGGTTATCAAATAAACCAAAGAAAGATTATATTTTATGTAATGCTAAAATTTAAATAAAGTATCTTTGTAAGCTTTAATCAGTTAGAAGCTGGTGTCTTGTGGTACTTTTATTAAATGGCATGAATATTGTTTTCATTAAGTATGACTTTGCTTCTTTATTTCTTTATTAAAATATAGAGAAAAGCGGATTATAAATGAAGTAACTCTCTTCTACTGTGAAAATCATGAAATCTTTTTATTTACAAATTTAACTAGCCGAATATTCTTGCTAGATTATATCCTGCAAAAATGTAAGTTGATAGGAATAATAATTTTCAAAAAACATTTCCAACACTTCTACTTAAAAAAAAACAAGCCCTTGATCTAAAGTACGATCTTTTTTATTATTCCATACTTCACTCAATCTAGTTTCCTCAATAGTGCCTCGAATTCCCTTGGTTAAATCTGGGCAACTTTCAACAATCCTGTTCTTTTCCGAATTGATTTGTGGTCATAGTCTCAACAACTCTTGGGACATAACCGTGACGACTGGCGGGAGAAGCACGTTTCCACCATCCAAATACTCATAACTTTTGGGCGGCATTTTTATCGCTTGGCACTTCTCTGCATATCTTCCCTTATATCATCTATCACCCTGTAATAAGTTTCCCCCTCACACACAAGTCAAAACAGACGATACCTCCATTCGCCCCTCCTCGGGGGCTACTGAATATCACAATATTTGGCCTCTGCGCTGACCGGGGCTTCCACAATGGAAGCAGATCTGGCAGTCTTGGTGGGGGCCCCCACTGTATATTTATACGTATATAGATAGATTGAATGAATAAAAGGGGGTAAGACACAGTTCGTGCGGGGAGTGCCCAAATAATGAGATGCCAATTGCTTCCTGTAGGCAGCATTCACTTCAGTTCTCAGCCCCAGAGGGGTGGGGGACGGATGTGTTGCGAAGGGTTTGGTGAAAAAGTGGAGTGCGCGTGTGAGTTGGGGATGCAGAAGAGTGGGAAATGCTTGTTGACTTTTGGGCCACTGGACTGAGAAATTAATTTATTTTTGGAGAGCAGTGGTTGATGTATTGTTTTAATCTGACGTCTTGTTCAGCGAGGCATGTTCGTGCTGGGATCCAGAATGAGGGGAAATCTTCCTTTCGTGGATCTTGAGGGGACGGAAAAATGGCCCCTTTCTGGTTCAGTAGTAAAAGAATAACACTGCTTGTCATAATTGGATTTCATTTTATTTTTACTTCCTCTTTGAGCCACGTGTCCATGCATGGAGTTTTGAATAGATTGATCGTACTTCTTTCCGTTTTGTTGCTGTATATGTTTAGGTTCCCTTGTGTTATTTCCGCTGTAAAAGAATCCTACAGCAAATTATTTTTATTCAAATAAATTATTATCTGCAATGTCTTTAAAAAAAGATTATAACAATAAACGCAGGGTATATACTTGAAATGCCCGCTTGCACTAGAAAATAACAAAAAACATGCCAGTTTGTATACTATTAGAGCATGGCAATTCATGTAGTTTATGGATAAGTTTTATTTAGAAATAGGTTCCAGTAATCATACTTGACTCATTTTATTATTGAAGCTATTCATACAACATTTGCATTTTCAACAACCAGGTGTAAAAACATTTCTCTTGCATATTTCATAATTTCGTGTCGAACAATGAAAATGTTTATGAGATTAATTCTACTCGGCTTTAAATATGTGTACATGTTTTGCGATACAGTGATGTACTATTATTTATCTTTCTTCCCACTCTTAAACAGAGTTTATGGAAAAACTTCGAATCTATTCTTAAAATTCAAAAACATAATCATTTTTTTTTCAAATATGGTGTTTATTATTATTGGTATTGTTTGTTATCAGTTTTGATTTTACATAAAGTGATGATTCCCTATATCACAATATCTTAAGATGAATACTAAATCAGGAGTCTATAAAGGTAAATGAACGCTTTTATTTTATTTCGATAGACTGCAAATCAACTATTTTTGAAAATTATAACGATTTTTCAGAAATCAGCCATTTATGGGATAAAGTTAACAACAATTTGTCATAAAATATCACATTGTAATGTTTGTGATGTATTATACAAACTATTTGTGTAAATTATAACGATTTCTCAGGAATCAGCCATTTATGCGATTTAAATTAACAATAATCTGTCATAAAATATCGCATTGTAACATATTATGATATTAGTTTGTGTTGTTATAATTACTTATGCACATTTCACTTATATAGGATTGTTTGATAGTGTTATGCAACTCACGATCTGATTGATCCTTAATAAATGTATATACCGCCACTCAAAGTGCAAAAGAACGTTTATCTAAGCCTAGCGTACGACTAATTTCAATTACAGCAATGATCTACAAAACCAAAGAATATTTTGACATATGATTGCATTTTTTTTTTTATTGGATTATCTGATGGTATAAGAGATTTTGCTGCCAAGTAAAAAAAAAAATCTTATATAGCAATAATAAACGAAGAAGATTAAAAGAAGAATTTTGGCCGATGAACTTTCGCAATTTTGAATCGTGATATCCTATCAAAAGTATTACTGGAATATCACCCCCTTTTTTTAAAAAAATCCTCTTAAATTAATTGAATTCGATTCTATTTCCTATTTATGAGGGCCAAATAACTTTTAGAAATAAGAAAGAAATGGTGAATAAATCTAATTTACGGAAAATTAATAAAACATATTTGTTGATATAATTGCCAAATTTCGAATCAATATCACGCATTTTCTGAGGTTCGTTTAGAATTTCGCAACACATTGCTCCTTTTGTTTTTTAAGCGTCCCTGGTGACGGTTGCAGCGGCATTTCCGATTGAGTCTGCACGACACCAGAAGACATGTTTCTTTAAAAGTCTAATAATACCGTTTACCTCTAGTGCGATAAATAATACCTTTCGGAATGAAAATAGCTGCCAACCTGACAGTCTTCGAGCATATTTTTACAAACCATTTCATTCCTGGCGACCACTCAATTATTTACCGAACGCCAAAGCTCTGAGCTATGCAAAATACTCAAACTCACGCAAATTCCTAAATGAAGTCATTCCAGTAATTGAGCTTTCCTAATAGAAGAATTATTCACTCCCGTTCGAAATAAATGTTTTAATAGGAGTCAGGGAAATTAAATGGTCTAAGTCATTAGAGATGTTTTTCGAAGGGGAAGTGATAAACTATTTCTGTCTCAATAATTCACAAACTGCCAATAAATGTGCGGTGGGTTTAGTTTAATAAATGATCTGGCTTGCGCATATTATTGCAGGGGTTTTATGGTTGAAAATATTTAAATATTTACTGTTAAATTCTCACTAAACCTTCAACTCAATCACTTCCATTTGCATTGATTTTAAAATTTCTGTGAAAAATCTGAGCACATTAGGGTTCTATTTGCAATCTGATAGTTTGATTTATTCATAAACAAATTCATTAAATTATTATAAATGTTTTTATTATTAATCATCATCTTTTGAAATTATGCATTGTATACATATTTAATGATATAGACATAAAATTAGTCATTTCGCGTGAATGAATTTTAAATGTTTCTACGAGATGAAAATATATATATATAGTATGTTCGTGCCTCTTTTGAATTCAAAATTCAAATCAGTTATGAAATTCCTTGTAAAATTTGTAAGACTTTTGAGGTAATTTTCATAGTGTTGATTTTCTCTCTTTAAATTCCTACTATTAGTTCACAATCTCCCTATATATATTTTGTTCACATTTTCAATCGCTAATAATATACTTTTTGTTCATCCACTCCAGTTCAAATATATTTTTTAGCCTATAATGGATGACACTTTACGTACAGTGCACACATACAGTGTTTTCAAAGATTAATTCATTAATTAGATTTAATTAATTTTTAATACTTTAAATAGTGCTTTGAAAGTTTGTAAAAAAAATTGAAATTAATAGGCAGTAGTTCAATCGGTAAAATGCGAGGATTTTAGTATTTTTCGAAAAAAGATGAAGCATGTGAGTTCAATTCTTGAGAAAATCAATAATTTTTTGTTAAATCGTTTGTATTAATTGTAATTATTTAATAAAAAAGTAACTAAAATAATTTTTTTTTGTTGTTGACCTAAGTAGGAATTTACTTTTTTTTTGTATATTATTATTATTATTATTTATCTATTTATCTTGAAAAACTGATATAATATGAGGTGAAAGGAATGAAATCAATTAAAATTTTAATGTTGTATAAATGTTTTTTTTATTTTTTGATGCTATTCACCATCTAAAAGAAAAGACTAATTAGAGTGATTGTATTTCAGAATTATTGAAATCACGAGTTTTTTAGATTTCAAAATCTTAATATTTCTAGATTCTTTTACTGAAGCTTTCTAATGTTTTTCGTATTTTGTCTGATTAATCCTAAGATTTTATTATAATCGCTAAATTAGAATTTGTTTCAAATAATAAGTCTCCAACTATGAAAATTTCAATTACAGCCCATAAATAATGAAAAATAAAAATAAAAAATTTCGACAAAACTTTAGTTTTGTAAATTATTATTAAAGCTTTTGGTCGTTTGGTAAAGGATTCAGAACCGCTGGACAATAATATCTTTATATAGTTAATTCAATCAATAAATAACTATTTTTCCTAATAATCGTACATTGTAACATGTAATCAATTCATTTAACAAGATATACAATGACTGATTACATGTCTATATTTAACATAATTGTAAATATTTATCTTCGGAATTTTGAGAATCATCTTCCTCATATTTTAATATTTTTTCAAATTTATTGGGATAAATATATTTATAATGAATATTTTTATTAAATTTATAAGGAATTTCGGAAAGATCATTTTATTAGGAAAAAACATTGCTCATAAAAGCATATATTAAGTAAACTGATTACATGTGTAAAAGTTATTTCAAAAGAAATATTTTCGTCAGTAGTTTGAATTTTTACTTTAAATGGTGAAGCAACAACAACTTCAGCTGAAGTATTCAAAATAAAGAGTAATAATTGAAGCAGATTAGCATTGTAAGTAATTCAAACTAAAAGAGTAACAATTGAACTATTCAAGCGGAAAGAATAGCTGTTGAAGCAGAGTAGAAGTGTAAGTAATTCAAACTAAAAGAGTAATAGTTGAAGCAGAGTAGCATTTGAAGTATTCAAACTAAAACACCATGTAAAGGGGAATAACCTAGTCTTCATAATAGTAGTTAAATTTGTTCCCTTGGAGATGTCTTTGCAAGCTCATTTAATTATTTCAGTAATATTATGGTGATTGAAGAGTACCTATGGAAGTGTATGCTGCGCAGACTTTGAAATATTATTTATTTTCTTCAAAAAAAATCCCTACAAAGTTTTAGGGTCCAAAAAATCCACAAAATTCCTCTGATTGAAATTTTGTTGAAAATTTATTGAATCTTCCCTTCATAATATTTTATCAAAGTTCCTTACCAACCATGAAGCTTTATCTACCTGTTTTCAGCTCCTGTACAATGCTTGTTAAGATGGATATTTTAAGATACTAATAGAGTGGTCGAGAGTTAAGTGAAAAATCATTGACTTATTGAAACTTGTCTTATTATTTAAGAAAAATGTAAACATAACAGTTCCTATAACTGCTGCCCTCCCACCCCAGTCTGAACTAAGCAGTTATTTTTTTTAAATGTCAAGCAAATGAAAAGCTGAATAATAATATTACGAATTAATACAGTGAACAATTATAATCAAAATTGCACTTTTTTTTTGCTGAATGAAGTTGTTTGAAAATAATATCATCACAACTTATTAAAAATTGCTTATATGTAAAATATTTGTTAGGTTTTCATATTTCTTTTCTTTTTTGGCAATATTAATAATTTATTTAAATATATATGTATGAATGTAAATGACATTAACATTCTGAATTATTCGATATCATGTTGGATATTTACTTTCATGAATTTTGAATAGGGAATTACAATAACCCCTGAATTAATTATTACAAATCAGAAACTCGATAGTGTTTCATTTGCCAGTGTTATTTTCACTCTAACTGTTTCCATTTCCGAGTCGGAAAAAAAAAATGTTTAAAAAATTATCACAGACTTATCTGAAAATATCGAAGATGGGCTGTTAAACACTCATTCTTTGATTGAAATACATCACAAAAAATTTGAAATATCTCAGCTTTTTATTTTCTCCAAACCGTTATTGGAAAAAAGAAAAGTACTGAAGTAGCAAAGAAATAAAACCGGGTTTAAAGCGACTTGAATATTACTTCGATTAAATCTCCATTTTCTATTCAGAACAAAAGCAAAACACCCCTCTCTGTTCCTTTTGTCTTAACCAAACATGCTTCAAACTCCTCGCCCTCCGAACAAATAGTAAAGGTAAGTTAATCGGAAAAATTCCTCCAGTTGAGCAGGTGGGAAGGCAGAGGGATGGCAACTTTCCGAGACAGTTTACACCATCCCCTTCATTTATGCACACCCCTTCCCTATATCCCCTTTCCACGATAAGTTCAAATCTGATTTGCATTTTCTGAACAATTAAGCCTCACCAATGTCGGCGATAACGAACTTTAACATCCCCCCTTCTCTCCACCCCTGACGCTTGAAAATGAAAACTGGAATCCCTTCCCAGCGTCAGGGAATCGTCATTACACGCACTCGTAATTGTGCCGATTGTAATTTGCGACTCCCGAATCAAGCGGAGGTTTTAGTTTTATTGTCGCGAGATTTGCGTTCGGGCAGGTGGCAATCGATATATTGGAAGTCGAGTCCCGGTGTTTATCTTGGTCGGGCATCTAATCTTTATGAGACGAGGGAGTTGTTTTCTAGACGCATTTGCCTTGTTTTCTGCGTGCTTCAGGGGCCGATGGAGGATGGTAATGGCTTTTAAGTGAAATAATGCTAGGAACGGTAGGAGGTCGTAAAAATTGGGTACCTCTGTTGTCTGAATCATGATCTTTCTTGTGCCAGTGTGACTCCCTGCGGTGATGCTCAGTGATTCATCCAGCATAGGATTTTGGTTTGCTATAAAAAAAAAATTCTGAAGTGTTCATATGGAACATGGTTTTCTGGAGCGCATAAGATCTGAAGGACTTTATTAATTTAGAAATTGTATCATCGTACAGAACACTTCTATATTCTGAGCCCTTTTAAGGATTTATTTTCGCAAAAGGAAAACTTTTGGTACAGTGCGACTGAATTTGCTTATACCGACATCCTGTGTCCTATCAGAATACTTCTATATTATGAGTCCTTTTAAGGATTTTTAACGTAAAAGGAACACTTTTGGTACGGTGTGACTGAGTTTGCTTATACCAACATCCTGTGTCTCAACACAACGGCTGCTTGGAGTCAGATCTTGCCATTTTGAACTTTGATTTGATGAGAAGGATGATACTTGAACCAGTACTCTCTTCTGCAAATTTCCATCCTCTCCAGGAAAAAGACATTTGATAATTGATGTCATATTACTCCAGATTCCCATATGCGATGAATTTTTTGATGGAATTGCACATAGAACTTGACTTTTCCGATGGCAAGTCTAATATTCCCAAGTAAAAAAACGAATTCATTATGTATCAATAGACTGCAAACGGTGACCATTATATGCTGTTATTGCATTTTCTCAAGTACTTCTTTTCTCATAAATTTCTTCTACGCTTCCACTCATCTTTACTTTCTTTCTCATGATATCGTTCCTTTTCTTATCAATGCTCAATTATTTCAGTGTCATTAAGAGGAGAGGCGAAACAAAAACAGAGTTATCTGCATTTATTGAAGGTTCTGTTTTCTTATCAAAATAATGAATTACATAATTTTTTCTCATATACTTAAATTTTAGATTTAAATTCATACTTTTAAAAGTATTACTATTTTTATAATATCGATTGATTAAATACTAGTCATGAAATACTTAAATGTACTTTTCTTACACGATACTTAGATTAAAATGGCAATTTTCTACCGCCATGGTTCAATTACGTTCTTTTAAAATCGTTGTTGACTGAAACTACTGCACATTTCGTTACTATTTTATTACCATTATTACAAAAGGAATAACATCCCAAATAATTTTTTTAGGATTCTTTGAAATTGTTTATAATATGTAGTTTATATATATATATATATATAACCGGCATAATAAATAAAGGTTCAAATAAATGTTAGTCCATATAAAGTTTACTTTCCTTAATTATAGACTCATTGTTCCATTTCGGTTAGGTGAGTAGATGGAAGAGGAGGGGTGGAGTTTCCTTTTACGATTTTCTAGACACAGGAATATTTTATAAACAAGACTGTTTCTCACATTTTAAATGTTTTTAACGTACTCAGCACTTTTAAATTCGATGCTTTAATTTACAATTTTATATCAAAAATAAATAACAGATGCGGATTCTATAGGAGTTTTTAAACACTGAGACGAGGTGCAAAAAAGTTCCCTCTATTTTGAATCCTTGATGTTATTGTGGACTTTCATATGCAATTATTCCACCAACTTAAGCATATTTCCCAGTATAAAAATCCACAAGTATTGAAGTCTTTGCACTTGAAATGTGGTAGACAAAACATCATTATAATTCTCCTGCTGAACTCTGTCTGAATATTAATTATAAGTGAAAGAGTAGCATATTTCGCATCTATTAAAATAAACAAAACACCTTCATTCAGTATGTGAAACGGCAATCGATTAAATTTTTAAATTAAACAGCATATTTAACCCGTAGTTTTTATGCACAAAATTTGCTTTTCATCACAAATTATTTGACTGGAAAAAATATTAGATTTTTCATTGCCTAAGTGATTTTGATAATTTCAAAGCAGTAATCTGCTGCTTTTTTTAAAAATAAAATTCTTATTATGAAAACACTCCGAAATCGAATTTATAAAATGGGTTTTAAAATATAATTTACTTCTATGACTTCAATTTTAAAGGATTTAAACTTAATTCTAATAAACGATCAAAATGTTTTGATTGCATTTTCTGTGAAACAAACAAAATGCAAATTAAATTTCAATCAAATGCTTTTAAGCTGCACTTTAACCATAACTTGGTGAAGAATTTTGATCGATTTGGCGGAACAGTATTTAAACCCTCAAAACAGATTTTGATTTTTGAAATCATTTATAAATAGCGCTGGAAAAATCACTGTATATTTTAAAAATATAATAATCGAGGTTTAATTTTATTTGTTATTCTTTTTCATAAATTTCTTTGCCTCACATATTTTAAAATTTGAGGCTATTATAAAATCTTTTGGAAGTAAGGAAAAAAATCACAAAAAAATTTAGTTTTAAAAGCAATTATAAGTGAAAAAAAAATTTAATTTTTTTTTTTCAAATACTTAAAATTATTTTGAACTCTATTTATGATGAATAAAACTCAACATTTATATGAATGTCCTTCGCATGTTTTGATATTGATAGCATTGCACTGATAAACTGACAGCTGAGTAATTTTAAACTTGAGTATGTTTTTATACAGCCCATTTTTTATAGCCTATATGTTCTTGATTTATTATGTTTATAAGCACAAAGTTCACAATATCCGGGAAACATTTTAGATATGAGGATGAAACACTTTCGGTGAGGTGATTGGTTCTCGCTACCCGAATGGATACAGAGTGTGGGTTCGAGTATCCCCTGCAGATAATGAATCCTACCTCCCACGGGAGGAGTTGTACCGTGCCCGGTAATGACCTTCAGAACTTAACCTCAGTTCCCACCAATACTGTCGCAGCAGTGTTCAGCCATTCAAATTTGTCCGAGTGCCTTCGGGTAGTTCGGAGTAGCCAACTTGTGAAATGCACAAGGATGTAAAATCAGACCTACTTTTCACTAATAAATTTTGTTCAATATAGTATTTCACATCTATTTCATTTGCTTAGACTTTTCCTTTTTTAAGAGTAGGTTCATATGTCTGTTCCTGTAATCATTACAATCAGACAAGCAAAATGTTTAAATTTCTACTCTAAAGAGAAGTAAAATGGGGAACTATCGTTGAATTATCGAGGGCGGTGGGTGGAGTCGAATGTTTTTGATGATTACAGATCTTCTTTTTTGAATTCTCAATTTACAAGGAAGTAAAAATGTAAATTATCATAATACGAAGTAATTATTATTAAAGAATTTTCAATCTAAAAATTAAGAAATCTAATAATAAAAAGGCAACGTGTTTTGAATACTGAAAAGAAAAGATTATTCGAACCTCTGATCAACAATAACGTATTGTGATATAATTTTTTATTTGGTTCGTCTGTCTTCATATTATTTTTAAAAACTTACTAAAATTTGAGAAAAAAATGGAGAAATAATTTTAATAACTGAAAAACCATTTTTTTTAAAAAATTTAAAATAGTGCAAAAAAGTTTTTGTGTGAGTATACGTTCCAAAATTATCTCAGAAAAACGTTAAAATTTCGATTAATTTTTAACTAATCAAAAATCTTGACAAAATTTTGAAAACCCTTTCCAAGTGAGCCCGTGCTATTCAGAAGTAAATATTACTAGCTTTGATAATTCTAGGTATCACAACCTACTCTATAAAGCAGTTGTGACGATCGTTTTATTATATATGTAGTTTTAACAATACTTAATTTTAGCTCTATTAGTGACCAACTTGTACGTCCAGATGGCTGTCTTTGTAAACGATTAATTTGGATCAATTTACGATTACTTATTATTCATTTAATGACTGTTACGTCTATTTTAGTGCTTGTTAAACTTTCATATTTCCTATTTCTTTTATGTGATTTATCGTTATTTAATGGAAGGCCAGCCTTTTTTAATAACATTTTTCAACTCCATTCACAAAATATTGAATCTAGATCAAGTATTTAAAAATCCAAGGAAACTATTTGAGACATTCGTTTGATAAATTATTCATATTTCCTTATCACCATTTCGCAATGTATTACAAGAGCGATTTCTACGCCAAGTGTATTAGCATTTTATAAATCTAGATTATACCAGTTTAAAAACATAATCATACTAATAAAATCCAAGAATTTAAAATACAGAAATGCACATTAATAAAGCAGCATTCGTTGGGATATTATTTAAAATACCAAAACTCATTAAAATGGAGACACAGTTGCAGATGACGGGGAGTGGTGGGCTCCTAAAAGCTAAAAGGCCGTATGCCGCTGATTTATGCTTTCATTTCGATCTCACTTCAAATAAACCATCCTGAAAAATCATCGCGAGTGAAGCATAAATGATCCAACTATCCCATCCATCACTCATATCAAATAAAATGAATTGGTCCTGACATGTGTCCGTGTCTACCTCCCTCTACAATACTTCCCCGAAAAAGAACTCACGGTTATTAACCATCTGTCACTCCGTCCTAACAACTCAGGCCTGCTGGATTTGTTTACGAATTCTGCCCTCTTGTTATGTTAAAAAGAGAATAAATAAAACAAAATGAAAATTTTTTTTTATTGAATGTTATCGCAGATTTTTAGGAGCCGCAGTTATCAAAAGTTGTTGGAGCTAACGAGACACGCGCAAGATGAAACATTTAAGATCTGTTGAGAGACAATGGGTTGAAATGTCGAATAATCTTTGCATGAGGCTGTCTGCGTCAGTTGGAGATTCGGTACATGGCGTGATGTAATCTGGCGAAGAGTTTATCTGGCATTTTTCATCAATATTTACGTTGATTTTTTGCTGCTTCGAAGAAAATGAATGCGAAATTGTTTCATTGTGAATGGCAAAATAATATAAGGACCCTTCTTTTAATAAGGTAATGAATTTAAATTCGCATCCGGCGCATTTTCAATATGTTAATGATTTATTTTAATTTTTTTTTCAAATTAATTGATTTTGTGAGAATATATATGTTTTTATCTATAATGATTCCAATTTACCCAGCATCTGTGTTCGTATTGTTGAAGCAAAGGCTCGGTAATTATAAGTATTCTAATAAATAAATGAACATAATGAAAATATGTCGGAATCTCACCTGTTATTATTGATGGAAAGCTAATATAATCCTTGGAATTGTATCATTCATAAAATTTGTATTTTTACAAACTTATTTATTTATCAACAATTAAAATAAAGTTTTTAATGGTCCTCTTGCACTCCCCTCTCAACCTAGAGCCCGTAGGTAGTTGCTTTGTTGAAAACACATATCTATTAACCCCTTAACCGGTTTATTTTCCTTACTATCTAATAAGATGACACCTTCTTTTTTGGGAATATTTTCTTATTTTGATTCAAACGAAAATCTTTGGAATACTTGGCTTATCTACGTATTCAAAATCATTTTACTATAGAATTATAATTGTTATGAATGGTTTATTTTTTTGTTTACAACTATGAAAATTGGATAAATCGATGCACGTACGGCGTACGGGCAAACCGGTTAAGGGGTTAAAGAATAAATACAAGCCGTAGAATCCTTGGAAAAAAGTTATATCGACTGTAAGCATAAAGCACTATGATATCGTTATTATTTTTAGTTAATTAGTTAGGTTTGCTTTTGCTTTCTATTTGATCATATTATTTGTATGGAAACAGGGTGAGTGCTCTTTTCTCCATATTCTTATACATATACTTGTGTTTAGATAGCTAAATGCATATATATTTTGTGTTTAGCTCTTTACTGTATTGAGAAAAAATTAAATGTATAATATTGAATAATACTCCTTTCCTTAAGCTAATTAGGTCCAAAATGAAATATATACTTAGAATTTTGGAATTAAGGCACATGGCAAATATCATTGATCTCGCTCGTTTTATTTTTGACCTGTAGCGCTCGTGGGAACATACACCCAGTTCAAAATTGGGCTATTTGTGGTCAAAGTATAGATATAGTCACCCCAATGGTAGTTAAAACCACATTCCCTTACCCATTGATTCGATGCATTGTGGATCTGTCGGTTCTCAAATGCTCTGACAGATAGCCAATAGTGGCGGCTTTAGAAATTTTGCTCCATGTTTGCTATAAACAGGCAGTATGTGGAATACATTTATTCCGCCAAAAATTAAAGATTTTTCTGCTTGTGTGGCGCGGAAATTTTGTAAGGGTAGCTAGTTTGAATGTCGTTTCTCATCGTCATCAACTACAATTCAGAATTCTAAGATTCGTCCGGGATCTAGTACTACTTTAAAGGGGGGCTTTAATATAATTAAACCTTTAGCAATCACTTAGATTGTCCAACAGTCATTGTGATTTATTTATACCAGTCTTATCCTCTTCGGTGACTAGCTAGTTCGCCGGGAATATCCATTGTGCTTAATTTCAAATACACCTTTCATGCATAAATCGATGGTTTCTTCAACAGCGTGTTTCAAGAAATAAATTGGGGTAATCGTTAAAACCGTGTGATTATGATAAACTTACGGTGTATTGTGTGCATGAACATTCTTATTGGAGACAATTCTCTTAACACAACAGTGCCAATGAAAATGTAATTGTCTAGTTAGCCTGTCTTTAAATACTCACTTTCTTTCGCGGCACTAAAGCTTCACTTTCCTATTTTCCTCATATAAATAGCACACTTAACACTTTCTCCTCTAGTCTTCAGCAATGGTACAAAATCACATTTTTCAATATTTAATAAAACACTGAAATCTATTTCTATTTCATTTCAACAGTAAATATTTTGTTAAAAAGAATGTAGGATGAAATTAAATTGTCAAATTTTGGAAGGGGAAGGAAACTACAGAATAGTTAAATTATACCAATAAAAAAATATTTTTAAAATTTTAAAATGGTGTAAAAATTATTTTTGTACAATTTTATTTTCCAAACCATAGTAGGAAAGCCCAACAACTTTTTCATTAACCCTTTCAAACTTTTTCATTAGCCCTGATTTTTAAAATGGGGAATTAAAAAAAATCGTTGGAATATAGTGCTAAGGTTCACCGAGAGAACATCAAGATTTAATTTTCATCACGGGTATAGGAATCAGGAAGTCGCGGCAAATGCCACCATTAGGTTTGAAAAGACGTGAAAATTAAGAATTTAAAATACCGCTGTGGCAAATGATACCGGGAAGGCCAAAATGGTTTATTAATATTTTAAAAGAAATTAACACCAAAACGTCCATTGATATCCTTTAATATAAATTAGTACTTAAAATTGTTGCCCCAGTATTCTCTGTACAAAGAAGCAGGTAATTCCCTACATTAATAGTATAACAGCAACGTTTTGAAATTATCTAATTATTTTTCACTTACATGCCATGAATTCATTTTTAATTCGGCATTTCCGAAAGATCTTGCAAACAATAACAATGTATGAGCATTTCTTTAAATGTATACATTTTTGTCGTTTACACCGTCATGCATTTTCATCCATCATTGAAATAAATATCATGCCGGCTGACAAATAGCCAACATATTTATCCAGATTTGTTTAGTCACGCTAAAAATACACTCACGGAATATTTTTTTATTGCACATCTGTCTCTCGTGCGGAGTTACGTTGCGGAAAGATGTTTACATTCGCGTCTTTTATTAGTTTACATTAAAGGGAATCTTATCTAGACGATGTGATGAGAACTAAGTGCACCTATTACAGCGTATCTGTTACCACAGTTTTATTTCTTCCTGTCCAAATATCTCCCGATAAGAGTTTTCCCAAATAAACATGGAACCGAGATGACAGCGTGCATAATTCCGCCATACATAATACGGCTGGCACTGTTTGTTTGCCGTGATGCATTCCAAACTTTCTACACCCCAAACTGAAATTGTTAATGTAACTCATACTCTTATGAGGGCGCCACTCCGTAGAACTGTGCGCGGGGAGGGGAGGGGGGATTATTTCAACATTTGCTTAGGAATTCCCCCGAATGCGATTCATTCAAAACGCTTGCAGTGCTTTTATTTTTTTTTTTTTGGTGAAGAAATTTATTTGCTTTGCACAAAGATTCTCTCTCTCTCTCTCTCTTTCTTTTTTTCATATATATTTTTTCGCTTTTTTATTAACAGTGTTTATACGCTTGCACCCCAGTACGAGAAAGAAATTAGACGTCATTTAAAAATATTTAATCATATCTTTTTTTTTCTCTCTCTCTTTCTCTTATCTCCCTCTCTCTTCCCACTAGCAAAAAGTGCTTTTCTTACCCCGTTTCCGTTTCGACGAATTTAATGAATAAGAAGTTTGTCTTAGTTTTTTTTTTTTTCTTTCTGTCTCTGCTTTTATTTCATCCTTTTTGAGTCCCTTCACGATTTTTAATATTGACGGAAGTGAGGGAAAAGGGTTTTGATGAGGGAAAAATCTCATCTAAAAATAGGCACATTTTAATCGAGATGAATCAAAATGAGATGTTATTGGAAAGCTAATGTTATGATTTGTCCAAAGTGCTACTGTTAAACTATGGAATAAATATTGCTTATTAAGAAAATAAAGTAACGATGTATTTTTATTTTAATGGATAGCAGTAGCGGTTTTAACTTCGGAATAAATCAACGTTAACATCAAAAATAAACTGAATTACAGAAATTATAATCCTTTATTATGTTATTTATCATGTTCACTTAAATTATGAAGAGAAGCATAGTTACACAATATAATTTTTATTAAAGTTATATTTTACTTGAGCATAATATCTATCTTAAAAAGATTTTTTAATTAATTACTTGTTTTTAATTGAAGTGGAATATATTTATAAAACATTTATTGTTATAATTAAAAAAAGCAAGTATTTTTTCTTTATAAAAATTGTCACAAAACTTACTTTTCTTATTAGGATTTCTTGTTATCATTAAAAAAGATACTTCGTGAATAATTTTTGAAAAATCGTAATTGCTAATTTATGTAAAATGTTTTATAAGTTTATATAAAATGCATATATCCATATAAGCGCGAAATATTTGCTATTAAGGCATTGTTTTTTAACACATCCTTTTCTATTACAATTATATTTATAAGGTATTTAATGTTGAATATGCTGAAATAATTTAATTCTATTCCTATTTCCTTCTTTAAAAATCTCTGTCGTAATGTTTCCCTTATTTCAGTTTTTTATAGTTATTGAACAATTAATTACTGTTATCAATTTAAAAAAAAATCAAAGTATATAATTTTAATACATCTAGACTTCACATAAAAATTTAAACTGTGCATTTTTTTTATTTATTTCAGTTATCAATGTTATGAAGACAGAAATATGTAACTGCTAGCTAAAGGCTTTCTTTATAAATTGTCCTTGTACATAATAAAACAACGCTCACCAACAAAACACTTTAAAAAAAACTGAATTTGTCTATTCAGACTTTATTATTTTTACCATATAATTTGGAAACACAAATTACATATCTCTTGAACCGAACACAGATTCTCTTAACTCAACAAACTATACCTCCACGGCAAACCACAAGATATATCACATTCCCTCCACACAAAGAACACCATTCCAGAAAAGGGCAGCAATGACTCCCCCTTCTCTGTCCTGCAGTTTTCTCACACAACCATCTGCCAACATTGCTCATTTGTGCGCAAGAAGACATTGCGTTGTATGAACGGTTGGTTGTGCGATTTTCGAAAGAATGAAAAAAAGGGGGTGGAAAGGGGGGTCGTATCCTCGAGTCGCAGGTGGGTGCGTCCTACCACACCACCCTACAGAGTGTGAATCGTCTTCACCTCACCTTCCTATTGTCCCAAGAGCAAAAGGGGTTTTCCGGCTTCTATTACCTGTGTGGCTGGGGAAGAGAAGGCATACACAAATAGAATAATAAAAAAAAGAAAGCACCGTAATAAAAAGAGAAGAGGATCTTATCTCTGCTTTCGGACAGATGTTCCCAGAGCCTTTATCTCTTACTTTTATCTCTCAGGCAGCGTCTTTTTCCCTTTTGGCCAGCTTCGGCTTCAGGTGAAAATATAAATAAAAAGTATAGTAAGGCCTCTAAGCTTGTCTCAACCTAATAGTCCCGTCTTCCCTTTGTGAGCTCCCAGGTCCTCCTATGAAATCTTCAAAGTAAGGCGTCACCTTTGAACTCCACTTCCCTTCCCCAAGAAGGGAAACTATGCCCTTTTCTAAGGCCTTAGCTTTTAACTTAAAAGTAGCGACACTTGATCTAATTTATATGAAACTTTTTTCTCAGTATCTAGTATCCTATTTATATGCATGCGTCCCACGATATATATATGGCGTATTTGATAGTATAGTAAGTTTAGAAGTAAGTGAAATTGCTTTTTTATGATAATTGCCTGGGCGCTTGCGTGACACGGTGCGATAAAAAAAGTGCCTAATGGAAGAGACAAAATTTGCTTGAAGTTGATTTTGGTAATTAACAATTGTTTTCTGTATCGCAGGAACAGAAATGAAATATGATGATTCAGAAATTTTAAGCATTGGAGTAGACGTTTTCATAGCCGAAACAATGGAGATTCTTTGTATACATTTATCGTATTCTTCGAATTATCGCATTTTATCGAAATAGTAACTATTCTATTCCAGAGACAATTGTTTGCTAGTCAACAAGTTACATCACTGATTTCGAATACTTTTTTATTTTGCATTGATAGGTTTTGATGAACTTATTACTCTAATAATTGAGTCACTGTGAGTTCTTTAATCTAAAATTTAGCATATTGTTGAAATTTTGCTTTTGTATTTGTGTATTTTCCATATAATATTTTTTTGCATGCTTGTTTGTTCATTTAATTTTCAGAGTTAGTTCGTCAAATCTTAATTGCATATGATGTTAGCGGGATAATTATTTGAACAGTATATCCGCTGAAAAACTAAAGTAACGGTGAAATTAAATTCCAAAATTGATAACTTGATTGCCTTATCTATGATAAAGCAATCATAATTATTTGAGTAATAATAATAAACTGATGAAGATAAAAAAATGGTGCACACTTAGCATAATTATTTGAATAATCGTATTAAAAATGGTAAAACAACGATCGAGTTCCATAGATGCAGGAAGATAATGCAAAGGTTATTTGCTTCAAGGTAGAAAAGGCACAAAATCGATTAAGTTACTGAAAAATTTGCTGTTAGTTGTTGTTATTCATCTTTCGCAACTGGGAATTACAGGTATGGATCTATTACGTTCCAAAGAACCGCACTCAATTAGGAGATACTTTCTTACCGGTCCGGGTAAAACAGAAGCTGGCGAATTAGTACCTGCATTACTTCAAATTCTGAATGTATGTATTTATCAGATAAGGGCAATCGCCAAACACTTGTCTACTCAGTAAGCTATTAACTATGGTATTGATATTTTTCTTGTCATTATAGTTACGTCTTAGGACCGGCATTACGCATCCGTTTGGGGAGGGATATTTCCTCAACCCCCTCCTCTTTTTGTTGAGGAATTTTTTTTTCTCTTTTTTTTTTCTTATCTGTTTTGAAGGATCTGTCCCAAAGGCATGTTTAAGGCTTTTCTCGAATTACCTGGAGGCAGTCATTATGCCTCCGATCACCAGCCCCTATCTGTTTCGCGGTGTCTACCTGAGGGGCTTTGCGCCCCTCTCTTAAAGGTTTCCCCTTCTTCCCCCCCTAGTCGGATGCCTAATCTCTCTTCTCTGTCGAGAAGAAAGGGAAGAAAAGAAACGGAACTTCTCTGAAAAATCTTCAACCCCCACTTTCTTTTACCTGATAGACATTGAAAAGAAGGAATAGCTGAGTGATGTGTAAGACGGAAAAAAGAACAGGTTTCTTCTTCCATCAGAGAGAGAGGGGGAAAAAAAATTGTTTTTTCATTTTTTGTGCAGGGCATTTAAAATGCACTCGCACTTGCTCAAGCTCATCGTGTACTGACATTACAGCGATCCAAGACAGTCGGTCATCTCGGAAAGAACCGAGGATCAAGCGGTCTTGCTATTGTGGCTTTGGGGTCGTGCACCCCTGCAATGAGTGATGGTAAAAATTCGTAGAATTCTTATACCACAAGTGTTGGTTTACATTACGATGCCTTAAGATTCTTCGAGGGATGATGTCATCCTTGGATTATGTTGATCGCACGTAAGAAACATGTTGGTATATACATCCATTTGCTAAGCTTACTTAGCACGTCAGAAGAAGCAAGAGTGCTTAATTCATAAATTTACTTATGATTTTGACGATTCACTGTGCAAGACGTGAATAGAGTGGAAGAATAATAGAATTGCATATATTTTTGTGATCTGCCGTCTGGAATACAGCAACATTTACAGAAAATAACATTTCAAAACAGTTAATTATTGATATAATTATGTTAACTAAAAAAAATTAGTTGATAAATTTGCCCTTTTGCCGGTAGTTTTTGAGGTTATCGAGAGATTATAAATTGTATACTTTACTTATGCAATTTATAACCACTGTAGTGTCGCTGGATGATAAAGTATTAAAAATTCATAAATTTTAAGCTTTATTATTTATTTGTACCACATATGCTTTTTCTTTGGATTAAATCCTTTGTACCGTTGTTTGTTTACCAGTCACTAAAACATTTCGTAGTCCATAAATTGATTATCATCGATATATTTTGGAAAAGGTGGTATATTATCAAATTCATTATAAACATTTTTAAAAAAATGAACTTGAATTTTATTCTCTAAAATCCGACTGTGAAGTTTTTTATTGTTTTTATCATTATTTGACTAAACCTTTTAGTTGACAATTGGTGCAAAGTTGTAGTAAAAAAATTTGTGAGTGTATGTATTAAATAGGATATGTATATTATATTCACATATTCCTAGAAAATAATCTTTTAATCAATTTTTACACAGAAATCAGGTTAAGGCGGTTCTCATAGAAAACATCTCGGCATGCAAATCGTCCATAAAAACCAACGAAAACGGATTTCTTCTGAGTTGTTTTTCCAAATAAAATGTTAATTACAGAATATTGACTTGAATTTTTTTTTTAAAGTTTTTTCATGTAACTTAAAAATTTTATAAATGTAAGAACAAATAGTTTTTTTGTTCATAATTACAATGTATACAACTTCTTTTCTCATTACTTATTTTGTGCATTTTTATGAAGAAATCAGATGGAAAGCGAAACAAATCTGACTCGAATTCATGTAATTTTTTCCTTTTAGAACAAGCCTCAAAAATCAATCTTATGCAAGATTTCATAAAAAAAAATTCTTGTTTGCTGATTCCACGATATCTACAAGATTTTTTGTGATTTCTTCCGTGAAATATACAAGAAATTGAAATGAAAAAAAAAATACAATACTGAGAAGACTTAATTTGAAAATTAATTATATGACAGCAAGTATAGCCTTAAAATCGTTTCAATTACATTAGAATCGCTATTACCCCAGTTAAGTGAGACTATAATCATGTCGGATAATCAAAAATACAGATAACGAGACGGTATTAGAAAACGTAATTTCTTTTTTGTTGATTAAATTTTTTCCAGAATTGTTTCTTTGAAATTATAAAAATAAGTTCAAAAAACTTTTCTTGCTTTAAAATTTCCGCTAATTCCCAAATCGTGTTATGCTACTGTTTTTCGCTATTTCTTTTTCACTATTTCTTTTTTAAAAAAAATATTCCCTCTCTAAAGCATTAATAAAAATTTTGACAAAATTCAGATGCTTTTTTTTTCGTGAAAATGAGCCTAATTTGCCCGCGTTATTACTGTAATGCTTAAAAATTTAACTTGTGTCTTTATTTTGTTTTTTATAAGCACTTTCTTAAGTTATAAAAGACTATCCTTCAATAACGAATCATTATAAGCCAAGCTAACTTTGAGTAGTTTTTTTTTTGGGGTGGGTGGGGAATTAGGTGATTATGTAGGAATAATAAAACAACAAAATTTAATTTTAGTCTTTATGTCCCAAATAATAGAGAACTTGGATAAGTGTTACTATTCAAATCTATGTTGTATATTTTACTCCATCTGTTCGAATATTACTGGGGGGCCACGGTGATTTAGTGGTAAGGTCTGGACAACCAGAGGGCCTCCTGCTTGAAACCCGATTCCACCGAAGAACCGTCGTGTAAGTGGATTTGGTGCACGCTAAATCCGTCGTGGCCAAATGCCCACCCACTGGTGTGGTGTGACAGCTTGAAGAGTAGGGTGCCAGCTCAGATGTCGTCTGATAGCAGTTCCAAATTACGAAGTCCGTCCTAAAATAGCCCTAGTGTTGCTTTAAAACGCGACGTTAATATAACTAAACCAAACTCGAATTTTACTGATCTCTTGCAGGGTTTATTGTCATTATTATAAATATATCTGTGGGGAAAAAACTATCGAAGGAGCCTAAACCGTCTTTAAAATATCTATTCTGCCTTTAATGAACTTAAGAATATAGTGCGGAAGAACAATACTGAAACTATTCCAATGGGGCCTGAGAATTTTCTTTGTCTCTGATAATTCGATAAATACTTCTTTATCTGCGCTTAGTGCATCCAAATGGACGAGTTCAATTTGTTTCACTGGTACCACAGCGCTCCAAGAGAAGAACAAAACCTAATCAAAAGCGATTCAGTTTCTTTACTTATTTAGAGCAGCTACAAACTACGAGATAAGCAGACGCCTGTTTGATTTCCCACGGTATGCTTTTGTTTCAGAAGGTTAGAATGAAAAGAAAAACCCAACTACAAAAAAAAAAGTATATATATATATCCCAGCAGTTTTATGGAAATCTGCCGAAAAGATCACGAAAGAATGAAGCTTACGTAATCTGACAATTGGAAACCTTTTAAGAGATTGGGGAAAAAATCTGCCTTCGATAAACACGAACGAACGAAACGCGTTCAGCTGTGATTGAAAGAATAGAAAAGAAAAAAAAAGACTTCTCTAAAACCAATCCAAGGCTTGCCTCATCTGCTGCGACGTCGAGCGTTGTTCCATATCAAAAGCTTGGCCATCTTTTATTACGACGTTTATTGATACTCTGAAAATGGCAACGCGATGTGCAAGCCGGGTCGTTTTCACGTGACTCTGGCCTTTTAAGTGCCCGTGATTTTTCTTGACCCCTCCCTCCCCCCCCTCTTCGGGTCACGACCTTCTAATGTGCAGCGGGGCTCCTATGGTTTGGTAAAAACTACATTTAGTCAGCTGGGGTTTTATTTTATTTTTCCACTTTTTCTTCAGCACATCTTACGGCGAGGTTCGGTGTATTATCGTAATTTCCGCCTGCCCTTTCAACTTGTTTTCCGAAGAGACTCGAGTCTGGGGAATTTGAAATGAGACGGGTAGGGGGGGAGGGAAGAATTGAAGGCGGGAGAGGAGATATCAAATCGGAAATGTTGGTGACGCGTAGTTTGTTATTTACGAGAGTCGTGATTTTTTGGGACTTTAATGTAGAATTTGGCGTTTTTTGAAGTTTTTCCTTCATTCCACTTACTTCTATTGCGGAAGTAAATAATTTAAAAGGCCGCGCTTAAACGATTTCAGACAAGTAATCGTTTTTTTTTTTTTTTTTTTTTTTTTTTTTTTTTGGCAATGGGCAGGTGAATTTCATCTGCTGACTCAGCCTCCGCCAGCACTGTAACCGTACAAAAGTTAATGTATTTACTTAATGAAAGAAAATTGGTTTCGAAATCGTTTGCGCTTATTATTCATTGATTTCATTTCATTTGCCTCTGCCACAGTTTCATTAAATAAAACTCATCAACCTCCCAAATTTATTATAATAGAAAAGGAAATGCATAATATAAACTTTAATCTAAAAATGCGACCTTTTTTTAAATTCCTTCCATATTTATATAATTTTAAATCCTGCATGGTATTTTAATGAGAAAAACATTTCAGATAAACTGCATCATTATCGCAATGACTTGATGCTAAAAATATATTATTAAAGGGTGTCCCAAAATTAACTCAAGATTTGAATTTGTCACCAATGAAGTGTTGTATAAGGTTGCCAACACTTAGTGCAATGAAGTGTTGGCAACCCTATAAAAAAACATTAACAATTGTTGTTGAGGGTTAGTAAAAATAGAGATTACACGATAGAACAGCATGTTAACGCAAGATTTGAATTAAATTAAAAGAAAAAACATTTTCTATAAATTTTTATATTTTATTGAATCGTACACAAGATATGGTTATGTATGGAATTACACATAGGGTACATGGCTTCCACGGCTGGCGCATATGCACTCTTTTCCATGACCATTTTGCATAAATGTGGCCGAATTTCGTTGATGTGATGTTGAATTTCCTCCATTAATGCACAACTATTTAGAGGATTACTGACATAGACCTTTAACCTCAAATAACTCCATAAAAAGAGATACAATAGGCTAGGGGACCAATTCTCAAATTTTTGGACGAGGGTTGTCAGACTTTCATGATTTTCGAAATATTGTTCAATAAGGGAAATACGTTATTCTATCGTGTAATGATCCATTTTTACTAATCTTAAGCTATCGGCTGTCAAATAGGGTTTTTAATGGGGTTGCCATCACTTAACTGCACGAGTAGTAGCAAATTCTAATCTTGTGTTAATTTTGGAGCATATTTTATTATATATTAGTAGTAGTAATATTTACGCGAGAAAAATAAATATCGATTAGATTTTTTCTTTGCTTAAATCGTTTGTTAAAATAACATTTATTAAAATCTATATAAGAAATCACATACCCATTTTATTTTGTAAAGTAACGGTCATTTTTTAAAGTTACATTTAAATATATATATGAGTGTGTATTTAAATTTTTAAACCAGAAAGGTATTGCTTTCTCTGAAACCTTTTTCTAAATTGCATAGATTAATTTCTTTTATATTTTTTTGCAACACTGAACACCAAAAATGATTTTATTGGATAATACTTCACGAACAATTGAGAAAGATTACATGTTAATTATTATTAATTAAATATTTCTAAATACACTTAATATTTAGGCAGTTGACTTGATTAAAATATGAATCCGGGAATATAATCTTAATTGTAACAGTAATACAGAATCTGGAAGTATTATTCCATCTACTTAAATGTATCTCAATGCAATGAACATCAATATCTTCGTAGAACCAGAGAAGAATATCAAACCCAATGCTATCAGCGAACTCTTGTTAGACAATTCTAACTGTCAGTTTCTATCTACAAAAGTGTTCATAACCTTTTATCACCTCGTACCATTCCCAACACATCCTAGGTGGCTTTCTTTTTTTTTATCTGTGAGAAATAGAAATTTTTTTGACGAAAGGTCTCTCGCCCTTAGTAGAAGCCGCCATCCATTTTCACAAAAAGCTTTTCCTACCTGATTATAACAGTGAAAATTGAACATTATAGCAGTTTTTGTGAGTCATTGCTTCATGTAGCCATTTGTAATTCTAAAGCACCAAAAAAATATGTAGAATAATCATAAACAGATAGCAAACCAGCGGATGTGCCCTTGCCCCTGATAATTTCTTGAACTTTGTAATAACTTCTTTCCGCTTCGTATAAATTTCATACATTAATCGTACTCACAAAATTGTGAACCTTGGGCAAAGCCGTGAGAACCCATTATTATTATTATTTACTTATTTATTTTGCCACACACACGTGTTGTAAATTTCATAGTATCGTAAAGAAGTTACGTACTTGCTTATTAACTGCATGCCCTTGGCGAGTAATAATTGTAGAGCAAATTGATCTTTGGCGATTTTCAAGACTTTTACAGAATCTAACATATTGGCTTGGCGATTAATTGTTGACAAAGGTGCCAGATAATTGAAAGCTTATTTTCGACGATTATCCAATTGATTGAAATAAAAATTTGATGTACATCTTCATTTTTTAGCAATTTTGGTTTATCTATGTTACTGTGTTTTTAAGATATCGCATTTACATGCACGTAGAAATACATAGTGCCAGGTGGTCAATCCCTTGGCGGATTTGTTCCCGAATATAATGCAGATCCACTTTATATTATAAATCTTTGGATCAAATTTTATCCATCTAGCTCTTTTCCGTTGTGTAATTATTATTATTGTGTTCATTTGTATTCCTGTAGTTGGAGACTAACTTCGTCAAGATAGATTTCGATGAAAATGTGATAGAAATATATGGAATAAGTACTTTCTGTATCAAAGCGTAGCTTCAAAAATGTAGAAATTGGTTAAAATATTGATTTTGAATTCTTTTGTGTGTATTTCACAAACGAGAAAATAAAAAGCAGTTTATCCCCTAAATACTTTTCGTGATCAATTCTCTTTAAAGCCTTCCTGCGATTATGAAACACTCAATCATTAAATAACTGATCCCAGATTCGTAATGAGTATTATAGCTACCCAATTTACGGTCGTACCATGCAAGGCCTGACTTAGCCTAGTTGGGGCTCAGATCAAAAAACATTTTTGCCCCCCCCCCCCTCTGCTTACTACTTTAGTAATGAAGAACACTCTTTAAAGAAGGAAACGTAAAATAAAATATAAATTCATTTTGGAGGCCACCACTTATGTTGGGGTCCGGGCAACTGCCCCGTATGCCCCTGCCTTAGTCAGGCCCTGCTACCATGCGCAGCTCTAGTTAAAGACTTAGGGATGAGATGGATAATGTTTACATTAATGTTCCAGCTGTAGAAAGCCCGAGAATTTATTAACTCTGTTTTCAATCTGATGGATTAAAATTTACAAAATTATTTCTATTTCGGTTTTAGATAGCTACGATAAGTCACACGCGTGAATTTTTTTGGGAATTTTTCCAAGATAAATAGTCCAAAAATTAGTTAACTCAGTCCCCTTAGAAAAAGGTACGTGCATCGCAACTCCATTAAACTCCATTAAGGTTCTGTTTATCCCATGAATAATCTAAATATTATTTTAAATTAATAATTATAACTTAAAAGTTGACTAATGTAATAATGCTACCAAATTTCATAACGTTAGAGCTTCATTGCGCTCGTCCAAACTAATTCAATTAAATTTAACTTTCCCTAAATTTACAAATTAAAATAATTGTTCCAAATTATGATGTGGAGTTGCTCGTGACCATTTTGCCACACCGCGGAACTCCGAAATATCACGGAATTGCCGTTGCCATTAATTAACTCTCATCTAGCGCTGATAAATATCGGTGTTATTTGCATCATTGAATATCAAATTTATGATTGTGATTTATTTAATAACATTATTTGTTATATAATTTCCTTGTTTCACGTCTATTATCATCTATGATTAAAATTTGGTCTTTATAAAATATTTTCACACACAAATTGGGAATGCTACAAAAAAAATAGTACAAGCTGACTAATAAACTTGTCATACCCAAGAGTGATATACATGACACTGGCGTACAATAATTTCGAAATATTAATTTCCGACAAGAATATAATATTTTTAATGAAACTATCGTGTCATCTTTGGCGAGTTACTTGGAGATTAACTATCGTGTAATCCCTAGCATGCAGTTAATAGTATCCGAAAATCGAATTTGTTTTTCAGTTGTGTATTTCTCAACGGATTGAAGCAAAATGATATAAAACTACACTTGACATAAAATTATGATTGTAGTCTGAAATCCTATACAAAATGTCATATATTTAACTCAGCACGTCTTCAAATTATCACGTTTACATGTTTTCTAACAAATGATCAATCCCTGGACCGGGATAGCCTGCTCGGTAGAGCGTTGGGCTCGTATTCCTTAGGGTGCGAGTTCGAACCTAGCCGACCAAAGATTCCTCCAGTGAGTGTGTGGTGGCTGACGCTCGTTAAATCTGTCTTGGTACAAAGTCCTCCATGTCTAGAGTAATACTACTGGGAGTATTAGGTCAGAGGTGATCGTTCTCTATTCCAGATCTAAAATTACGATCTGTGAATGAATGAATGAAGAGGTATGCAAATTCGCTCCCTAAAAAGGATTGTGAATTCTGTGCAGTTAAGTCGTACTCTTGGCACTTGTTGGCGCTGCTGAAAAACGAAAGACGCTCAATCGGTTTAAATAGCTGACTGGCCTGTCAGCGGGCTTGAAAAAGTGCCATTAATAACAACAACGATCAATCCCTTGTTGGAAAGGTCTAGACACTAGAGGCTAATTTTATGTATCGAATTTTATCTATGCAACTCTCTCCGTTTCGTAATCAAAGTGTTTAATTATATTCAAACAACCGGACAGACATATTATCTCTTCGCGGTATTTGCTAAACATTTGACATATTTATATTAATGCTGCATATCAAATTTCAATCAGCTGTATGTTAAGTTTTTATGTTATCTCTGTCACAGGCAGGCAGATAGACAGATATTTTCCAAAAATGTGTTTTTCTATCTCATAGAGGCCTAAATTACGGAGATTCGTCAAAATCTCGAGTTCAAAATTTTTGTCGCCAATCATGTTTTCTCTACAATCCGAAAAAAGTCATAAAAAGTTGGATGTTCAAATAAAGTGATAACGAAATGAAGATGTGATTGTTTAAGTGTGATTGCTTCGTGGAGCTGAACTAAATAACGCTTAATGTTAGAAATATAAGAACGTAAACCAAACAATCAATTCAGATGTTTAGTTTCCAAACTACGTTATTTAAAAGACATTAGCGTGGAAACAAATAATTAAAGGAGACACGCAAGGCTAGTGAAGTTAATTTGTTGATGCTGATTCAATATTGTAGAATCTTTCTGAAATCAGTATACAGTTTACAGCAATTCATTCGAAAGAATAAACAGTCCCGCAGTCAGTGAAGCTTCAAATCCAATTAATTTGGGACTTTCTGGAAGAGCATTCTCGTTGTGGATCCTAGACATGGTCCAGTGCCACAAGTCTACACAATCAATACCAGTTCCAAAGTCTTCGCCATAGATCTGCAACATCCGCCATCCATCAATGCCAGTAAGTTACCTGGAAACGTTTCAATTGATGGAATTCCGGAGCTCACTTTCTTGGGAATCCATCAGGATTGAACCATCTAATGATCTCCCTTTTGTCACCAAAACAAGAACTTCGGTCTCACGGTCAGAGCTGCACAAACAAAACAAAGCAGGAAAAAACATTCCCTGCAACGAAAACCCCATTACGGAATCATCCACCATTCACTTTGGATGGGGCACATCCATCACCGAACCTCCTCCTGCCTTTGAGAAAAAGAGCGCCTCCTGAAAGGATGGACATCAGGACGAGAGTGTTTAGGTAAGAAAACTTAAACAAATGGATATGCATCAATTCAATTTCCTTGAACCAAAGCCGGCCCACACAAGCAGAAGTCACCAGACACAATGTCTACAAATGTTTTTCCACTTTTGTAATCCTGATTTTTTCCCTTTTTGTGAGGATTATCGAGTCTTTCAAACGATTGGGCTTTCTGTGACTTCCAGTTTACTCGCTATAAAGTCATTTCAAGTGTGAGTCCATTGAAACGTTTTGCTGTCAGATTTTCTTTATATTAGCTATAGAGACATCCATCCGTATGTGTTTGAAATATTCATAAGGATCTTAACCCTGAATCGAAAAATTCTTGCAAAAACTTGCTTTTTTGGAGCTAGGTTTGCACACAAGAAGTATGAATCAAAATTTGAAGTGGCATAATTCTAAATATTTCACATGAAACAGTATAATAATCAGCAGATTTTTTTTTCTCGTTTAGTAAGAATGATAGACTCTTTTAAACAATTGGATTTTCTGTGCTTTTCATTTTACTCGCTAGAGAGTAACTTACATGCATAACAAGAATAACTCCATTGAAAAGCTTTGTCGTCAGATTTTCTTTATATTAACTATAGAAACATCCATGCTTATGTTTTTGATATATTCTTAAAGGGTTTTTTTTTCATCCGAAATTTTTTGAAAAATCTTACTTCCTAGTTCTAGGTTTGGAAACAAGCAATATAAATCAAAAGGTGAAGAGGCATAGTTCAAAAACAGCATATTAACTCAAAAAACAGCATATTAACCAGCGGAAGTTTTTTTTTTTACCTAGAAGGTTTTGTCAATTTTCCCATTAATGGTATGTTTCAAATTTAACTTAACATACAGTTCGTTTCAGCATCCCGATATGATCTTTTTTGACGATTTTATCTCACTAAGGGGTGAAAGGGGAAAGAATAAGTATATATGTGGATTTTTTTCTATGAATATATGATCATCGTGTCGTTTTTGACCATAATATTTTAACTCAAAACTTGTGAGTTAATTGCTTATATATCTAATTCAAACGGGAATAAATAAATAAATAAAAATGAAAAATTTGAAAAATAAATGAAATAAAGAAAATAGAAAAGAGTGGCTCCAAAAATACTTTACGTAGTTAATCTAAAAATGCTCACAGAAAATTCAATAACAATTTTTTTTAAAAAAAGAAGTGTTTTAACACAAAAGAAAATTATTATTTTAATAAAAAAAGTGAATTAGCAAACTTTAAGAAGATAAATCTTTCATTCTTTCACCATAATTTAATAGGTAATCATCTTACAGTAAATAAAAATTATTCTAAAATATTTTAATGTGAATTACAATATTTTTTTAATAATATTACAATAATGTTTCCGCAGTTTTTAAGCCTCCAACCACATTTATAATCCGAGTTTATTTTATTGTTAAATGTATTATTTTGATTAAATAAACGAACTCTGATGCATGCGCAAAAGCGGAGAAGGTTTCGTATCCGAAAATGAACAGTCTAATGATTGATACAAACATGTATTTTTCAACAATATCTCTCTTTTCTTTTGCTGATTTAACTGTTAATCAGTTTTAATGTAAAGATCTCACATTAGAATTCATACTTCAAGTTTATTGAAATTTTCTGCTCTCGTACACAATGTTACCTTCCTGCAGACTTTCAATTCGATGATAAATGTAAATAAAAACCGATCATTACAAACAGTAAACAAACAGATAATTCAAAAAATAATTTTTAAATCAAAGTATTTGTAAAGTGGGTATCCTAGAAGATTCGTCAACATTTCGATGTCGATTTTTGAGACAATTACTAATTTTTTGAATTTGCTATTATAGAAAAGGAGAGAAAAAAATAAAATAAAATCTACGATCGCAAGTTTGAAGTTATCATGTGAGAACATTATTATTTCTTGTCATCATTTGTCTTAATTAATTTAAGTCATTAACCAGTTTAAACTGGTTTGGAACAATCACGAGATTTCTCAATCGATTTTTATCCCCTTTATATGCATATATAGGTATATATATATAACGACATTTTTTTTTAATTTTTGATTTTTCTAGTATATATATATATATATATATATATATATATATATATATATACATATATACGTTTAAAAGATATTGATAAATATTGCCATTTATGTTTTTCCATTGCCTACGCGATTTCGAGCTTCAATTATTATTAAAAAAAACCTAGAGAAAACAACATTATGTTCACACATGATAAAAAGAAAGGAAAGAAAGCCATGATTATCAAAATTTTAACTGACTTTCTACTCCTAAGCTTTAATAGTAAAATTAATCATTTCCCTTCTTGCAAAGATATGAGGATAAAAATAAGAAATCTATTACTTCATTTTTTAGATAAAAATCTTTTAATCAAATGGTCCTGAATATAAAAATATATACCAAGTTAATAAAATATAAACAAGCAACTCAACCTATTGCCAGTGGCAATTCAGATTGACAGTTCGAAGAAAATTATAAGCGATCGAATCTCTGATGCGCTCCTACGCATCTTAAAGCGAAAATTCTTGGAAATTTAATAACCTTGACTTTTACTTTTCCGTATACGTAGTACAGATAAAGTATAGTAATTGTCAAAAAGTTCGGAATCGAGATTTTGACGAACCTCCACGATTTAGATCATCCTGAGCTCCAAAAAACACATTTTTGGAAAATATCCGTCTGTCTGTCTGCGACAAAGATAACTGAAAAGCGATTTGAGCCAAACAGTTGGAATTAATCCCCAGTCTTTACATCAAATTTGAGATTTCTGTCTAATTTTGAGTAAAATTTGTTCGGAAAAAGTCTATGTGTCCGGCTGTTCGAATACAATTTAATACGACAACTACAAAACAAAAAGAGATAGATGGATAAAATTTGGTTCACAGATCTACAATGCAGATGTATTTAAAATTTTGAGTCAGATCCAACAGAGTCGTTCGTCTGCCTCTCTGTATTTGTAGAAACATGCAAAAGTAATCATTCAAAAACATAATGACTTGAAGGGATTTTGAGACTACAAATGCTTTTTTTTTCTGTCAAACCTTCGGTCCAGTGTTTGAGAAAAGCAGGTCTAAAGCACACATTCAATTTTCAAATATTATTAACAGCTTACTATTGGTTAATCTCCAAAAACTCGCCATGAATAACACGATAGACACAGTAAAACGCTAAATTCACGCCAAAAATTACTATTTCATAAGTATTGTACGCCCATGATATGCAAAGCCCTCTGTGGTTTGATAAGTTTATTGGAGATAAAGCGAAAAATTGGTGGGTCGACCACTTATGTTGATTAATATACTTTAGCTCTTTCGCATTTTTCTAGGGACGACTAGATGAAATGTTTTTTAAACCTGATAAAATGTAAATAACAGGATGGTAATTACAATAATTGTCGTTTAAGCTTAACCTATGAGGATCTGAAAAAAAGAATTGTAAGCTTTGGGAAATCATTGTAAACGGACATTAGAAAGGGGATCATAATAATGGCGTATTGGGGTATATAGATAAAGCATTAATTTTAGCTAATTTTTAAAAGCAAACATGAAGCGAGGGATTTAAAAAAAATTGCACCATGCTCCCAGTACTATTTGCTTGTTATGTCACTACTGTTGATTGAAGCTTCATTTCACAGGAATTTTTAGATGAGAACACGAATATATCACGTAATTTTTTCGGGACCGTAAACTTTACTTAATCAATGTCTATAGTTATTAATACTGTATTGATACACTGTGTAATATTACTTTTTCATAATGAGCAGAGAACTTGTGGAAATTGACTTCACAATTCTGGTTTTCAGAATTTTATTTGATATTAAATTTCCGCCATAGATTTTGCATGCCAAACGACAAAAATTCATTTCATGTCTGTCTAAGTCTAGTTTATTTAATATTCTTTGGATGTGCAAAATGAAATCTAGCATGCATGGGCCACCAGGATAGAATTCTGCCATTAAACAATCATAACTTTAAATTCTCGATAAGTTATGCTGTCGATTTTTGCTTATTTGATGTGCAAATTAAATTCACACTAACTTTTCATTTTTCTTTCTGTCTTTAAATAAAGGAAAACGGATCTCATGAGATAGAACACATTGTTAAGCCATTGAATTAACAAATACTTCATGTACCAGTAATTTTAAAATCCATAGTTAACTGAAGGGCATAGCCAAATGGTGATAAATTCAAGATATCGAGATACAGCGTTTTCACCGTAGATTTATTTGTTGTGTTTGTTAATATTTTACGACTGGCGTAGCACGGAAATTTGGAACTTATTTACTCAAGTGTCATACGAGATTAATTCCTAAGGAACTTGAGAAATTAATAAAACTTAACCAGATCCAAATGAAAATTTAGAGGGGAAAAACAAAAAGAAATTTTGATTCAGAAAGATTCTACATAAATCTTGTGTTAAATAAGAAGTCGATTGCAAAAATTGATTTACGGTAAATTAAACTGTATCAATAATTAAACAATATCACTTAAACTGGATGTAAAATTAGACAATTACACTATATTCTTAGTAATTAAAACTATCAATATTTTTGCCGATGTCCTGGCATAGGGTTAATGCGTCTTTCCCAAGAGTTGGGCGTCGAGGGTTCGAGTCTCAGTTCGGGCATGAGTGTATTTCGGTGTTTTATCTGTGAGATGTATGAATGGACCTCTCTGTGAAAAGAGGCTGTGCAAGCGACTATGATGAGTGTGTAGCTAAGTCGTACTCTTGGCTCTAGTTGGAGCTACTTCAAAACCATAGATGCTGCTAAGACTTAAAATTCGCTGATGCCTTGGCGAAGCTCGTCCATGGCGCCACTAATATTTTTGCTGGGGGAAATTTTCAAACGTATCTTATTTTAAAATGAGCATCAGTATAATGGATTACCATTTAATCATTTTTTGCCAATACTTATCTTGTTAATAATTTCTATATATAAAACGTGGCACAGAAATCGAGCTTGTTACTTAATGTAGAATGGCAGCATTCAAATCTCAATAAACCGCCATACGAATATCAGACTTCTTTATTCATTAAATATTTTTACAGGTGCATTTAATCTAGCGTTTCGCTCAGCAATGTCATGGTGTTCGCAATGTAGATTCACAATATTATTAGAAATATTCTGGGGCTGTTTCGCCATCTCACCAAAAAGTTCATCCAGTTAAAGAAAAAAAATATACAATCATTCAGTTAGAGAAATAATAATAATATACAGACGTCAATACAAAGTTTAATGTACAATAATATACAAAGTTTAATCGCGCTGACAGAATTGTTTTCCATCTCGAGATAAAATAAGTAAGTGTAGTAAGGTTTCATATTAATTAACGATCGCGCCAAATCGGACCAATCGTCCTAAGAAATGCTTTCCTAAAAGGTTACAAAAAAAAATTATTGCAAAAAATTGGCGACTAATTGCCTCAAAATATTTCAACTTTGGCCATCGTACATTAATTTTAAGTTTTAGTCGAATCCTTGTGATTTCCCTATGGAAATGGATATTCCTATTTTCTAAACCAAATATCTTGAAAAAGTATCTTTATATTATATTAAAATTCAAATTATAATAATAATAACAATAATTTATATAAATTTTATTTTTACAAATTTTTCTCTGTAATTGAAATAATATTTTTAATTCGATTTGATATATTAACTGAAAAAATGTTTTTAAATGCATTGGAGGAATTTCAACTAAATATCAAAATATTCAGTCGAGTGTTTTTATGCGTCATTAATTCAATAGCATTATTTTCACTTCCGATTTTATTTCGTAATATATATACTTTTTTAAGTTGCAATATGCTGATTGAATTGATGTTTTTCAATCATATCAAATAGAACATTAATCACTTAACAACCTATAAAACCGATAAATTTTATAAACGAATTGATCGCCGTAGGCAACTAGAAATATTTTATTTTATTTGTTTTAATCGACAGATGTGTTTTAACTTCTAATCCATTCATTTTTATTTATAATCCGTTATTTTTTGCTATAAAAAAAGAAAACACCGTTTTGTGCACTTATTGCAAAGGATATTCATTCTATTTTGTCATTTTTTTTTTTTCAAAATATCTTTAGTGCTTTGAAAGTAATGTTTAGCTTCGTTGTTAAGATCAAGGAAACACTGTGCATAACCAGGCTTCGTTATTTGAATCAATAAACAAAGGCCCCATCGCTGAATAAATAATTGAAGTATTTCAGTGAGTAATCTGCGGTTAATACGCTAACAAACGTCGTTTGTCCCACGTGATCAAGTGCATCGCCTCACGGTCTTATCGGTAATTCCATATTTGACAAACGCATCCGTTTCCGAAAGAAAAACGAAGGATTAGTCATTCGAAAGTAAACTTTGACATTAATTGAGGAAAATTTCACCATGATCTTTTTTTCTTCTCCTTTTCTTCCCATCCATATTCACACCTGTCGCAATCGGAAATGAAATGAACCATTTTTTTTTAATGCGTGTGTGTCCTTGCACCCCCTTATTAATTAAGGGATTAAACACGAATCGTCAAAAATCTCCATCAAGGGGGATTATTCCACGAAAATAAGAAGGCACCCGAGGTAAGCTTTCCACCCCTCTAAATGTCAATCAGCACCAAACATCCCATTTAATACCGAATGGGAAAACGTGGCCGCAAACTCGAAAGCTTGCTTAATTCCCCTCCTATGTTCCTGTCACTTCAGAACGCATGATGTGCTCTTCTTAAGCAACAAGTGACACAGAACCCGTCATTCTCCAACATAATTGACGCCGCAGTACGGACGGAATACATAGAGGGAATAAAAATAAGCACTGAAGCAGCAGTTAGATTCTCTTTTCATTACACCTCCTTGTCTCCTCATTCCCATTTTTCGCAGTGGAAATGTTCTTTATATTCGGTTTGTAAACGGTGATTAATCAGTGCTGTCAATCTGTCTTAATCGCTGGCACTCTGCGCCTTAACCACTTTCTGGTCGAAGCTGCTGCGATTAAAAAGAAGAAAAAAAAAATAAGGCCGCCACTTAAATAGCTTTTAACATCTAAATCCCTTCACAAATACGGACGTAAGGCGAAAGAATAAAAAAAGTAGCAATAAAGAAATGCCGAGCAAGACGAAAAAAAAAAACTAAGGAGGGCGGGTGGGTAGTCCCGAGAGGTTCTTCCCCTCATTTGCACCAGGCTCTCTGAGGCATTTAGTTAGGAAATCTTTTCCTCCCCCCATACCCCAACTCTGTTCGTACATTCTGTTAAAATCGTTTACAATGCGACTTCAGTCACTCTTCAAATTCAGTAACGAAAACAAAATAGGAATAGAAAGAAATCGGAGAAGAAAGTCACACATAAAAAAATTAAAGAATAATAAATAAAAAAAAAGCATCCATTAGCTTCACTTCCAAGGCTTGGTAGCGAAGAATATAAAAGGTTTGTTGGAAGTAGGGGAGGGGGGAATATGTTGGCTGCCCTCTCTTGCTATTCACAATTCTATAATAATTACCTTTCCTAAAAACTTGTTTGATTGTGTCCGAGCTAGCTACAGACGTAGAAATATTTCTACAACAGAAAAGGAACTCTTCTTCCGCTCTTGTTTATTTATTTCATTTCTTCAGTTTCGTCCCGCACCTCTCTTCCTCTTTATTTTTTTTTTCATTCATTTTGGTTTTGTTTATTATTATTATCATTTCAGCAAGTTGATCGCTTGAGCCATTATGATTGGCCCGTCCCATTGTTCGCGAATACGTCACATGGATGAAGGTTTTTCAACCATTCAGAAACAAGAGACTCGTGGGGGGGGGCAGTAGACGACGGAGAATAGAGAGGCGAGTGGAAAAGTAAGCAGCCAGCACACAAGAAGCGGGGGGAGAAAAGCGAGTGGAACTTCTTTTGATGGGGTGTCTAGTGTGGGGGGCGAAGAGGTGGCGCAAATGCACTGGCGGGGTGGGGGGTGCAAATTACCCTTCCCCCTCGCGCAAAGTCGGAAAGAAGCCGCAGGGTCGGGGATATCACCAGTTGTTGCTTGGTTCGCGAACGTGTGTGGATGCCCGAATGAAAACTTGTGCCTTGGAATTTGTTCTTTCGTTCTCTCTGTTTGTAGTGTTTTTGATGGATGCGTTCCCTGCTTTTAGGATCGCGCTCACGGCTCCTCTGCAATAATTAAATATTCTTATTTATAAAAATCAAAACGGCGAGATTTCATGCTGTGGATTTAAAGCGTGTTTGTATTTATCTCGTGTGCCAAATCATTTCTCCCGTCGTATTGGTTCCGTCCTTATATTTCGGTTCGCGGACCGGCAAACCTGTGGGTGAGTAAACTTCACTGTTTGTTTTTGTTTGCTCTACAGAGTGTTCGTTGTTATTGTTGCCGCATATCGGAAACGCTCTTCATGTTTCTTGGTCAATAATTTCTGAAAGTTATTAAAAAAGATTTGTTAAATAAGTTTTAGTTTGTATGAAATTAACTTTTAATACTTACTTTATCGAATTTTTTTATAAACACTTCTTCAAAATTATTTTTTTATCTATGTTTTTTTTTTTTTTTAATTTATCTTCGAGGTGAGTCTGATGTATAAAAATGTATCGCCAATTCGTTTGTTACCGTCCAAAATATTCATCCTATTTTTTTATTATATCTTCTGATACTAAATGTCATAGTAATAAAATTGTTAGTAATGATAATACTAATATACTCTAGCGACTTATAAACAAAGTTTATATTATCATGGAATTTAATTTTAAGAATTTTTTATGATAATTGCTGTAAATCCGTCATTATAAAATACGAACCCGTGATCTTTTCATATTTTCTGGTGTAACGCAATATTCATAACTTGTGAGATGTCCATCTTGATCATTGTATCAAAACTTGAAAATTACTATATTCTGTGGAGAAATCTTCGTGTTAGCAAACTGAATGTTTATTAAGTAATAGTCGGTGGTATTTTATGTCAGAACTATCATTTATTTTACAAATATTTTAAAAGTATTTATTAACGTTAAGATACTATAAATTTGTCTGTGTAGACAATTCATTGTAATCTTAATGTAAAAATTGTTTCTAATGTATATTTTATATATGCTGAAAAAATGTTTGAAGTTATTTTTGTCATACTGTTTGACGAGGACTTTTGTTGAACATTTATTATTTATGTTTTCATACATATTCAAAGTAAATGTTCTGTTAATGAATATAACAAATTTCAACTATACAGTATAAATGATTTACAGCTAAAAGTTTAGAAAAAATGTTGAATTAGCAGTATTTGTTTTTTAAATTGCGATTTAGAATTGGATGTTTATTATTACATTTTTAAAAAATGTTGAAAGGTTTGTGTTCATGCATACTTCTATAAAATAATTTTCACATCTAATCGCATATGTATTAACATTTTGCATCATTGAATTAGTTAAGACCAAGAATTAATCGCATAATTTTATACTTTTTATCGCTTCATTGTTATGACGACCCCAGCATATAAATATGCGTTGTTTTTGTTTACACATAAACAAATATTGTTTTGATAAGTGATTACAGCGGAGATGAAAATATAATAGTTTACCTATTTTTCCTTTTTGATTCTACAAAATGAGACCTTTTCATTGTTTTGTGTATTTGACCATAGAGTAGCCTTTGAAATAAATAAACAACAATTTCAATTTACAAGTTTGAAAATATTTTTTGTTATAATAATAAATGATATGTATGTTGATTTAACTTGAAATGAAACTGTAAACAAGATTATAGAAAAATTACATGAACTGTCACCATTGAATATAATTCGTACAGAAAATCATGCATTATAAACTTCGAAAATAACTGGAAGCATTCGTCCGGTTATCCAAATAATCTAAACTTGTTGCTATTATAAATGTTTAAAAATAAAAATAAATTCTGACTCTCTGAAAGCAGATGCTGATAAACAAGTTTGTTGACGGTGTTATCGAAAATTCAATGATGCATATACGGGGAATAACTGTTTTAGAAAGCATTAATAGTTGAAATTCAAAATAGTTGCTCGTTAATTAAATATTGGCTTATTGTACAAATGTATTTAGTTTGAGCTTGAAAAAGAATTACATGGAATAAACACACAAAGAAATTCAATTGTCGAATGTTTAGATAAACTGTTCCGTTTCGCATTGTTTCTGAAACATTGTATCTCTATTTTCCACTCACATTGTCAGCAGTGAGTTAACTAATAATTTACTGATTTGCTTTGTTTTCGAAATGGAGTTTGGCTTGCTTCAGGGGGAAAAAATGAAACCATGCATCTACGATTGAGTCACGACGAGTAGCGAAGACTTAATGCATGCGCATAAAACACCACCTATGTAAACGAACGTTTAATAATATACTTGGTCGAGAGACAATTTGTAGTTATTCGCATTAGCATACGAGATGGAAACGAAATGGAACTCATTATGAGAAACGAGAGGGGTTCACTATTATTTAATTATATATGATGCTAAAATTCTTCGTCACCGTTTAGAAAAGAGAAACATCCGCGTGTCGGCAGTAGATGGAGGTACCTAAGTATAGTTAGCTGATCAATTCGGCTTGTTATTTCGGAATAACAATTCTACTCTTTCTGAATCACATGTGCCAGATGTTAGATGTTTTGTTTTGCTTTTACATTACATATCATATTAACGAGCTGGCTCTTAAAATAGTAGGAAATTTTTTATTTTTCATTAATTTAAAGATTGGTATGTGAGAGTATGTTGAGGTTGAGAATATTTTTTGGGATGTATAACTTCATTAAACAGTATGTATTTATCTGAAAAATACATTAACTGATTATTTTTATGAAAATTTGTATTGTTGATCGAACATTTTTTACTCGGAAATCTACATCTTAAATTCAATTTATATAATAGTAAATCATTTCTATTAAAGATATGCCGCTGAATTTGAATCGATAAATATAAAGAAATTATCAAATAAATATTTTTATTGTTACATCGTTTTGATTATTGAAAATAGCGTTTAATAATTATTGAATTTATTAATTGTATATTATTTATGAAATATATGTATATATATATAATATTAAATTGACTTGTCTATAATAAAAAATTATCTAGATATGACTTATATTTCTGTTAAGCTTTAAAACATTCAGGGCGTTTCTGTTCGAAATCGTAGTATAAATAATATGACTGCTTTAAAATATATCACTACATTTGATTAATAATTATCATTAATTATTCAGTTATCTCAGTTTACTAGATTTGAATTTCAACTTACTTTTGCTAATCCCGGCTTTCTATTTTGTGTCAATATATTATGGAAAATAATTTTTCGTGATTTAAGAATTCTACTATACATATTTATTTTTGTTTTTCACCTTTTCTCTTTTGCTTTTTTTAAAAGTAGTCTTTTATTTTAAACTGTCAATTAAAAAATATAAAATTTCGTTCGGAGGACAGACGTAAGAGGCTGATTGTGTTTTGGTGAATCTTTAATTTTTCAATAAACTGCCGCTGGATATTTTCACTCGACAATAGAATTATTGTGTCAGAAATTGATATAAATCAAACAAAATACTAATACATAGTTAAATAGAAAATTACAATAACAAAAAATTACAAATTGAATTACAAAATTCTTAATCCAACAGAATGAACATATTTAATTTGAACTTTTATAGAAAAGTTCCATAACTAGGGTATTGCCCGATGTAAGTAATTTTATTTCTACGATTCTAAGCTACAAATTATTTTTTCACTTCAAGAGAGGATAGATTATGTTATTATCTGATATAAACCATGATATTCTGGAAGTAAAAACTAAGAAGGCGACGTGAGATGTGGCGATTGCTAACAGGAACCACAGTAGAATTAGGGGAAAGCATGACTGGTTACTATGCCCCGGCAGGATGGATTGTAAGGGGTCAAAGAACAAGCATGGGTTCCATTAACTTAATTTCAGTAAATTGCTGTAAGAATTTTGGAACTGCAGATGCGTGAAGATAGGAATTCTGGAGTTGTGGTGAGTGATTCAAATATTGCCGAAAACTTGAATATCAAGTGATGGTATATTTACTTTATTAGGAAATAAAACTACAAATTATGCCAAAAAAATTTTAAAGGAAGGAAAATGAATAAGATTATTATTAATTTGATATGCTTCGTTACTATACCTATTTTAAATGCAATTGCAGAAATGACGTGTCTTTGCTTTTGAAATAATTAATGAATAAATGATACAGTAAGCATTTTCCAAATAATTAATTCATTTGAATTTTTCCGTAATATGTTGCATGTTTTAAAACGTCATTTTTTTAAAAAATAAATAAATAAATGTGTATACGTTATAATAATTGTAGTGTCTCTTTCATTCCTGCGTAGCGGAAGGTGAGACTATCAATTTCGAAACCAAAACTTTCCGACTTCAAATTTGTGTATTAGTTATAAAAAGAAAATAACATATGTAAATACATACATACATACATACATACATGGTGCATACATACATTATTTGTACGTACGTAAATACTTTGTACCTTTAAAGTGCGAATTGCAATGTGAATTAGCTCAACTATATTTATAAATATTATTCTTAATGAACTAATGTGATTTTTCACGTCTTTGATTTATTTTTCTACGAGCAGTAATAATAGCGCCGCTTCGTGTTCAGTGATAATACTAAAAAATAAAGTTTTGCAAATGATTTAAATTGAATTTTATTCTAGTCTAGAAGATAAAAAAAAAACCTTCTCTAATTAAAAGTAATAAATCTTTCAAAATATAATTAATGCGTTTGTACGATTTGATTCATTTTAAATTCATTAAACAAATTCCTAAATATCAGAATAAATGACTGAAATAGTGATTTTCAATTAAAAATTTGGTATTATTTATTGAAAGGGAACTGAAATCAACTATTTGTTTAAAATATCAATTTATAACATGAATTTTAATATACATTTTATACGTATCAAGGATTTTTATGATTGGGCATCGAGATTTGTTTCATACACTATAAGTACAATCTTTTTTAATTATTAGTGATTTAATGAAATGACGTTTTTTGATCTAAGCAACTGCCTATGTTGAGACCGAAAATTTCCACAGGCAGATCAGTTTAAAGAATATTAGCCATGATTTTATGGATTTGTAAAAATCTCAAGTTTTAAGAATTATGAAATAATAGGATAATATTAATATGTTGCCAAGTATAATAGGTCAATTGTTTTATTATTTTCACTTTGGTATTTGGAATTCTGAACATCTGTTTAAATAACATTTTGTACAAACATGGCTGTTGTTCAAGCCTGATAAATAAATTAAAACGTTTCACATTTTCAAAAATGAAAATGAAAGATTAGAAAATAAATCTCAGTATTTTCTAATGAAATTACTAAGATAGGTGAATGATTAGAAAGAAATATGAATATAAAATAAGGATTACTGATTAAATTAAAAATCAATAAAATATGCTACTCAATTGGGCCACATTACTTTATTACATCAGTCCATAAAATGCCTAAAGCTTTGATTACCCGTAAGTATACGAACAAATGGGAAGAAGATTATTCTTAATAATACTGAATAAATGTAAATTTTGCATGTTATTGTATTGATTTACGGGAAAAAAATTATTACTTCCACGTCAAATTTCTTGTTTCCGATCGCCTGGTTTGATTATTCGAAAATATGCCGCTGGAAAATTTTACTTATTTTGCATTATCAATATTCTGCTATTTTCATTAGCAGGCAAACATTGTATTGCTAAGATAAGCCATGTTTTATTTATGTTTTGACAATGACATATACAATGTATTTGACTAAACAAGAATTTGCTTTTTTACTGTAGATGTTTTAGTAACATATTATTACAATCACATACCTATAAATAGGTTTGGCAAATACTATTCTTTTCAGGTTCATATTTATTATTTTTTTTTTTCATTAGTAGGTATTTAATATGTTATGGACGTAAACAATATTTTATTTATATTTTAACAATAATGTATACAATGTATTTGACCAAGTCGGAATTGGCTTTTTTATTGTAAATATCTATCATTACCACCTCATACACTAAATGTCAGCAGAATCTGCCTCTTCTCTTTTACCATATGAATTGCCATGTGGTGATGCCAAGAATGCCCTAATTAGACATATATTTTTCTACTTGGCAGGCAAATTGGGATCCGCAGATCTATAATAAATTATATTCGATCAAACCTTCCATTGGAATTGTGACCTGCTCTTATACGATAGATCGATGTCAAATTGATTCGTCTCCGTATAGGACATACATGTTTCACACGTAAGCATCTCATTTCTGGAGAAAACGCACCAGTATGTTCCACGTCACGTCCTACTAATTTTACTGTTAGCCACATTCTGATCGAATGTCCTTTTTATTCCCATCGACAGAACTTTTTTAATTCTTCATCTGTAACTTAGCTGGACTTGATGGATATAATACACCATCCAAATCTTTTTAATTTCTTAAAGGCTATTTGTTTACTTCCTTATATATATTTTTTTAACAATTTTTCCAAGTTTACCTAGTTTTAGCACACTTTTAGAAACCTCTATTTCAGCTTTTTATATCCTTGATTTTAAATTTTAACCATATGCATAGCGCAGTTTAGCCAAATATGGGCCTACGGTCAAAAACTCCCGAAGAACCCAACCGCTAAATTTCAACCAAGGAGGTTTAACAAATACTACTCTTTTCATGCCGATATTCATTTTCTTTTTTATTTACTTGCCAGTAACCAGTCCAGTTATCTGCTTGAAGTCCCGCTTTTACACTCGATTCTCATTCCTACGATAAGACATTCCGAATGAGATGGATTACCCGTCTTCCTCTGCTGGTACAATTGTGCTTCTCAGCCAGGGGCATCTTAGAACTCGGGTGTTATGACTCACTGAAAGAACTTTGTAGCAACTTGCGGACCGAGCAGATCTTTTTAACAGGTTCGAGTCATCTGATCTCTGGGATTCATTTTATTTATTTTCAAGCTGGATGGTTAATGCCGTTATATTATCGCAAGGCTAATTTGTCTTCTGGTTGCTGGTATCGGTTTAATAATTTGACAATGAATCAGAATTACGGTCCGATATAGATATACTTCGTGTAACAGTCTTCCAATCAGGATATTAATTATACGAAACTAAACTAAAATAGAAAGAGCGCTATGAATTTGGACAATAATTTCTCCTTATAATCATGTATTTATATGAAGTGTTTGACCATGCAAAAATAAAAAGAGGCCTTTGTTCCACATTAGTAATGAATAATGTAGTAAGTAGATACCGATAGATAATGAAATGGTGGGTATCCACTTGTGCAAGTCATCCATCGTTAGACCTTGATACAAGATAATTCTTCTTAGATTTTTCTTTTTTGTCTCTTTCTTTCTCTTTCTCCCCCTCCCTCTCTCTGTGAGTAAAAAATTCTTCGTGACCTAATACTGGCTACTAAATAACGAAGTGAAGCATTATATAATGATAATACATTTGATTCGAATTATTTATTGAAGTAATTTTGGAGAGATGTAAAATGTCAATAAAATTTTTCAACTGTTTTTATTACCAAAGAAAGTCAATGTAAAACAAATGGGATGTGTAATTTCTCAAAATCTTACCTGGAATTGCCATTCATATTTTGAAGAAATCGCTAAGTGAATAAATTAATATCCATTCTCTATTACAAATAATAATAGAAAAGAAAGTTTTATTAACAGAGGAACTTCTTAGAATTATGATCAACATTTTTGATTGTCAGGCCATTTTAATAATGGTCCGTACACTTAAATGTAATGTTTCCATATTATATATACATTAGAAATTTTTCTAACTTTTCATTAATCGTGACGTATCGAAATATTTTCAGACCCTAAGCAGTGAGTGCTCTGTCGATGGCTCTCTTTTAATAATCTCTTATTTTATCACATTTTTAATTTACCAGTTTTAAACAATTAAGTAACAATTACTAATATTTTAAGTTGAGTTTATTATTAAGTAGATTGTTTATTTTATTGGTGCTGTGTAAAGACATAAAATTTTATTTATTTATTATATCTTTTGAGTGCGCCGACGCTTGTAATTTTTTAAAAAATATCTATAGATGTTTGATGTATGTATATAAATGCGATACTAATATAAATACTGTAATAAATAATTGAACTTAATGAAATAGATAGTAATATGATCAGCTATAGTTGTTAAAGGGTTATTTTTTAATATTTTTAATTCGTAAAAATTTCCATTTTACAAATTTATTTATCTGGCAATTAAACTAAAAATGCGCCTTTGTTCATATGCGATTATCAGTTAGAAAGTTCCATTAATAGTATCTTATTTAGTTTGTTTTTACTTGAATATCAATATAATGTTTTTAAAAGAAAAAGGGGAAATAGTGAAGGTTTTAGAATATAATAAAACATAAAAAATATTATTCTGTATTATTTTATTTATCATGGACGATTCGATAATAAAAATGATGCTTCTTAAGTTTGTAAAAATAATAATAATAATAATCTCCCCATGAAATGGAAATTCGCATTTCCTTTCATATATTCTGAATAATCAAATAATTTTTTTTTCTTTACAAAATTCAAGGTTTATTCAGTTTATTTTAAAATCGCCTTATAGACTAAACACGCATTTGTTTTTCTTAGCATCTGAGCCGGGTATCCTATTCCCTCCTGAACCTAAACCGGATACACGGTTATAAATATTGTTTTTATTTTTCCCTCACTCCTGGACATGGTTCGCGATGTTTGAAACGTAGTATCGGAAGCTTATGTTTATTGTCTTAGCAGAGGGGACAACGGATTTTCACGGCGAGTTAAGCAGCTTACCTGTTATAAAATAGCCGAAGCGCATCACGTGTGTAAGTTCCTCGGTATTCCTATCCTGAGAAATCCGGTTGATTCTACTTTCACTAACAAATAAATCACTCTCTCTGCCGTGTCTCTAGTCGCGTTGCGACGATTGTAAATTGTGAAATGTAATGTCGGGTACTGCTTATTTTTCTCACCATTCGATATAAGGGGTAAAGTAACACAAAATTTAAAAAAGATTTTACAATTGATTCTCTAGACATAATATATATTTTGTTATATAGAAAAAGATTATTGAATTTTGAGAATAATATAGTTGAATGATCTCAGTTTTTTTTAATGTCTTAAAAATAATATATTATTTTATTTAGATATCATTTTTAGATTTCGAATGTGTCGTAGAGAAAGAGAGATGAGCTGAAAAATTCCGAGTATCTTAATTCTTCTGTACTAGAAAACAAAAATAATTGAAAAATGCATTTTTATAAATGTTTTATTAAAAATTATGGTTTACTTGGATGGATTTATTATGGATTTTTAATCTATAGTCTACTTTAATTTTGGATTTTTTTTTTAAATTTTAGTTTTTATCTATGCTTAACTTTTTTTCAATTATTTTGTTAACACGTGGTCATGAAGATTTTTTTTACTCGAAGTGGGGCGTTAGAAGGTGTGGGGGGATAAATAAAATAAATTTCGATTTCAGGGAGAAAAAAATACTTTAATTTTGAAAAAAGTATTTTGCTAACCAGATTTTATTTAAATATTTATTTCAGAAATAGTCACCACGTATCCAAATCTGGTAGCATTAAATTTGTACGACTGTTTTTGTGAATTAGAAGTTTGGAAACATTCATGTTGTCCTGAATGTCTGACTAAAACTAAAAATTATGGATATCATTCCAAAACAGGCGTCGCAGTGTTTCAAAAGGGGAAGATTTTTGGATTTTAATTGTTTACAAAATTAACATTAACTTCTACCATTATTGTTGTTTAAAAAGAAATGGATATTAAAATAAAATGTAAATGGTAGTTAAGTTGAACTTTTGATTTTTAATATGTATTAATTAATTTAGGCAAATTAGAATTACGATATTAAAAATGTAATTATAAAATTTTACTGTTTAATAGAAAAATGTTTGAATGTTGTCATAGTGAAACATAAAAGATAAGCGAAATAATATATGGAAAATTACAGTATTTATATTGTTGAAACTGTTGAATTTTTAGGGATAATTTTGAACATTGAATGATTTATCAATCATGTAAATATAAAATGACGGCGATTAAAGTATACTTTTACTGCATTGTAGTAAATCGATAATTTCCGACAGACCTAATTATCTTGGAACGGAAATATCTATGTAGCTTTGCTTTATTTAGACAAAAAGGGCGAAAAAATCTAACATAACAACTCCGCTGATTAACAGTTGAAACCAAATACTATGCATCGTATTCCCACAATCAGCAACTGACAGTATATTACTGACCAAGTTTGAACCCATCGGAAAATTTACACTCCCTTCTCATGTTATTTCATTATCTGCCCTAAACCACTCTTGTCATTATCACTCTAAATCACTGACCATCTCCACCGAAATATGGGCAGTAAAAATGCTCATTTACCACTAAGTGGTATATTTCATGTCCATTCGGGAGCCTCGGGGTCTAAGTGTCTGGTCCCTTCCCCTTTCTTTTTACCTTATTAACCGGGGGTCACGCCGTTTAGTCGTCTGCGAGCATCTGGAATTCTTTGTCAGGACTACCCCTAGTATCCCCCGTGGGTCTAGGGGAGCGGCCCACACACTGAGAAAGGTCATCCATAACCGTCATGTCACGATCTTGGGGCTCTAATCAGTGGCATCCCCCACTCTTTCCTTTTATCTTGTGCTGCGCTAATGGCAGGGAGCTTCGCTGGAACAACAGGAAGGCCGTTTTTTTCAGTTCCTGCATCTGCTTAGGGTGATAAGTGTTATATGGTCCCTCCCTTTCTGCAGGTCTACCATAATTCTTAACATGTTGTGGCCAGTACAGTTCCTATAGAGCTTAAAAAATACCCCAAGAATTTTAGACACAATTATCTTTGAGGGGGGGGGGGAGGGCTTCTGGCGTTTTTTGTTTAGAGCATATATTCTTTTCTGATGAATACATGTGCGGATTGCAATACATGAGTCTACAGGTGTGTTTAGTGAATGGTTAGTTTAAACGGTTCCGAATGTGCTTTATGTAATTCTGGTAAGTAGATTTATTTTCAGTTCCGAAATTTCCTTTAGCGAAATCAAACCACCGGGATGGAATCTGTAAGTGAGCAATTTAAAGTTGTTTATCGTTGAGTTCGTATAGCTTCCAACTGACATTAGAACCACTTTCCAAGTGTAAATTTTTAAAAACCGTAGAAAGGAAATAAAATTTGTTTCTGTATGTATATAACTAGCCAACGTACTGTTTTCTGTAACATCCTGCCAGATGCCTCGTATTCTTATGTAATGAATTTAGGCATTTTGCAGCAATCTACATCATACTTTCTCTTATTAAACTAGTCAATTTAATTTCATGTTTTATCGTATTTTTAGCTTAATACACAAACCAGTGATTTTTGTTAAATTTTTATTTTCGTGACTTTCTGAAAATATATGCGGGTTTATTTATTTATTTTGAGTTATGATTGCGACTTTTGTTTTCGTTCATAATGTTATTTAAGCTGACTTTTTGCGTTTACAAATATTGCAATATCCAGAGCCTGACTAAGACAGTTGTCCCGGACCCCCACATTAGAGGGGACTCCCGAATCGAATAGAAAGTTTATTTTAGTTACGTTAACGTAATAAAAGGGTCAGAATGATATTTCGTCTGAACATTGAAGAGGAGAAGGGGACTTAATAGTCATTTTAGATTCTAGATGAAAAATATAAAAACCCTTTTAAAATTCGATTTTCCATTACTGAATTAGTGAGGCAGAGCTGGACCCCTAAGAAATTTTTGCCCCTTACTCCAATAATGCTAAGTCGGCCTAAGTTAATGTGGTGAAACAGCTGACAATAGAACCACCAATTATACTTGACAAAGTGTTAATATTATCCTGATATATTATAATTTGTATAGTTTTTATTTTTTTAGTGATTATTTAAATGACAAATAGGTTAATAACTTTTTTTGCGATCAACGTAACTGTGGTCCTTTTCGCTACTGGGGCCATAGGCCGGTGCCTACTCGGAATGTTGCTACAAATATTCTTAAGCGTTTGTCTTGCCCATTTCTATCTAACGATGCACGATGAATTGGATTTAAGCAATATGCTTGCAATGACATTTGACTTAAAAGACATATCATTTTATTTATTTAAATTGAAATATTTTCAGCGTATTTTGAAAGAAATGCAAAAAGGTATTTTAATTAGTTTTATGATATATTTATCAGTTTTGAAACTTGGTTATTAAAACTTCTTGCAAAACGTGAATAAGTGAAGATCACGGAAACTTTTTAATCCATTCTAAAATTTAAATAAACCATTCTTGCTTTTTTTTCACCTTAAATTTTGTTTTAAAATTTAAAAATTACGGAATTGTGAATCCCATCTGAATTATTGGTTACCTATAATTCCTTCTTCCTCAAAAATATCTTTCTTACGGCTCAATCAGCTGAATGTGAAATTGTGGATATTTGTTATATTTTTTGAAGGCTTGAGTGAGATTCGCCGACAGGTTATGCTAGAAAAGTATTCCTGAATTTCAAATGGACCTAACATTAAAGAAAATAAATTAGAAGGGCGATGCAAAACACTCTCCCTGAATGAAATTTTCCAATCAAGATTAGAACTGCAGATATTTTAAAAAGAACTCATTGCATGTAAACTAATCCCTGCCCACCCACCCCCCAGATTAATTATTACAATAATAACGTTAAGAAAGTTATATATATATATATATATCATTGTATTTTTTGAGATCCGAAGAATTAATTTACTAATCTGATCGAAACCTATAGTAATGACATTGGGATCATGAAAGAAATGGGAACATCCTTGAAGTTTTCATTACATTCGCTTATAGCTGTATCCAAATCTGTAATAAGCTCTTGTATTTTATAATTACATTAAATAATTTTTAAATCTAATTCAGGGGAATCTGTGTCTTGATCGGGGGAGATATATATCGCGTATACATTTATTCAAATCAAAATATTTTATTCTAATTTTCTGTCATTAGAGACCCAAAGAATTAATTTACTAATTTGATCCAAACCTACAACAATGATTCGTGAAGGTAATGGAGACATCCTGGGAGTTTCCATTACACTCTGCTTACATTTGTATCAAAATCTCTAATAACTTCTTGTATTTTAAAATAAATTTTATAAATGGGAAACGTTTACGGATGAGACGCCACCGATATTTGATTTTCTGTACCCACATCAAAGTAACCGAACACTGTTTTGTATATATTTTCCTTATCTATGCATGAATTTTCATATTTATGTACCTGTTTTGTTAGCCGACATGTTTAAACGTAGTTTGCAATGTAACCCGATCAACTCGGATATATATTTTCATTGCTAACGGTGAAACAATATCATCCGTGGGACCCATTAGGGGCCTATAGACCCCAGCTGCTATAAGGGAAACCTAATCAATGAAGCCTCCAAAGCTTCACCCGGCATAAATCTATGGGCTTCTTTTCTCATTGTGAAGCACCGCTGTCCTGTCACGGGTCGCACAAAGGAGTTTGAAAGCGTTTTACACACAATGAAAGGATGAATGGGGTCGGAGGCTGAGATTTAAGGGACTAACATAACCCCCCTCCTTTTCCTGATGTGGAAGCTGCCTTGTCGAGTGCATAATGTGAAGCACCGTTTAGAATCCATTTAAAGAGACAGGGGGTGGAGGGAGACGAAAATTTAAAGTGTAGTTTGTAAATAAATGATGAAAGGTGAAGACGTACATAAAGAAATGCTCCTAGTTCGATGGACGGGGTTCACTTGTCGTGAATAATGCCCTAATTTCGTCAGAGCGCTTTTAGAGAGAATTCTATAATAGGATAATTTGGTTGGAGTGCTCTATGTTCGAGATCTAAGAAGCTGATTCGGTTATTGTAATGCAGTGTAAAAGGACCTATCGGGATAACGGCATGTCTTTTAAAATTCCTTGCAGGTCTGTCTTGAGGGTATTGTGAATTTTCAGACTATTTTGTGGTAATGTCTGGGATTATTAATCAGTTATTTCCGTTATCGTTTGTCTAAAAGAGTTTGAGATAGTTTTGCTTTCCCTACGACCACTTGATTAAAAAAATGTGTGCATTTATGATATGTTTTACTATGAAAATGCTTAAACTTTGGATAGTTCAAGATAACTATCTGCGTAATTAGATAAGCCCATGACTATAAGGCGATTGACAAGTATAAAATTTATAACTGATCTGTGAAGATTTTTCGTAAATTTAGTTCGTAAAAAAGATAAAATGTGCCTTTGGTATGAAAAGTAAATTGGGATTGAACTTATTGCTAGTTCGACATATCCCGACAGCACCGAAATTAAAAGAACCTTCTCCCACTCCCGGTGTGAGAACTTTTAGTGAAAAACAAGGGATGGAGGAATGTGGGAAGTGAACGAAAGGAAATGAGGTGAAAGAGAACAGTTAAACCCCTGGCCGCTACCGAGGGAGAAGGATGTCGATAATTATGATGCTAATTTATAAAACCAGTTAACTATTTTGAATGAGTATACTGGTCCTGGGAAAAGTACAACATTTTGCATTGTAACAAATTTATTTATCAGGAGCAATGAGCAGTGACAATTTGCAATTTGAATTACAATTGTAGTAAAAATTCAAACATATTCGTAAATTTCAAGATATTTAAATTATTTTTAAACCAAGTCGACTTCAAAGGCGTAAATAAAAGATAATTAATAATTATTGTCAACAAATCCTGCATATAATATGAATTGTTCTTAAAGGTATCTCTGTGTTATAACATTCATCCAATTTTTTTATGTTTATTTTCTTTCATGTGCAAAAAATGATACAACATAATTTTATATTTCGCATACTCTGCGTTTGATGAGTGGTATACTCATCAACGCTAATTTTTTTCGATACAACGTAGATATGTATTTTCCGAAAAGATCGAAACAATTAAATAGTTAACATTCTTGTTGTATATAACTAAATGTGTGTAGATAATGCTATTTTAATCCAGGTGTTACAAATAGCGATGTACGAAAATCCCGTTTAGTCATTGACTGGGGTAAACTTTAAGCATCTGTATCTCCAAGATATTGCATTGGATATAATTACGATTATAAACTTTATAATAAAATAGCTAAACCATAAAAATATAAGAATTATTCGGATAGAACAAAAATATGTATAAAATAAAAATTATTTTCAATAAAAAATTAAACATAATTTAATTTTTTTAAATATATATAAAATTCTATGAAAATATTAAAATTATTTTAAATTTATCAAACCAAATAAAAGTTAAAGGTTCTTTTTCCGTCATGTAGTAATAATCTCGGCAAAAACCAATGACAAAAAAACCCCTATAAATAAAAAAACGTAACTAAGAGTAAAATTCTTGTAAACGGTGAAGTTGTGCATAGTAATATAGCTAAAACCAGATAATTTAATTTATGGCATCAAGATAAGTAATTTATTCGATTTTGAAACTGTTTATGCCTAGAGTCTCTTTATCAATACAATACCGTTGGTTCATCAATAATTTAAATTGGGGAAAAAAGAAGAAGAAGAAAAAAAACCTCTTTCCACTTTGCATTGAAAGCAACTTTCCTTTCCTTTTGAATGATCAATAAAAGGCAACCTTCTCGGAAGACGCTAACTTACCGTCTTTTCTTGAGGAGCTATTTTCCCCCTTGCTTGACTAGTTTCGTTTGCATAGAAAGAGGAGTTAAATATTCTAATCAAATCTTTATCATTATCGTGTTACATCTTTAATGCGAGTTCATGATATCCTGCATTTAATGTATTCTTTTATCAACGGTTTTTGGAACTTTTTCCCGGTCTGAGCAGGCGCCCGCTTTACATATTCACTTAACCAAATCGCTTTATCAAGATCTTCTGCAGTGGAAGAGAAAAACGAATAAAATTTTGGAGAAGAAATTATTTTTTCAAAAAAAAAAATTTATTTGGGTCCAGCCGTAATCAATCAATCAGTCCGTCCTGCGCCGTTTTCTGCAAGCTTTATATTTTAATCTGATGACAATTTTTTTAAAGAGAGAGAGAGAGAAGGAAAATTTCAGTCTTCCAAAAACTTTTATTTTCAACTCTACCACCATTCCCCCATACTACTGCTCAGAGATTCCACTGGATTCTTTTTTTTTTCTCTCCATGCATTTCAAAGCAGATGGTAATTCGGTTATCTTCCTTTTGAAGCCAAAAAAAAAAAAAAGTAATACAACTTTTAAAGTTTTTTATTTTATTTTATTTCTCCTTCGGCATTTTCTACCTCTGATAGGTGGATGTTGGCTGAAACTTCGCCAAATGATGGATTCGAATGTCCATGCATGCACACATGCGCGCTCTTCTTTCTTCTCTCTTGGGCTTGGAAAACCAAACAAAAGAAAGAAAGAAGAGATAGATAGAAAGAAAAGAAATAAGGGGATCAAATTTATTTTGCTTTTATTCTATTTTTTTTTTGTTAAAATCACAGCCGACCGAAAAAGTTAAAACTGAAGTCGAAGATCATTGCTGCAACAGAATGGAATGGGGCGTACGAAGTTAACTGACGGTTTCTTATGACATTGTTTCATTTTGTGAAGAAAACAAACATTATGGTGAACTGAGCTTTTCCCATAGCCCGAAACTTTTCCGTATTATTTGCAGCGAGAAATGTAAATAAAATTCTTCTGGGGAATTAAATGCGATCGCTTCTTCATTCTTTTCCCGCTTTTTATTTTTTATATTTATACTTTATTTTTTTATTTTTTTAAAGAAATTGTTCGAAGAGAATTTTCGCCACATCGGCAGGAAATTTCCTCTAACTTATGTTCTCTTAATGTCTTCTCTTTTCTTGTCTTCCGTGAATTTCTATTCGATTGGTGCATCAGCGTGGAAATAAAATTCTTGTGTTACAAAATGCTTATAGGTATTTTCCCTCAAATGCATATTTTGTACTCTTTTCCTTTCTGGTTTTTTTTTACAGTGTTTTGAATTAAATGTTCCGATGAAAACTTTTTATCTCATGTGCAAAAATCAATATAGAATTTTGTACAGAAACATATGAAAGTGTAAAGCATTTAAAAAATAGCGAAATTTTTTGTTTTCTTGAAATTTGAATTTAATATGATTATTTTTTATTTGAAATCGCATTTCAAAATAAAATTTTAATCGTCGTCAGTGTAAATTATGGTTTAAATACTAGTCATATACGTTTTTGTTGTACTTTTTTAATTTATAATAATTGACTTAATTAAATAAGAATTGAATAATATTCATCACAAATTAGTGTGGCAAATTAATGTAGTTTGTCATTACGCCAAGTAGTTCCAAATAGGATTATTAAATATTTTTAGGTAAATAATACGCAGTGTTATCCCGCATGTGTACAATTTTACTGCATTCGTTTTCTTCTTGCATCTGAGCAATTTTATAGTACTGCATTTATGTGTACAATACATTAAGCTTACTGTATTTTTTGTCGGTCTTCTTTTATTAAATTTAAGTGATGATTAATGTACGTGGTCTTTCGAGATTTACAATGATCAGTTTTTTGCTCCCTTCAAAAGATTAAAAGTGGGGTAATACTGCATTTGAACGAAGTTTCGTTTTAAAAATTAATAGTAAGTTTTCTATGTAACTTACATCGCTGTTCTGTATTTTTACTATTAATAAAAATGAATGTGTGTGTTTGTATTGGCGTTTTGTGAGTCGGATCAATTTACTTATAGCTGCCAAATTTGATTCATATATGCTTTTGAGAGTAAAAATATCCACAGCAGAGCGTTTTTTTTTTAAAAATTTAATTAATAAAAAATTAATTTTAATTTTAGCTTTTTCCCACAATAGTTACCGAAAATATGATTGCACAAAAATAGATTTTACACCAACTTAGATTTTAAAATATTGTCTTTTCAATGCTACCAACTTAATTATAATGCAACATTTTCTTGAATTTTGACAATTTTTCAAAAATTATTTGTCCAATTTTGAACCATGAATTACATTTTTGACTTGACATTTAAACAGTTTTCATTAGTTCATCGAGTATTTAATTGCGTAATTTTCTTCCATTGACGAAGTTAAAGAAGATTCTGATTAGTGTCTGGGCAGTTTATCATATGAATAAAAGTGGAGTATCAATACCTCGAAATTTAGACGATAAATGAATCGGATTTTATATTTTGAATAGCACTATAATATAATGGAACTGGTCCCCATCGGAAATGCTCATACTCGCATTAAATAAAATAATAATTTAAAAAAAACTTGGACTTCTATATCTGACAGACAGATTTTTTAAATCTGATATCAAATCATTTCGATATTCTTTGTGTCACAGCTTTTCAACTGAGACGACTATTTCAAAAAATAATCAAAAGGTCGAGGGAGAAGTGCATTAAATTAAACATATTTATAGAATTGATATTAGGGGACAGAGTATTCACTTTAGAACAAAATTGTTGCATTCCGAATAAACTTGTTATTTAAGAGTATTCCTCCTGTTCTAGAACCAGTTTCAATAGAAAAATATTTTGGAAGATGCAATAGTCAATGTTTAATGTAGTAATTATAACTTCTTAAATCCTTACTTCGTAATAATTAATGTGAATAGGTCAGATTTCCGTCCACATATTCGATATATGACATCCGATATCCAAGTAAAAGATTCGCCGACAAATTTAAAGAAATGCTTTGATTAACAGATAATTTTTATAATTTTCCAGAATTTTTAATATTATCATCCTGTTTTTGTCAGTAGAGAATTTTCAACTTAGGAAATAAGGCACTGTCTTGGGCCATTAGGCCAAAAAAGAACCACTAGCAAGTTGCTTGAAAAAAACTTATTTTCATCATTGATAATATAAGTGGACGGTAAAAACTACATATTCTGTGAATGATAAAATATTAGAATAATATTAACTCTTTACGAAGTATAATTGGGCAGTTAGTATGTTATATTATGCAGGTATTTCATCAAATTCACTTAATTATTAGAATATTTATAAAACCAAGTATTAGCTTAAAAGATATTGAGTACAAAATATGGGTGTCTGGATTCTTATAAGATAAATAAAAGCAAAGGCGTATTCATAAAGTTATTAAAATAAACAAAGACTATATGAACCTAAAATAATTCGTTAACATATTAATATTATACTGAAATGTGAAACGGAATTACCGTACTTGTACTGTACTTTGTCTAGAGCCCAAAATACTTAAAGCGGCCACTGTGCTTCATGCCTTTCTTTTGGGGGGGAGGGGAGGAACCAGATTTTTTTTTTCACATGCGTAAATCCTTATTTTAGTTTTTAATAAATTGTTAGGATCCACTCGGAATTGCTCCATAGATGATTCTTTGAGCATTAATTCTCATCTGATTCTTAACCACATCAAAATTAGAAAGACCAATGATAAGTTAATTCGATAAAAGTCCAGCAGGGGGGAGGAAAATCCCCCTGCTATTTCTTTTTTTTTTTCTTTCTTTCTTCTCTTTTCTCTCCCCCCTTTTTTTTACTGTAGATCTGTAAAGAAATTCTTATTATTGATCAGAAAATAAAAAACATCAATTAAAAAAAGTGCATATTTCTACCGTTGATATTTTAAATTAAGCCATTAATATTTTAATTTTTCCAGTTATTAACTAAAAAATATTGAAAGAATATCGGAATCAGAATTTCAGACAGAGGAATTTAGTTTTGATTTTTAAAATTTTTCAAGGAATTAACTTAATTTTAAAGTCTTAAATTTCAAATATATCTCTATTTTCATAATTTCTCAAAATTTAGCAAATTACATTAGATAGTTAAAAAAATTAATTGAATAACAATTATTTGTTGAACCTTGCGGTTCATTCCCCCCACACACACGCTTCTACTATAATTAAAAACAACATGGCAAATAAATGGGAAATTCATACAAAACAACGCTAATAGAATTTTTTCTGTTTTATTTTAAAATTTGAATTCCGAGGGTCATTCATTCACCATTACGATTACTTGTGGACCACATTTCGTAATTATTATTGATGTAGAATCGTTTAGACGTCGTAGACACATAATCTCTTTTAATAAATATAGATTGAGAAAGTACGGGATATTTAATTTCTCTCCCTCCCATTTTCTACTTTTCAATTCCATTTCAAATTTTTGCTCTTACCATCATAAATTTTGCAGTAAGCTTTCATGCATTATTTCATCTTATTTTTCTATTACTAATTCAATTAATGACTTTACCTCTAGACTTTTGTAAATGAAATTTGTTTAGAAGCTGCTTAACACTTTTGCGGTATTCATATTTAAGAGCACAAACTGAAATGAATTTATTGCGTGAAGCAATTCCTCTAAGAAACGAAATAAATTGCATGGTTTACGACAGTTTTGAAGTCGCTTAAAATGAAACGGAACAGCTTTTGTAACAAATTACGTGAAACAAACTTTCATTTTGTAAAAAACTTAAATCTTTCATTGTAGAAATTGGAAGCCTTACAATTTGAATAGGAAATTGAATTTGGTGTAAAATGTCAATATATTTGAAATCAATTTCTTTTCTTGAAAAACAAGTGTGTAATCTTATTTAAATACTTGTTTGCTTGAAAATTGATTTAGTACATGAGAAAAAGAAAGTCGTATTTTCTTCGTTTTAACTCAATTTCGACATTTTTAAACTTCCGATTTTATATTATAAATGAAGATTTGTCATATCGCGATCATTGCTTTAAAAAGCATTTATTAAAATCATTTTTATGAATTGATTTGATATTGTCTTGAGCTAAATAAAAACATTTAACTTTTATATTAACTTTAAATATTATTAATTATAACTTTTATTAATTAATTATTAATGAATTATTATTAAATTAATATTAAATTTTTGTCAAAAACAATTTAGAATCGAATTAGAAAATATTGTAAAGAATATTTTTCCAAATTTAGGAATACGAGTATCCATAATTATTATAAAAATAATTCCTGTTTTTTTTTATAGAAATAGTTTAATTTTTGTTTTCAAGAATGAAAAAAACAACAATTTGAGATAAAATATTTTATTAAATATGAAATACATTTATATATTTGATGGAATTATTAATGGATATAACTATAAGAATAAATGTTATGGAATAATTTTTCTCCATTTCTGTCAACAAGTACATTAGATTTTATTCGTATGTGCTCAACTTTTAATATTTCTTTTTGGAACATTTTAAATTATGGTTTATTTGATAAGCATTTCCCTCTTGATATTTATTTTATTCCTGCCACCATTTCAAATTCCAAATAGGATCCTTTGATGTCTTTCAAAACAAATTCTGATTCGCAATAGCAAAATATTTTTTTTCCGCACCACATTTCAACCTAATCTTTCCATTTTATAAGTGAAAGAAAAATGAAAAATCCATTTACATTTTCCAATTGGTTGGAATAACTAGCTTTTCTTTACATCTCTTTTCAGACGATTTTTTTCCCCCTTCATTCAGACGATTTTTTTATAACCATTTTTTGTTTATCTTATCCGCGCGCGAGTTCAGAGGAAAAACATGTGCCTCGAAGTGAATAATAATAAATAATAGGCTTAAAGAGGGAAGAAGACCCTCACTTAGATTCGAAGCGTGAAATATAAGCCCACAAAGCTTCTTCAGAATTCTCGAATCTCTTTGACAGAATCTCTTAAAACGCCTTAAAAGTGTCGCTTTTGAATGTTGGACTGTTAAGCCGCGCGAAGGGAGGAAAAAAATAAATACGATCTATCGAATGGGGGGAAAAAATCTGTGAACCTTTTATAAACCAGCACTGGATGGCTAGCCGTATTAACAACAATGGGAGCCTCGGAAAAAAGAAAACACAGGGGAAGATTTTTGCACCACACCTAACACGCATCCAGCAAGCGATGGGAAAAAGCAGTATTATTCGAATGTTTTGAAAATTTTTCTGTACGGTTCGTGTTGTTGAAAATCTTGAAAATATTCACATGCGTACGGCCAGTCTTGAAGATGGACCTATTGATGGAATAGATCTGGATGAGCAGATGGGAACGTTGTTATAGAATTAAATACTGGTGGGGTGTATATTTTAGAATACCATTAGCCTTCTCTCCAGTGAAATATATTTTTACTATCTTTTTCTGTGCCTCTTCAGAACTATGTAAAAGTTATTTTTAAAAATATCAATCGCTAGTTATTGTTTTATTTTCTCAGCTTTTCACGTTTGGAAAAGCGCTCTGAAATTGAATGTCTATTTTTTTATTATATGACTTCTAGTTCAGTATACTCTCGAGTATCCGGTTCGCGACAATCCGGCTGGGGTTATAAAAATCGTAATTAAATGAGAAAGACAAAGTGTCTATTAAGGCATCTATTGAGAACTTTTCCAAACTTATAAGCTGTTAATTTTTTTTCTTTCTATGTAATAATTTAATAGCGAAAAAAAAAAGATTAAAATGAAATCTGCTATGCACATTTCAATGTATCATGTCAGAATATCATTTCTTGAACGGCCAAGCACCACGTGCTCGTGCAAATTAAATTATATTTTTATTCATTTTAATCGTTTCATTGAAAGAGTCACTTTAGCATTGCAAACGATCCAAAAAACTTTGCCTCGCACTTATTGTTTAAAAAAATATATCACATTTCCTATTTATTTCATTTCACTTAATCGCGTGCTCAAAATGACATTTTTCTACGTTTTATTTGCTGCAGTCATTCACTTACTATTTTTAATCAGAGCTTTTGTAAACGCAATGGCAACGCGTTATTGAAAGCTGATTTTATTTATTTATTTTTTGCCTACAGATATTTTTATTTTTCGCCTACAGATTTTTGTTGGCGCCAAAAACCTCATCCCAAGAACAATATCATGTTCTGACATGATAAAAAAAAGCAGTTTGAGACAATTCTCTTGAGAATTAAATCTACTATTTACGTTAATGTTTTGATCATGTTTCCTGCATTTATTTTAAACGATGCAGAATTTATGTTAAAATGGGGAAATAATTCTATTCTTTTATTAACTTATTTTTTTTTTCCTTCTAATAAACTCTTGAACCGTACTGTGCAGTATAACATATATAAATTACCATTACTGAGCCTTCAATTTTGAATTGGCACGTTACCAGCATCTACTACTACGAATCTGCGGGCATTGGCGTCTTTCACATTGAAATAAATGGAGGGGTTAGTACTCGATAAAAGGTGAGAAAATATGTTCTACAATTGTGCGTTAGGGTGTAAAAACTCTGTCTTTCTTCTGGTATTGGTGGGCAAAGAAATGAATTCATAGAATTCTGGCTTTCTTGTTATACAGCTTGCCCTTCCGTCAAATTAGGCCGGATACTCAGAAGTGTATTGTTTCTACATTTTAGTCACCTGGAATATTTTTTAAATCTTGTTTCCTCAGCACTTCGTGTTAGAGGTGCTTTTAATATTAAACATAAAAGCTCAATTAATTGAAAACAAAAGAAAAATATTGTTTTATTAAAGTTCACTCTTTTTTAAAAATAATTATATGTTATTCATACTGAAAAGTTATGGGAAAAAAAATAACATTAATGTTAGCATTCAAAATTCGCACTTTTTTTAGATGCATGAAAACAAACAAGAAGATTCAAAGAATTTATTTGATTAATTTGTAGATCATTTAAAAGATTAATTTTAATTGTGGTATGAATTCCTTTCTGCAACTTTTCTACAATCTGCGTGACAGAGAGAGAGGGGGGAAAAAAGAAAAGAAAAGCCATTAATCTGGATTGAATTGCGTTATAACTGCTCGAGATATATTATCTGCCATTTTCTGTGTGTCAGACTTTTTGCAATAGTTCTCCTGCATTAACTGCTCGGTTAACAAATTTGATAGCAGGGGGTTCAAAATCAGCAATCTGTCTCTGGACGCGGATGAAGTATTTAAACGGGATACGCGACAGGAGTGGGAAGGGGTATGAAGACCGAAACACTGAAATGTCAAGATCAGATTACGATCTTGCGAAAAATAAGCATTGAAAAAACAAAAAGGAAACCCATTTGTTCCATTTCAGTTTTTTTTATAAGAGGCTCTTCTCTGATGTCCGCACAAACTGCATTCTTTTCCTCCCGGAACGAAAACTTTTTCTTTCTCACCACGACGCTCACAGCCGAACTCTTTGTTTATAAACGACCTTAATGCAACACAACGATTATTGAAATACTTAAATACTCACGCATCACGATTTTTTTTCTCCTCTTATTTACTCTCCCCCTCCCCTCCTTTATTTTATTATTTTCTCCGGGCCGGCCAGACGGGGATGAAAGATTCAGTCGCACCATTCTTTCCATACATCTTCTCCAGCAGTTCATCCATCACGGCGGCATTCGCAGCCCGAACATTCGAAGGTCTTGCGTTTGCCTCTCGTCTTTATTTCCCGTTCACGAGTGCATACATTTCCACCCGGCAGCCAAGGCATTCCTTAATCTGGCACGGATCGATAATTTTTGATTAATGGACCGGGCGCTCGAAACATGTTTATTTCTGTTTCGCGAAGCGTATTCATTTAGGGCCAGACTCCCGCAAGTAAAGCAGTCGGTTATTAATATCCCTGGAAGAAAAGTGCCGCTCCGACAGGTACTTAATGACAGGACACCCGTGAGCGTGACAGTGCCCCCATCTCAGGATCGGGATGTATATGAAGTGACTGCCACTCCGTTCTGACTCGGAATATACATCATTCCATCAGAAATGCGCTTTCCCTTCAAAATGCCAGAGCATTGGATCCGTGTCTGCTATGGAATGATAATCGTTTTCTGTTAAACGCATTACTACGGGGTGGGGAGGTCGAGCCTTCAGTCCGTTACAACGCAGTGCGATACTATTTTAGCCTTGATTGGATCAGCCGTTGCATTTTCTGTGTAACGATTGGCTTTATCTCATTAACAGAAGGAATGCTAATCTAAAAATATTATCATGTTGGGGGAAAAAACCCAAAAATGATATTTTGAAATTAAAACATTAGACATAAATATAAAAAAATCTATTATTTTAT
>JAOUZG010016704.1:1409964-1421233 GCA_026289955.1 Argiope argentata | reverse complement strand
TATATATATATATATATATATATATATATATATATATATATATATTGCAAAGTTTTGTTTAAAACAAATATTAAAAATATTATTCAAATTAAAAAAAAATATGTGGTATTAAAATGGATGTAGATGTAAAGCAAAGATTTTGAATTTTAGAGTGGTATAAAATTATTTTTTGTGCAATAGTATTTTCAATAGCAGAATCCCGAATAGGTAAATGTCTAAAACCATAGGACTAAGACGAGAGGCCCGCGAAATTGATTTTTAAAAAAGTGCTTAGCCTTTTGCAAATATATTGATTCGTAAAAGAAAAGATTCGAATTCTATGAATTATGAAATATTAAAATGATATTGACATTTCGTCAAGCATAATTAATCATATATAAATTCGTTTGGCTTGGCTTATTTTGTTATTACTGAACTTATATATTAAACTTCTGCTTAAAAAGGATTTTAGGCAAATATAAATTTCTCATATTCGTGAATCGTAAAATAATAAATAAATAAAAACATGTATATTTTCACAAAATTAAGTTAATAAATTGAAGGTTTTTTAAACAAATGCAATAATGATGTGCACTAGCTCGGACCTTAGGATGCTGAAATCCCGTTGCTGAATATATTCCAGAGTTCATGAAAAATTAATAAATGTTGATATATTTAATTAATTAAAAATACAATTGAAATTTTCAAACTTGTTTTTTAATTATTTTTAATAAGCAATTATTGTCCATTAAGATAACCCTAGATCAAGCAATGTGTCCTTAGAATGTTTTGAATGATTTTTTTAAACGCATGCCGTAAGATGCAGATTGTACGCCTATCTACGAGCATTATTATATGAAAATACCATCTTCATTTTGAAAAAAAATTGCAAATTCATTCTTAAGACTAGTCTTTAGTGCATTTTGAACTTTTTTGGATCTGGTTATCCTTGAAACTTTCGGCTTCTGCAGTGGCTACTCACAGAATGTGCTATTTTAATTCAATTAAGGTAATTAGATTTTTTCAGCCTTATCCTTGACGAAAACAGTGTTCCAAATTGTCTATTCTCTTAACTATGAATAAGTGATTCATATTAAGAAAAAAATACTGGTTATATATGATTTTTTTAAAAAAATATTGTTTGTGAAAATGTTTTTTCAAGATAAACACAGATATTATAAGCATTGTAAATGAATCAGTATGAAAATAAAACACTAAAAGTAACGGTAAACTGAATAATTTTGCCTTTTTTATATTTTGCTTCTGATTTTCATTCTATTTACTAGTGGAACTGTTTCGATCTCTTCGGGAAATGCGCATCTAAATTGTCTTAAATATATTATATAAATATAATAAATAAATAATTATAAATATAATGATAATTATAAGCGTTATAACGCAAAATGTACCTTTTCCATGAAGAGTATACTTGTCAAAAAGAGTTAACTGGTTAATTTAATACAAATAATAAATAAAAATTAATTATTATTTTTAAATATTTTTCTAAAACAGTTACATAACAAAATGGTGTTTGGGAAATGACCCCTGTATCTGAATAAAATGCAAAATGGGTTCACTTTTCTAACGCAATGAAATCCAAATGTCTTCTCGTAGAATTGTGATATCTCTGTCTGCCAGCCATCAGTCAGTATCCCCTGCTTATGATTATTGAAGCTTATGGGAAATTCCCACATATCCTCCTATCTTCATTTTTTGATTGTTCTCAGAGACAACGAAAGAAAAACAAAAACCTTCTTTGTCTGCGGATAATTTCCTTTCATTCATTTTTGAGGCGAGTTTTTGGGAAGAGAGACCGAAAAAAAGAATTTTTGTGGTGGAACCACAGAATTCCGTTTGACACCCCACAAGAGACCCTAATGGTCCCTTCCTTTCGTTCTCAACCTATGATTATACCAGAATAGCTTCTTTTGTTCGTTATTGTTCGGAAACCGAGAGCGACCATTAATCCGCCCTCTGGTAGGCCCTCAACTTCTGTCTCTGCTCACTCTGCTCTGATTTCCAAGTTTACCTAGAAAAAGCAATCATTATGATAGACCTAAAAATGAAAGAAAAAGAGCGAATTGTAGACGAAAAAAATGGAAAACTGCCGGGAATAGGGCGTGTAGCTGAAGATAGTGAACGAATGCCAGTGCTGTGCAATTACATCTTGATATGCAAGAAGCTGTGACTTTCAGAAAGTGCGTCTGTTTTTTGTTTTAGTTGAATGAAGTTTTAATTTTAGAGGTGTTAAAGCAAAAGAAACGAAAATTGATGTGTCATTTAAGAAGACATTATTTGGGAATGGATGTATTCATTATGCGTGCTGGTTTTTTCTTTCAGTTCGATTTCTTAAGTCATATTCCAGGTGGTAGTCTTTCATGCCATATTGTATGATATTATATGATACCAATCAATATTTCACAATATTATACAGTATTGCAGATATTGATTAATGCCCTACAATGTTGCGAAAAATTTATGTCTATGAAAGATCCTAAAGGAATCTGTGGACTAAACTGCATCTTAAGGTGATTCAGAGCGGATTATAAAATGAAGAGAAACAAACCAGAAATTTGTAGAAGCCAATTCTAGCCTATCAAGTTGTTGTTCTCGTGTTCCGCTTTATAATGGAAGGAGAGGTGTTGTAGCTTCTAGGGGTATAGACCTCTGAATACCCGAGGTCAGAAGTCTGACTTCTAGTTCACATACGCCACAACCCTTTTTACGGGGTGGACTTCATTCATTCACAGATCGTAATTTAGATCTGGAACTGAGAACGATCGCATCTGACCCAGTATTCCCAATGGTATTACTCTCGACATGGAGGACTTAGTGACCACGACAGATTTCACGTGCACAGCCATCACACAAAGAGAGAGTCTTCGGCTGGTGGGTTCGAACTCGTAACCCATGGATGTGAATTCATCGCCCTACCAACCAGGCCATCCCGGCCAACAAACAGTTTATCAAATGTTACCATAAATATTGAATTTTGTTGAAAATTTAATTTTGGTATAAATTCGATAACCATATTTTGATCATTAAAAAACTACGTCGTGAAATGCAATCTATGCCTGAGTGGAGGTCACTGAACCAAAATTTGTATTTCCAGATTATCTTTTATAGATCATTATCATGTCTTTTTTTTTAACTCATATTTCTAGCCTGAGAAATTTATCTAAATATGACTAACCACTTATAAGTAAAAGAATCTTTAAAAGTAAAAATGTTATTATTAGTTTTTAAATAATAATAAGCACTGATTAGTTCGCAGCTATCCGAAAATTGGAATGTAGAAAAAACTGGGTTAAAAATGAAGTATAGTAATAGAAAACGACACATTTTGCTCTGAAAATTTTATTTCATTTACTCTTAATTTATTAAAAACATATGCGCGATTTCATCACAAGTAAGAGAAATGCTAGATAGTTTGAAGGAAAATTTTATAATTCTTGATTTGTTATTCACACATTTTTATTGATACCACCGATTCTGCTCAAGACGAAACATGTACATCCTAACTCTAAATGACAATAATCGAATATATTACAAATATATAAACTGAAAAAAACTTCATATTGATTGATTATGCATTTAAATTATTAATTACCGAGTTGCTTAATCTTGAGTATACATATGAATTTTTAATTGAATTGCTTATAGGATCTAAGTTTGTATTTTATTTATAATAACTCTCTCTTTTTTCGATGACAATAAGTTATTTTAATAAATTTGGAGCTTAATAATCTGTTAATTGCTTAATTTCATTAAATTTTAATTCCATACCTGGGACGCCATCTGGTGGAGAATTTGTAATTAAAATTTATCACAAGATTTCATAATATTTATCATATGAATTCTAAATTACAAATTATAGAATAGAATATATTTAAAATAAAAGAATTCTTTTTAGTTCACTACTAATAAATAAGGGAGTTTTTATTGATTTTAATGCTTTACATTTCATTACTTGACCATTTTCTATTTGATTAATTCAAGATCTGTATTATTATAATGAGGCGATTTATAATAAATATATCCCCTTCAGGCACTGTTTTCAAATCACGCATTTGAACGTCTTTAAAAAGAAGTTCCCTAACTCTTTTAGAACTTTCTCTCTAGCAATGACCATTATGCATTCGAATGGAACAGCGCATTTGTGCTCGGCTAACACCAGGTCTGCAGGGATCGCCTACTCAAGTGCTTTCATTCCATATGTGTTCACTGTACTCATTTACACTTAAAATGACCATCCTATTTGAAAAAAATAAATGATAGAAAAAAAAAAGAGTGGAAAGAAGGGAGAAAAAAAAGAGAGAGCCCGGAGTCATATCTATCCATTCATCCATTTTGATTATTCCATTATGAAGTCTGGTGAATTGGATAGAGCTGACAAAAGACGAGTGAAAAAAATAATCGTAGAGTGCTGTGAAAGCGCTCGTTGTTATGTGATTTTATTTAGTTGTTTATTATTATTTTTATTTTTGAATCCTGCCGACAAATGATTCCTAAAGATTTCTCGGAAAGTTCTTAGTTTTGTCGTGTACTTCATGCTTTTGGAGCTTATGCTTATAAACACAAAATAAAACGCTTATCACCTAGAGTTTGATATATTTTTTTAACCGAGAAATTTTTTTGAAATTCTTACATGAAAATGTTATAGAATTAGATACTTTCTTAAATGAAAATAAAACTTAACCTGCGAGAGCGCTTGGGGAAAGTTGAATTTTTAAAGCTTTTTATTACTGGCACTTTGAAAGAACTCTAACTGAAAGATAAAATTAATTATTGCAAATTAAACCGAGAAAAACTTGATGGTCATCACGTATTTAAACGGAAGTGTAATGTTATGGAGTAAATATGAAATGTGATATTTTCCAATTGATTTCGTGGTAGCTGATTGCAAATTTCATAAAATATTTAGTACAATGAGCAAAATACCATAAAGCTTCTATAATAATAATATGAGTTACGTATCTGTCGAAATTTGAAGTTCAAATATATTTTTTTGAAGAAGTTACTAAAAGAGTAAGGTACATAAATATTTAATTCAAAATTTTAGAAAGCATTGCTCCTGTAGAGAAAGTTGGTCTCCAAACGCGGCTAGTTTTAACTAAGGAAACAGTATCAAATCTGTTGGAACAAAAATAATGAGTTTCATTTTCTGACATTTGTTAGCCATCGTAAAAGTTTTCCATTAGTAAGCTTATTTGTATTACTTTTGTCATCCCAAATTTTTGTATACTTGCAATGAACGAAGTATTTGTTATAACTTTTTAATGAATTTATAAATATGAATACAATATTTATACAATAAAAATGAATGACCATTCTATTCTAACTAAATATAAGAATCTCTTGTAATCTTGTCAGTTTTGAAAGATATTTTTCTAAGTACAAAACTACAAGAGCTCAAAAGACAATGAATCATTGATTTTCTTTTAACAATTTTCTTTTTGAACAGTTTTATGACGTCAACTTTGCTAATAAAATTAGTAACACTCTTTATTCCATACAAGGAATAGTTCTATCCTACTTTTTGAATTAATTCACATATCTGTCTGAGATAGTAATGTGTATGTTAATGTTGGCTAAACTACTATTTGTATTAACATGCTAACACATGTATGAATCATTCTTCTTTTATAGCAAGGCACTTTTTCTTTCATGCATTCTAATTTAGACTCATAAAAAGGAATCTATTCAACAAAAGTCGTAAACTTCTTTTTTTTACACTTTGGCCTTCGCGTTTACCTTGATCTTCTTTCGGGGCTCGTGCTTCAAACCTATATTGATTGTATCAACTTCGTGCCATGGTTGGCCGGAGATAAAAGTAAGTTGTGCATCACGAAAAGTTGATCTCACTTGAGACATTAAATAAATATAATACTCCGAAATATGAATGAATTATTATTATTCTTTCTGTAGTTTTCTTTCTTTCTTGTCTTTGTACATGGAGAAAAGAGTATCCCAATCGTCAAAAGGGGGGGATAACTCGAAATTTTGACGAATCTCCAGATCTTCCTGAGTCCGAATAACAACAATTTTCAAATTATGTTTGTATTCTGTGATAACTATTTTTCAAAAACGATTTGAACTTAGCGGATGAAATTTGATGTGTGACCTTTACACTAAATTTTAGATTTTAATACAATTCTTTAATTTTAAGAAATTATTTTTAGATTTAGATTGTTTAGGAGAAATCCATTCTCAGAAAATCTGCCTGATTGGTCGCATACAGGTTAACACTATAACTACGAAACGTTAAGATCTAGATGGATAAAATTTTGTTCTCTAATTTAAAGATTCGAGTAAAATTTTGAATTAAATTTGTCAAAGAATCGACCATCTTCGGTCCACGCTTTCGTATGCATGTTAATATAATAACTATAAAGTGAAATAAACGCGGTAATAAAAATGAAATGATTTAAATGAATGAAAATAAAGATTTGACATTATGATTACAATCTTAGTTCTATGTCAATTTTTGGTTTCAATCGACCGAAAAAATGGTATTCAAAATACATATTCCGTTTTCTTATCTATAAGCTCGAAATTTTTCTGCATCAGACTCTGAAAATAAAAATCTGAGCACTTGGCTGTGGCCAAGGTTCAAGATTTTATGCGAGTAAAGGGCAGAGGAGGAGTATGGCCCTTTTATCAGAGAGATGCGAGGAGTTTAGGAAGAACCTCTTAAAAAAAGATCGTTAATTTTGCTTGTTTATTAACGATGTTGAAACTATGAACGTTTGTAAAATCGCCAAACTGTCAAAATCATTTGAAATTGTTCTTTAAAAATCATTTTTCTGCGATCAGCGTACAAAATACTGTAACGGTAAATTGCTTCTCAGCAAATGAATATATTAGAAATAGCTTTAAAATTCTGACACTCTTTTAACAAAGTGAGATTGATAGTACATCAACAATCAATACCGGAACAATTACCGGTTCAGGGAACGAAAGAAGTTAATGAATATGACCATCATTTTTACCATGTTCCGTAACCATCACCGCCGTTTTATTACTTCTTAGTGATTATTATTTTTCTCACATGTCTCTGGGTCCTTCTTTTTTTTCCACCGCTGCTAATGCCAACCACAGCATCCTGTTCGAACAAGAATTTTAATCGCCATTTTCCACAGCTGTCACGACTTTTAGCTTGCACCTTTTGTGCAGGGATCTTGTCTTCGCTTTGTTCATGGGCAGTCATTAAGGGACAACAGCACCTCGGCAATTCCTTTTGCCGGTCGTCTTCTTCAAATGGTACTTGCTGTGGGCTCGGTCGGCAACGTATCTTTAAAAGTAAAGAAAGAAAAGAAGAAAAAAAAAAGAAAAGTGGAAGAAAATGAAAGGATCTTCCGTCCTTTTTCCTGACTTAGCCTGCAGTTCGTTAACTTCGCCATTTTGCTCTCCTCTTCCAGCTGCAATGATTCCAACAGCCATTCACATCGGGTCGCAAAGAACTGGTATCTGTTTCATTATATTCCTTACCATCACTTTTCAGTTCTCGCATTATTTATTTTTTGCTCTCCCCTCGCAACACGTGAAAAGAGCGGTGCCTTCATTCGACGTCTCCGAAACAAAAACACGAGGATCACAAAGCGATTATTATATTGTGTGACTGCGCAGCCTACCATTTCGGTTTGACTTTAATAGTTTGAAGGATGCACTACGCTTGGGTCATCCCTAACAACAGCTGCATATTTTTCCATCCCCCTTCTTCCTTTTTTTTCGCACAAGGTGGTTTTCTTTCCCCCTCTCGTCCTGTTTTATTTATTATTAGTATTATCGTTTGCTGCCCCTATGACCGTGAATGGGGTGTCCATCTGTCAAAAGGTTCCCTTATTTTCTTTCATAAGGTCTGTCTGGATCTATCCATTGTATCATTTTCTAACTGACTTATTTTCGCGATTCGGAAGACAAAAACCGTCGCTGTCACACCGTCTAGTTGTCGGTCTGAACAGACGAAGTAATTCATATTATTATTTTTATTATGTGTGCGTGTGCTTTCATTTCGCGCGACATCGAATATTCGCGCCTTGTTATCAGTCACGCATGTTGTAACTTTTGATCGAACAGCAATTTCTATTTGTTGACATGAGTTGCTTATGCCTCACATTCTCCTTTCTTTTATGAGAATCGTATGAATGGCGGTATACTCAATTTTTTTAAAATAAAAAAAAATGTTTTTTTAAAAAGTATTTTGATAACAATTATATTGTACTTTTTTTAATGCAAATGTTGAGTTCTATTTTTTTTTTTTATTCTTCAACCCTAATTTCACATTTCAACACTTTTTTTAAAAAAATGTTAGTGATTTATTTTGGATTAAATCTTTTTTATCATGTCAGAACATGATATTGTTTGGGGAATGAGGTTTTTTAACGTCAACAAAATTCCGTAAGTGAAAAATAAATATTTTATTATTTGCACGAGCACGTCAAAAAATCAGCTTTTAATAACTCGTTGTCATCGCATTTACAAAATCTCTGATTTTTTTTAAAAAAAGTTAATGACTACTGCAAATAACACCCAGAAAAATGTCATTTTGAACACGTGATTATGTGAAATGAAATATATAGGAAATGCGATATTTTCTTTAAACAATAAATGCAAGGCAAAGCTTTTTTTGGATTGTTTGCAATTCTAAAGTGACTCACTCAACGAAACAGTTAAAATGAATAAAAATATAATATAACTTGCACGAGCCCGTGGTGCTTGGCCGTTCAAGAAATTCTGTTCTGACATGATAAATTGAAATATGCATAGCAGATTTCATTTTAATCTTTTATTACATTAATTTTGTAAATATGTATTTTCTCTTATTTATTTTTTGTAACTACGAAGAATCCAACATCTGAATTTACACATAATATCTTGGTGCATATGTTCAGTTTTATAAATGTTCTAATATCTGAATGAAACATTTTGGAAATTGACTTCTTTGAAGCCTACCACCTTCAGGTCAAAGAAATTGACCATTTTTCTGTTCCCTGAAAGTTATACACATTGATGATGTATGAGTATTGGCTATATATCGCTAATTCATATCGTCAGGGGGAGTTGATGTTCCAACCGTTGATGGCTATATTGTGACTTACCTTAATACCCCTGTCACTATTTATCGGTTGTTGATTATTCAAATCCATTAGACGACCTAAATGTTGGTAGAGTTGATTTCTTCATTTATTATCATTTTGCAGCAGCATTATAGATACTCTTTGACGGTCGATCAGTGATTTTTAAAAAAAATAAACATTATATATTTTACTGTATACTGATATGAATATGCTCTAAATACTATCGGCGCATTTTTAACTCATTAAGGACCGCATTAAGACATAACTCGAAACGGGTAACACCAGAAAACTCATGAGCGGTCCTTAATGTGTTAATATCAGAAATATCAGAATCACATTTCTTCGCTCCTTATTTGATTGGAGATCAGATATCTAAGTAAACGGTTGAATTTGTATCTATAGACGGTTTGTACAAGAGGCGATGATAAAACTGACGTCCGTTTACATCGAGTCTCATGTGCCAAAGAGAGATATTTTTCCCTTCATTGATTTTACTATGTAATTTTTTGATAAGGATTTCTTTTATATGTGTCGGCTTAGGCAAGGGAATTTTGAGTGTCTATGAAAGAATGTTTTAAGCTTTATAGAGTTTTATCTCAACACTCGGAGAGTGAGCAACTTTTGAGACCATCGCTTTTCTAGAGCGCATGTAGAATTCAATTTTAAAAAATGGGAATTGGTTCAGGAAATAAGAGACCATTTTAGAATGAAACTAACATGGGCTAATTTAAGATGAAAATTAGGAAATTAATTAGGATTTAAATTAGAATGTGAATATATTGAATAGAATATAGTGTGATGTTTTCGAAGGCCCTGTATATTTCTATTGTTTATTCGTGACTCCAATTATTTGTTTCGTTGCTAGAAAAGGCCGTGTCTTACTCTCTCAGACTTCGAAATGAATGCAGCGTAACCCTTTTGTAGCTTTTTCCCATTAAGAACCATGTTTGCTCTGAGCAGATGTTATGACAAAAGCACAACAGATCTGTTGAGGTGTGAAAACTTTCAAGTTCATTTAATTACTTCTGAGTGATTAATTGATAGAGAAGGCATTCTAGATATGCAAGCGGATGCGTTTTCAAACCGTGTCTGCTCTGCGTAATCCGTCACTACCCTCATTATCTGCATAATGGAGCTTTTAGCAAGCGCGCATCGCAATTAACTTTTGTGTTTACATCCGTTTAATTAAAAGCGCAGAAACGGGTTGTTGGGGTCAATTTAAAAACCCTCGCAATGTGGGCTCCTGTTATGCAGCCACAATAATCGCTTCACTTCTTGATGTTATTAATGCAACAACAGACGAGAAACTTAATTCCAGAGAAACCGTGTATTACAACTGGTTTGCAGACGATAATGGAGAAATTGAACTGATGCCAAAACGCTTTATCTTAATCGTGAAAATGCAATTATTTATCTTTGCGGTATTAACAAACGATCTCGGATACACTGCGACTAAATGCGCTTTCTAATGAGATTATGCGTGTAATTAGAGAGTATTGTCCCTCTGTTGTCAAATCAATTCTGCGCGGAATGTATTGGGTTGATTATTAGATTTTTCTAATTTTCACACAGGGAATATATTTAATAAAGTCAAGTAAGATTTTTCACCGTGATACACGTTTGAACTAAAAAAAAGTCACTGCTTTGCGTATTTTGTATCGCATTTTTGGAACAAATATTAAGTGAATAAAAGCTTCATCTTACAACAATAGCGATTTCTTTTATTTCTTTGAATTTTATTATCCTTTTTTTTTCTTCCATTTATTTTCTCAGTTTCATTTATTTACGTATTGTTTTGTGGATGGAATGTTAATAACGGTGATTTTGTTTTTAAAACTAATATTATGATGAGCGCTAAATTATTTTTCATAACATCCGTCTTCTTTAATTAAAACAAAATACCTTTGATGTGTTAATGTAAAATTTAGACAGATCAAAAGGCATCTGACTTATTACATTTTTACAAATTTTAAATAGCCGAAAATGTTGTTTTAAAAATGTTGCTCGGATTTCAGACGCGATACTTCAAAAGACCGATCATTATTTTAAAGTAATAATTGTACGAATAATTTTGTGTCTACCGTAAAACTTCATAAGCATAAAGCAACTTAAATATTTTTCTTTTGAGACATGTAATTAATATTTCGTTATGAGCATACATTTTTTGAAATAGGCGTTTGTGGCTTCATTATTAATATATTTTTTCTCCA
>JAOUZG010016704.1:1327569-1409864 GCA_026289955.1 Argiope argentata | reverse complement strand
TTTTTTTTATCTCTATGTGAAATATGAAATAAAAATAGTTATTGCTTTTAACTGATGAGTCTAATGAAATAGATGTTTTCTTTTGAAGTAACGATAACATGTAATGTTCAAGTATCTGTATAATTTCACGTTAATAGGCATTTATTTTAAAAACATAATAAAGTTATGTTCTATATAAATTAACTATCTTGTTTTTATTTTCGCAACAATGATCCATGTTGTTAATGTTCAGATTTTACTCTTACAGGTATGAGCTAAATATGTGGTGCAATTCAGGAAATGGGAAGAGATCTTAAACATTGGAGGAAGCTGAGATCCTAAGAGGATCCAGTCTAAGATGTCTTCGATTACTTACTTCCCGTCCGAGGAGGAGGAGGACGGACTGGTGCAGGAATGCCCCTGCTCTTCAGAGGAAGGAAAGAAAAGGAAGAGGAGAACAGTCAAAACCAGTGGTCAACCTTTCTTCATCAATGTCTTTCACACCGTGCTGCTGGCGGCATGGGCAACTAGCATCTGCCATGCCCAACATGAAGGATCAGTCGTGGCATCCTATCGGACCTATAATGACTCTATCAACTTTACCCATGTTGTTGTGGACTACCAAACTGGACGAGTGTACGTAGGGGCCACGAATTGGCTCTACCAGTTTAATTCTAGCCTAGACGTTGAGTCCAACGTCAGAACTGGACCCGTCGAGGACAGCATTCAATGCTTTCCCACCGGTTGCTCCGATCAGCAGCTGTCCACTGCAAATAATGTCAATAAAGTGCTAGTCATAGACCACGAAGCTGGCATGCTCATTGCATGCGGGAGCGTGCACCAAGGAGCATGCAGGAGGCACTCTCTTCAAGACATTGGCAACTACGAGCAATTACTCCCCGTTCCCGTAGCAGCCAACGACGAAAACTCTTCAACTTATGCCTTCATTGGTCCCGCGCGGTACCCGGGACTGTTGCCCTCTCGGGTTTTGTACGTGGCTACAACAAACAGTCGCCTGGGGCCTTACAGAGATGTCGTTCCTGCAATATGCAGTCGGAGTCTTGATCCCAACAAGCTGTTCACCATCATCGAACGCTCCTTTTCGTCCATTGCGCGCGTCGATGTCAGCTTCCACTTACGGGACTACTATCTGGTGAACTACATTTACGGATTCCATTCTGGAGATTACGTGTACTATGCAACCGTGCAGCGTAAATCTCATCTTCGAGCTCTGGAAGAATGGGGCTACATAACGAGACTCTCCCGGGTGTGTGTATCCGACGTGGGATACGACACCTACACGGAGGTGACGTTGCAGTGCTTGGGTGAAGATGGCACGGACTTCAATCTTCTGCAAGATGCCAGTGTGATAAGGGCTGGGGGTGATTTGGCAGCCGATTTACACATTGATCCAGGATCTGACGTCCTGATTGGAGTATTTGCAGCAAGTAAAGATCACACTACGCGACCTTCAGCCCATTCTGCTCTGTGTGTTTATTCTCTGGCGGATATTGAACAAAGATTCACTGAAAATATTCATATGTGCTATAATGGAAGTGTTCTGACTCGAGACATGGATTACATTGCTGGGAGTATTAATCAGTGTCCAGAACCTGGGGTAAGCTAACCTGAATTTATTCTTTTCAGTACAGTTTCTTCCATTAGTTTTGTTAATTTTAAATTTTATTGAGTAAAAAATATGAAAATTAGTACTAAATTCTGCCAAGTAATAATTGTAGAACTAATAAGAAAAACTGCAGATGCAATTTCTTTTGGAAGACTTCTATCATTAACACTGTGACGTCTCTTAGGAGCAAATAATAGTCAACAGCCTTTTAGTGCAATATGTTTTGATAAATAATTAATTGCACACATGACGAGTACACATATATAAAAGATATAAAGTAACTCTAGCATTAAGTGGGCCTTTTGATAACAGTTCTCTTAGACCGTATTCAACTAAACATATCACATACACATCGTCTTACCACATAACACCACTCATCCTCACGGAACTCCACCACAGTTTCTTTTGTTTTAGTTTTTTTTAAAGTTTATAAATAGAGGGCGCTAGTCAGTACAACACTACATCGTTCGATGACATTATGTTGGTGTCATGTTAAAATTATCTGGCAAACGCCGATGACACTACATTAGTGTTAAACAAATTTTTTTATTCTATGAATTTTTTTAAATTTTAATTTAATTATTAACTATTATTATTTATTTTTTGAAAAATACTATTGATTTTTGAAAATTCTTAATATGAAATTTTATTTGTTTCTAATTATGATAGTCTATTTTATGAAAATGACATTATGATCTGTCGGAAACCTCGAAAAACTGCTATCATTAGAAGTCCTATATAATTCTAAATTTACTGCTGTACTAAAATGACTGTAATTAAAGAATTCCCACTAGACGAGCAGATGACATTGTGTTAATTATTTTTTACAAAACGAATTGAATCAATTCAACATAAAATAAATATATTGAAATATAAAATATACTTTGACCTAATCTGAAGTAGTTAATGTCTTTTAAATATTTCAATTATAAATACAAAATTTTAACATTTACTCATTTTTAAATTCATCTTTAAAAAATAGCTGCGTTATATGGCAAGCCAAGACACTTAGTAAATGTAATAACTATTGTGCGAAAAATTGATATTTTGTAAAACTACCGAGTTTCTTTTAATACTCGCTTTCAATAATTGCATGCAAAAAATGGAGATACGTTTGAAATACTGAAAGTTAGCATTATTTTACAGAAGTGACTGAAAAAGAAATGCTATTTGTAAGATAATATCAACATTACTGTTGCTATTAGCGATATTAAAGTTCTTAAATTACTTCTTGCAACATTTTTCGTTAACTCATTAAATTTCCTTCTCTTGTAGTTGATTTTAATGTCTGCACTAAAAGTTACAGTCAAAATTTTTTCCAAAAGTATTCTGAAAAAATCCTTGAGCTAGTGAAAAATTTAAATGATACAATAATTTCTCTGCCAATTCGTTTTAATAAAAGTAAAAGTATAATGATTTCTGAAATGCCCAAAACTAATTCTTTAACTTAAAAATAAAGTTATTTTTTCTGACGAGCGTTTTGCAAAATGACTAAAAGAAAGAAAGAAATTTGCGACGCAATATTCGTTTTGAAGAAACTTAGTTCGTAAAATGTTTATACACCCGAAACAACAATTGCTTCGAATTTCATTTTAAAAACGCATCTCAGATAAAAACGAAACGGGAGACCTTTTTATTTAATTTAGTCCATGCATGCTCCCCCCCTCTCCGTCCTTCCTACATGCATTATTATAACAGGTAGATATAAGCTCCTCCTCCCCTTTTCCGTCAGAATATATCGTTTTTAAGGCAATCTGTTTGGTGGCTCTGCAGTTTAAAACGGATGAAATGCGTAGAGCAGCTGTTACGCGTTTTGTTTTCTCTGCACGTATTATATATACCTCAGATATTTTGAATCTCATTTGAAAAGCTAATGTGATCGGATTTTTACCGTACACACGTTATGTGTGTGTGTTGAGAAAAAGAACGTTTCCTGTGATATTTGTTCTTTTTCTTTCGTTTGCTTATTTTTATTTCCACGCATGCGTGGATTTGCACTTCTGGAAAAGATTTGGTCCAAAGATTCTCACCGTTATGGCATCGAGAATGTCTCTCCTCATTTTTAACTTCTTCTTTCCGATTAGACTATTATGGTAATGAAGAGGAAAAGGTAGATGCATTAGTACTTAGCATACACCGAACTGCTCTGTCGTTCGTTACTTTACCAGCTGTAAAGTGAGAACATCATGATAAAGCTGATTTTGATGATATATCTGCTCCGTCTTCATTATCCCTTCTGAGAAAGTTCTGTAGCCGTTGTTCTTTTTTTATTCCCTCATTTTTTTTTTTTTTTGTTGCCACTCGTTCTTTCCTCCACGCTGGCTGACTGAGAAAAATGCTGTAATCGAAAAACATACTCGAAATTGAATCTGTGACTACTTCGTGTTTTTATTACCGAACAACAAATCCATTTACTTCTACTTTTTTCGCCGTCGGAAAAAAAACATCCTGCATCAAACCTATTTTTCTTAATGTGTAAAAAAAGCCATCTCCTTCGCTGTTGGCTTTAAAAAAATGCATACTCATGTTATTTGATCCGATTATTAGGATTAATGGAGATCTTCGCGAAAATGTAAATAATGGGATGTAGAGTATTTGAGTATTATTTATGGTTAATTTACAGTTCTAAGAATTAATTTCTCGTATATTTTGATGTTATATATTTTTTTTCAATTGTTATAATCACCAGAAGAAAGACTCTTTAGTTTTAACTGAGTGTAGGATCCGAATTTCATTTTTCCCCCTTCTTCTTTTTCTTTAAAGAATTTAAAAACGAAACAAACTTTTAATACTATTCCGAAATCTCTTTTGAATTGTATACGTAATGTGTTTACGAAATGTCACTATTTGAGCTTATTTCTTCATATAAAAATGTAAGCAATACCTTGGAAGTTTTCAATCAAAGTGTGTTCCCCTTTCAGATGTTTTGTAATTTTTTTTAAATTTTTGCTTTTATAACGCTTTTTGAAAACTATTAGATGTAGAATTTCGAACAAAATTTTAAAAAATAATATTTGAAAATTATTAATTTGAATTATTAAAAAAATTGAAGAACAGTATACACTGCGAATATATTTTGGAATAAATTTTTTTCCTTTTAGTGTTACAATAATTAGTGCTCGCTTTACGTTTTAATCAATATTTAAACATAAAAGTTGAAAAATAAATTTAAAATTCAAAATGTTGCATTTTAAAAATTTCTTTTCGTGCTTATCAAGTTACTTAAAAAAATAATCTGAATATTGATTTGTGTCGAGTATTCGCTTCTTTTTCACCGATTATTTCACTAAACGCAGAATCGATCAATGTCTTTTTTATCAATAAAATAATTGAAAACTTATAAATAAATGCATACATTTATCGATACGAAATGCATACATTTATCGATAATAACAAAAATAAAAGAGAATTCACCTATCAGAAAGAATTATTACTTTTCAAAGCACAAATTAAACAATTCCAAATAGCTAAAAAGGACACACTAAAATTACTCTTCCATTTAAATAAACGTAGATTTGTAAAATTGTCTCTATGGTTTATTCCTTCGCGCAACTGATATCTATTTTAAATCGAAATATAGCAGTTTCTTCTAACAGGTTGCAATTTCTGTTCAGCACGCGAATCGGAACGCTCCCAGCGTTCTCTATCTCCTCATCTTCCGATCCTCCATCGTTTTCTTAATCATCCATGTAACAATTTCACCATCTCCCAGGAAGTGAATCATCCTCATCCTTCCTCATTTATAGACGCAGCATCCCCATCATTAAATGTCATAATCAGTGATGACTTCTGGTTAACATTTCCAGCAATGACGTCATTCCCGAACCATTCAGCTGAAATTGCAAGACAATGATTTTAATTTATTTACTTTCTCTAAAAAAAAAGTATATTTGAATGTAAAGTTAAGAACTCAAAGAAAATGATTTAAAATTTTTGTATTAGAAATATTATTTTGATTTAATAGGTAATTATTGCTGTACTATTAATAATAGCACCAAATTTAAATGGCATCGTTTGAATTACAATTATCGTATTCAGCTTAAGCTCTCTTAAAATTAGCTTGTGCCCATGCTAAATCCCAGGAGCAAATTGCTGTTTTTTTTTTTGGGGGGGGGGGGGTTGTAGACTTTTTTTAGATTCAGAATTGACGAAAAAATCTACAAATTATTTAGTTGGGTTATTTTCATCGTCATTACTGTATTTTAATTAACAATTATTTATCCTTTTTCTGTAATTTTCTGTTTTGTTTCAATTTCTTGAAAAAATAATAAATAAATAAATAAACTAGAAATGAAATTACTTTTTTTGATTCTGCAGAAAATGGTATTCATTAATTTACTGAATTTTCTGCATTAATTTTTTTTTAATCTTTTTTCTTGTTAAGTGAGTATAACCTACCTGTTCAATATATATTTTCTAACAATATGTCTTTATATAATATATCTTCTATAATAAATCTTTTCAATATATAATAAGACTCAATACATCTTTTACTAGTGCGTTATCGATATTTTTTAGTTTCATAAATTACAATTCAGAACCGAATACTAAAAGAAAAAAAAATCCACATACATTCTTCTTAATTTCTAAAAGGTTTCAAATAAACATTTTTTCACTTCTCAAACGCCACCTGCGTTAATTGAATCCAATATTAATAAATGCCCTAGTATAATCCCTTTCATAATATCTTAAAAATATATATGCCTAATATTTTATGATGTAGATATATTCTGTTTATGATATTGATGTTTTAAGAATTCTTTTAAACTAATATGTATCTAATGTTAGCGAACAAATTTGTTCATTTAGACAATACTTAGATATTCATATTTCAAAACAAATTATTTTATTTTTTAGTATTATAAGCTTATTTTCATGATTTATAGAAATCGTTTGCTCATTAAATGAAAACAAAAACTTTATTATGTTAGATTTTTTAATGAATAATATATTTTATATTCATTATTCTGATTTATTATATTTTATTATTCATTATTCTGGTTATATATATTATAAATAATCAGAATAATGAAGATTTACACATAATATAAGTGTTAAAGATTGAACTTGCTAGATTTTTTTAAATATAGACCTTTATGAAATTTAAGACTCAATATATCTTTTGCTAGTGTTTTATCGATATTTTTAAAAAATATATCGATATGTAAAAAATATCGATATTTAAAAAAAATATATCGAAATGTAAAAAATATCGATATTTTACCTATAAATGAGTTTTATAATCATTTATTCAACATTCAGTAAATGTTATTTTTTATCAAAAGCAAAATTAGCCATAACAGCGTAAGTTACATAATAAATATTGGTAAGATGATTAAGTATTAATTTCCATGATTGTGACTAATAAGCCGCCGCTTTAACTTTTTTTACAGGTATATAGGAATAATTTTATTAATTCTTATTTAATTAGATTATCCGTCTCATTTAATTACAGTGGCATAGCTTAATGAATTATTTTGCTACATTCCATTTGAATCAGAAACAATTTTGTCTGCATTTTTTAATAGATTATTATTAGTAGTAATAGTAGTGGTATTTAAACCCAAATACTTTCTATTTTAATATACTTTCAAATGATGTCTTTGATGTACTCTTACTATCTTATCACATAAAGCTTAGTATTTTTTGTTATAAATATCATAAATATGAATTTAAAATCGGGAATTTAAGGATTAATTTTTAGTATCGAAAGAATATAAAAATATATAAATATTATCAAATTATAAAAATTAATATGAATTTGAAATGGTTACCGAATTATTTATTATCTATCTGTAAGAGAAGCTTGTGTTTGCAAATGAAATTGCTCCAACATAAAGTTTACTTACTGAAAGGAATTAAAAATGGTAGTATTCAGAATATTATTTCAAACTTAAAACTCCTTATGTATTTTACATAAGTTTATCAACAAATATTATTATTAAAAAAACGAATAAAATATATTGGAAATTAGCATTGAAAATGACTTTCATTTTATTCATCTATGTTTTTATAAGTCTCCGAACCGCTATATATTGCTGCACATTGATACTAAGTGAACACGAAGTCCAGCTAATTTATGACATTTCATTAGTCTTCCACTAATAAATAATTTACAATAATATCTTACAATAATCATTTCTTATATGAACCTGCCCTACTTAAACATAAAATTAACGATCAACCGTGATTATTAATATATATTCTTAAAACTAATTAGGTGAGACATAATTTTTAACTGTCTAGAATTTACCACAAATTAGCTTTATAAAAAGATTGACAAAATGTTTAAAATAATAAGTATTGTATTTCTTCCGATAATTTTATGGTTACAGATCATTAATATGCATGTTATTAAATATATGAAATAAAAAAAAGACTAAATAATTCTACAACATTTTGTTTCATTTCAATGGCATTATTTTAATCAGATTATTTCTTGTAGAAGCATAATATTCCTTATTATTCCCAGGAGCTTTTTCGTTTATGAAAATAAAATTTCTTTTTGTTTCAAGAATACAATATACTTACTAGGAAATGTCGATGTTTCATTCAACACGGTTTTTCTTGATAAATAAATTAAACTATTGTATGCGGAAAAACAGTTTTGAGAATAGGATTAGTTTGCAGCTGCAGAATAGTAAACCGAATTCCGTAAGCAAACGATATTAGTGACAGTCGTACTAATATCGTTTGCTTTATAATTTCTCTTAAAATTTAATGAAGATTTTATTATCTCTCTCTTTTTTTATTTAATAATTCTTTAAAATTCACGTGACAACTTATTGTTTTTAGAAATGCACTTAAGAAATATCGGAGGATGTCAAAGTATTTTATAATATATTTTAGTGTATATAAAAAACTGTGAATTTCTTCGTTTTTTTAAACATTGCAATGAAATGGCAATGTACGAGCTTTCAGGGTATTCTAATAGAATTGCCTTGCCCGAAATAGATGAAATGGTTATTAGATAATATTCAAAATAGTTAAATTAAAAGGGCAAAGCAGAAGGGAAAAAAAACTTCGATTATTTATTAAACATATTTTCTAATATATCTGTTATTTACTATTTTTTAAATACAAATTTTATTCTGTGAAAAGTTAGTTTAAACCATTAATCAATATCACCAGTTACCGCATAATTTAAAGTTTTATTTTGTAATTTGTTTCTATAATTTTTTATCTGATTGATAATCCTCATTTCATCAGTTTTTTTTAAAATAAAATATATAGAAATCTAAGAGTGATTATATTTTAGTATGTAATTTATTAATATGATTTCCCTAACTAAGCACTAAAGTAAAAATTCTGTGTTCGTGTTATACGCTTAAGAAATATTAATTCTTATTCTGTTAAAATTTGCTGTCGCTTATATTTATAAAAGTATTTTAAATCATTAAGAACACATTTCCGAAACAGCATTCGTTTTCACAATATAGTGTAAATTTGTTCAAAGACAGCTAAAATTACAGTTAAATAATACTTTTCATGGCCTGCAGACAGAATGTATGGATCTTTAAATAAGCATTTACTAAAAGCACTGGATAATTTACACAAAAGGGCATAATTCAAGAAAATAGCTGCATCGAAGTTCAAAATTCTGAAATGAGTTATGGAACAAATTATTCTGCTTAGTTAAACAGGAATGTTTTTTCCCATCTAACTGCCGATGGCTTTGTGACAAAGGAGTAAATTGTTTCCAAAAACAATCGTATCTTTGCAAACAAACATCCATTTTTGTTCAGCGCGAGTCAACTTTCCATCGTTTATTAAATCGGTCCTTTGTCTTCCGCGGAAGTTTGCCTCGTCTCTCTGTCTTTGTTCCAGGACCAAAGGGCCTTTTCTCTTGGAATGGATAAGAACCGGGTTTACTCACCTCTTGTTAGATGCACGGGGAATGGCAGAAATATTACGCATAATGTAATAAAGGTATTTATTGTAAAGGTGATTAGGATCGTTGGGGTGGGCAGCACTGCTGCATCGGAAACTGAATCATAATGACGAGTGCTAGTTTCAATGGTAGAAATTCATCTGCCTATTCTTTGGCAGACGGCGTTCCATGGCAAATGGATGGAAATTGTTTTACTTTGATGGATAACTGTGATAAATCTCGATAAAGCTGACCTGGCATAAATTGATTATTTTTCTTCTATATTTTCTGAATTGCTACCTACGTCTATTATCAGAAATCTCATGTCTTCATGATGAATTTATTGAAATGATTAAATTGAACAAAAGATATTCGCAATAATAAGGCATTTATTTCTTAACCAGCGCGACATATGCCTAGAATTTATTATTTAAATTAACAGGCCACAATTTGAAAATATCGAGATCTGTCTCTTGTCAGTGTGTTACATCTATTTTATTACGCCTCAAGTTATATTTATATGTAATTTCATCTTAATATACTTAATTTTATCTTAAAAGGCTGATTTATTTGGATAAAAAAACGTATTAAATATGGGAAATGCTCAATAACCTTCTTCATCCAAATGTTACACGAATACAATTAAAAAGTCATACACCTGAATTTTCTTATATTTTTACATTCAATGAATTAAATAATGGAGTACTAATACAATATTATTAAATATAAGTAACATTTTATTTAATGATTCGTTTTACTTAAGGATGTACTTCTAAATACAATGTTATTTGTTAAGTGAGAATAGTTTTTTAGATAATGTCATCTTATAAAACAATTAATCAATTGATTTTCCAGGTGTGCTAATCAAAATAATATTTTATTGCTAAAAATTAGGTTTCAATAATTACATTTGTTTCTTTACAGTAAATTTATTTATAATTGTTAAAATTTTATTATGTAATTGTTATTCTAATAATAAAAAAATTGTTTTTCAGCACATTGCATGCTTTTTAAACTTATGAATTTACTCTTTAAAACACTTTGACACACTTATGCAGAAAGATATATATATATATCACTGACTTCAAGTTACTTAAATTTCCATCCCTTTGCACTTTCTCTTTTTCTTCCTTCCTACTTTCCCATATTTGCATAAGAATATTTATTTAAAAGGTTTAATTTTCTGGCCAACAATATCCTGTAAAATTGTTGGTAGGAAAACAAAAGTTCTTGTCGTTTGTCTGAAGGTAAATTGACCAGAGTTTGATTGATTGATTTGCTGTTTAGCGCAGGCTGCTCAATAGCTACAAAATAGTTTGATGCCGAATGATTTCCTTTAAAACATTCTAAACATGCATATACTGCATATGAAAGCATACTGCATATTAAAAAGAAATTTCTTGTTTTAAAGAGGACATTGGAATATTATATTTAGATGTTCAAATTGCAAGAAAATGAATAAATATGAAGAATTTGCCAGAACGATATAACATTCCTATAGATTTGAGCAATTTTAAAATACGAAGAAAATTGTCTTTTCTTTTATTCCTTGCAATTTTTTTTAATTATTCATCCATTTATATATTTTAGTTATTTACTTTATTTCACCATTTATTTATTAATTTTTTGGCATGTTTGTTTTATTAATTTATTTTGCATGTTTGTTTTATTAATTTGTTTTGCATGTTTATTTTATTATTTATTTATTTTTGATTTCATTATTTTATTTCTCTCCCATTCTGATAGGTTTTTTTATTTGTTTCACAGAAAGCCGGAAATATACTGAACTTTTGCAATGAAACTGTCAAGTTGAATGGTTCAGTTCCAATATCTGCTATGGCTGCCATTGTGTATTCCAATACCACTCTGACCGGCGTCGCCCTGGCTGTAACAGGGCAGCATACAGTGGCTTTCTCTGGAACTGGCGACGGTGCATTGAAAAAGGTAAACGGCTTTTTTAAAAAAATCTATTTCAACTAAGCTATTTGTAACTATTATTTCTCGCTTAGCATTCAAGATTTAATATTTATCAATGTCTGCGTTTAATTGATTAGCATTCCAAATAAATCTTTTTTATATAGACTTTGGTTTTGTAAGTAGTAAAATTTCATTGTATATCAAATTTAATAAATGCACATCAATGTTCAATACTAAACTATGTAGAGAATTCTTTAGATTTGCATAGTCTGCGAAACATGTAGTTGCCACAATGAGTGTAATTAAAACTGCACCCCATTTTCCTTAATGAGCCTGCAATTAATTTAATAGTTAAAATTGATGTTTATATATATTATTGTTACTTGCTTTGAACTAGGTGTTTTTTAATCTTAGAATTTCTTACCATTTATATTAAACTTACCACTGGTTGGTTTATGGCAATAGAATTGTCAGTCTATTCTTAAGACACAGCTTACGTATCTTAGGATAGTATTTTTAATATTATATGTAATATTTTTAATTCTTAGAGCTCGATCCCTTCCTCAAATTTATTCACCATACAATTTTGGGAAGAGACTTGCTTCAATCCCTCTATTTTGACGTATCAGAATAGACTCTGATAATGGGTTGAATTCTTAATTAATAATTAATATGTTTGTATGAAATATGGTAGGAATTTTTAGGTATGGCATAAAAATAAATTTTTCGATGTTTCGTTAACTTTATCAATGTTCACCCACAAATAAAAAAGTTTTATTTACTTTTTTATGGATTTTAGAAATTATTGATTTCTAAAAGTTAAAATAAAATTGTTTCTTTGTTCTTATTATAACATCTAAATCTAAACTTTATTTTCTGTCCGATACTAAAACGAATGAACTTTATTGAGAATTTATTTCTTTTATTAAATTATGGATATATCAGGAAATAGTGCCCATATCCTTTTTTTAAAAAGAACGAATTTAAAATTAAAATAAAGGGGTTGGTAGTCCGTATTTCAATAATTTTTTTCTTTCAGCAATAGCGTTTTATATCTGTACAATTTCGGTAAGAAGATTGAAAATAAATGCATATATAATTCTTCCTATCCATGCATAATAAGTATGTTTTTTTAGTGCTTTTGCGGAATATTATTCACTGTACTAATGGACCATCATTTAAAAAAGTGTAGTATTTTATATGTTTCAGGATAGAACTATTTCCTCTTTCATTTATTTTAATTATTAAAGTTATCGAAATATTCATTTATATCGTCGTGAATTAATATTTTATTGAATATCAGGCTTTTAAAATCTCCTAAGTTTTACAGAGAACTGTTATTCTTTTTCTTCCATAAAGATTTTGGATTCTAAAAATAGGAAAAACAACTATATATATTTGTATTATATTCTTAATTGCATAATTATGTGATTATCCTATTGCTGCACTTGAAAGATAGAAAATATATTTATACATTTTTTTTAGTTTAAAGATTAATTGATATAAAAACATGACATTTCATCAAAAAATATGTAACAGTACATAAGTATTTATAACTTTAAAAATATAATTTAAACAATTTTTCTAACTATTCTTGTTTGTTTTTAATCTATATGTAGCATGAATTTTAGTTCAGATAAATGGTAACTGTCTTGACCCTGTTGCATAAAGTCTCCTTTTCTTCAAACCATTTCAAAAATGTAATCTGAATTCTCTTAAATTTTCAGCTACTCATTACAAATAGTATGGAGGCAGAAGAATTTGAAGAAGTTGTGGTGGACTCTGGGAATCCAATAATATCAGATGTTGCCCTGGATCCCACTCAACAATATGTATATGCTGCTTCGCCATATAAGGTTTGTGAAAATCATCTACCTGCCTTCAAAATATGTATTAAAAATTGTATATTTTTTAAATGATATTGATGTATTAAGAGTGAATAGCACCCACTGCGGATAATTTTCCTCTGCCCCTTGCCATTCATTGAAAAATTGTCTGGAAAATAAAAGTAAATCATGTAGCGCAGTAACACTTCCGAATCCTCTTAAAATTTTATAACCAATAAAAGAATTCATTAAAATGTTAATATGTGGATGTACTTATGAGTTCATTTTTATAGTTTCAAATAAACCGTTTTGTTAAACTTATTTTAAAGAAAATTTCTCTATTGTTTATGTTTTCTGTTACCCGCTATAATTAAAGTCCCAATCAGCATGGGCAACCGAAATACTACTCTATGAAATCGAAATATATTAGATTCGCATTACGAATTGAATATTAATTTCCTGTATTATTTCCAGATTAGCAAAATACGTATAGAGGCCTGTCAACAATATAATACCTGTGATAAATGTCTTCAAGCAAGAAATCCTTATTGTGGATGGTGCTCTCTAGAAAGAAGGTAGGGTTTTACTTATAATAACTTTTGGGATTTGTATCTATGGATTCCGTAATTGTTATCAAGACAATTTATTTTAAGTTATTCATTTGCTTTGAACCTTCTAAATTTTTAGATGAGAATATGTGACTACTAACAATGATAAATTATGAATTTTTTTCTTCTTTGGAATCTTTTTCTTATCTATTTTACAATTTTTATTGAAATTCTCATCATAGGTGTACAATCAAAGCTGCCTGCCAGAATGCTACCTGGTCTTTTAGCGATCGTAGTTCCCCTCGTTGGCTGTCCTTGGAAACGAAGCAATGTATAGATTTTCAGGCTGTAAGACCTGATCAGCTGCCTTATAACAGCATGTCTGTAGTAAGTTTAGATTTTTTGAGATATATTCAAATCCTACTTTATTTGAATTGCCTTTTTAAATATGTTCTGAATACAAAATCAAATAATTGTTTTAAAAAATGAGCGAAGTCATCAAAACCAGCGCAAAATGCCATTTGGAGCCTTAATTTTTGGTGAAGTGAAAAACAAACGAACATGAACATATGCTGTTAATGTATATTTATTTAATATGGGATTTTGTTTTTGCTAATATATCAATTACTTTAGAAAAATTAATATTTTTTGCAATTTCTTTTTTGATGCTTAATATTATAGCAAGAACATTTAAGCGTTTTGAACATATTCTTGATCGAAGATAATTCTTTATTAATTTTAATTTGCTGAAAGAACGCTCAGCACGAATTATAGTAACTGGCAAAGTAAAAAAAAAAAAGTTTTAACATCGTTAATGTATTTAGAAATAACTCATAACACTTATATGTATTGCAATATATCTTGTACATTATTTACATTTCTTTCATTTAAAATCAAATTCTACAGCAAACAAATTTTTTCGATTAAGTTTCTACGTACATCTTTGTTATAAAACTTTACAAAGTTTCTGGAACATTTCTCTTAATTCGCGTTTTTCTAAAGTTTTTATATCAGTGATTAATTTGAAATCAGAAATCATATTTGGTATACTTTTAAATCTATCATCAATTTGTTCAATAACTGTACCATTCACAGTGTTTTTGTAGCGTCAGCCTTATAAGCCACATAATATCCTTCGAGCTGAAGGGTCCCTTTTGCTTGATCGGTATGATACTCGGCTACAGGCCCAACCGTCGCAGATTCGTACCGCGACTTCCAATCGCTGCAGGATTTTTTTATATATAACTTTTATCTTCAGCGAATTCGGAATATAATCGTTTCCATTTTCGACGGTGGGACCCCCCGCAGTCGCGAGACCTCGGTACATAATACACGCCGCATCTCTCCCCCCCCCAAATGGTCGGGCCCCGGAAGTCATGATGTTTACAATTTACTGTGCTTGAATTTCACTCATTTTAATTTATTTAATTCTTTCTTGTAACTTTGTATGTCAATAATACTAGTTATAGTGACTGACAAGATAATTGAATTCCATGTTGGAATCAAAAGTTTTCTGTCACATTTCAGAATCTTACATGAAGCTTATGTTTCGTTTTTTAATTTTTCAGGTAGAGCTAGTTATCCACCAGTTGCCACAGCTACCTTATGGTGCTCATTACTTATGTGTTTTTGGTGAAAGCGCACCCATTCAAGCTAGAGTGACACATAGTGGATTAGCTTGTATGACACCGCTTGTAACAGCTAGACCACCTATTTTACCAAATGATGGTAAGCAACTTCTTTCACCCACTGATATTAAAATAACTTTCTAATGGTTCATGTGCATCTATATTATAGAAAAATTTTGCTGGTTTTTAAAAAATAATCTAACTACTTTTTTAGATCATGTGATTGTTAACTTAGCAGTTCGCTCCAGTGAAACTGAAACGGATTTTATTCATCGACCATTTGTATTTTATGACTGTGAAGTACATAAGACGTAAGTGCTTGCTAATTGGATTATAAACTTATTATCGGTGTGAAATATTATTTATAATATCCATCTAACATATTTATCATTGGTATTTTAATGCAGATGTAAAGCTTGTGTGACAAGTACTTGGGCTTGCAGCTGGTGTGTGCATGAAAATACTTGTACAAGTAATGCGACAACATGTTCCCGAAGAGTTATTGTTGGTGAAAGTGTAAGTTAACAAAATTCGGTACTTATTGATATAACCAATAGATTTGTTACAATTTAGATTTTCAATAGTACATTGAACTTATTCTTCTATAAAATTATATTCAAAATAAGTAATAATATTTCTTGTTTAATGAATTCAAATAAGTAATGATATTTGTGCCAGCATAGTTATCTGCTTAAAGTAGTAATAAAATTTATTGAATATTTACTGTTTTTCTATGTAATTGGGCTTCTTTTATATTTAAATATTCTGATTTTGGAATCAACATTTATAGATTATGGCACCAGTTACTTGTTTTAAAACAATAGAGTTATTTGCAATAACATTCAAATAAAGAATTAAAAAAAATGGAAAGACATAAACCTTTTAATCATCATTAATAATTTACATTCTATTTGGAGGGATTAGTTTAATCTACATATTTTTTAATTGATAAAAAAAAACTTGTTATCAGTAGAGAATTATTTTAAAGAAATTATTTTAAATAAAATCACTAAATTTTAAGTAACTGATTCTAAGATGCATTATGGATGCCATTTATTTTTGGAATACAAGCTTCACTAATTCTATTTTTGTTACCAGAATCCCCAGAATTCATTAATCAAAGGTAGACAGCACTGTCCTAGTTTCAACATTGATGATGAAATTTTACTACCAAATGGGGTACGCAAAGAAATATCCATAGGTGTCAAGAATTTATTAACACCCTTGGTATGTATTCATGCTCCATTCTATAGTTTATTTAGATTCACATGATAATTTAACTTTCTATATTTTATCAAAATATCTCATAATTGGGGATGTACATTTTGTATGAAGAAATGTCAATCCTCTTAATACTTATGTAACACACTCCTTTTATTTGTATTATAGGAAGGATTTCAATGCGTTGTTGAAATAGAAGGAGCTAAAGAAAGAGTTTTTGCTCGTGTTAGAGACAACACTGTAATATGTGCAGAAAATATGGTATGTTCTTATATATTTATAGCACTTTTCATGCCAAAATTACATCATTTTGAAATAGTAATTCTTTTTGGTAATTGAAATAAAAGACTTTTTAAATAATTATTTTTTCTTCCATAGTATACTTATGAAGCTGAAATTGGGCAAGTGCAAGCATCTTTAACTGTTTTGTGGAATGGGGATACTTTCATTGATAAAACTAATGGTAATATATATGTGTATTAATCTGTATTGGAAATGCTGAACAAATTAAATGCTTGATCCAGTTTATTAGTTATAATTCGTTGCAAGATTAATTTTTTATTCATCAAAATTTAAGTTAATGAAAAGTTAGGATATATTTTTGAGAAGCTGTTATAACTGAATTAAAAATATGAGAAAAATTATAATAGCTTTGTTAAAAATTTATTATCTAATAACATTATTTCTTGTTTTTTGAATACAAGAAACAGCTTATCAAATGCATTTTACATATTAACAAATAATCATTTTCGATCTTTATATTCATTTTTCCTTAGGGAATAAATAGTAGTACTATATACCCTCTACATGTAGCTTTATTCAATGTTGCTTGTTTTATATATGTATTGACTAATTATCAACTTTATTTTTTTAGTGACCTTGTATAAATGTCACCTGTTGGGAAGCCATGGGGGCCGAGCAGATTGTTCTCTCTGTATGACAAGAGAACGGAAATACCAGTGTGCTTGGTGTGGCACATCTTGCAGCTACAGTGAGAGTTGCATTGATCCAGTGGCCACCTCCTGCCCACCTCCTCATATAGATTGGGTAATTCTTTCACCTATATCAAATACTTTAAACTGCCAAATGTTAATGAGCCATGTCTCAAAATTATTTGATCCTTTCATGATACAAAAAAAAAATCATTCAAAATGCTCAATAGTACAAATGATTCGATTTATAACTAACAAATTAGTCTGCAGCTACTTTTTTTAATAAAGGTTTTATGAAAACTTATTTTATAAAATTTATATTAGATTATTAATTAAAAATGTATACATTTTTCTCGATAATTTTGGGACACATTACACTAAAACTATTTTGTATTTCATAATTAGTTTTTCAATCATACCAATTTTTTTATTTTAAACAGTGTGTTTTCTAATTTTAATAAATTTTTTAGAATATTTTTAAGTATAATGTGCAATTTTATTTTCCTTATTTTATTCCATAACTTTATACCTATAATTGTTGCTACAATATTATATAAATTTATTTGTGTACTTGTTTTTATAGTTGTAATTAAGAAAGAATTTTTAAAAAATAATGATAATAGGCAAATCCTATTCTGCAGTATTTGCATTCTGTTTTTGACAAAAGGTTATTCCCTTTTATTCCTCCCCCCACTCTCAAATCGATATTCTTAGTTTGATAATCTAAACTTTTGAAGGACATTGATAGACACTTAGAAACAATATTTTTTATTTTAAAATTTATTCATCAGAAGAATTTTTTGAAAAACATATTTTTAAATCATTTTTATAAATTTTTATGGAATCTAATATTTATATTCATATGCATTTCAGATACATCCCCTTAGCGGCCCCCTGGAAGGTGGAACTCTTGTAACCATTGAAGGCAGCAACTTGGGGTCTAGTGAAGAAGAGATACAGGACAAGGTTACTATTGGTGGTATTCCATGTATTCCTGTAGAATACAGTATCTCAGTTAGGTAAGCTCCTTGAGTTTTATTTTAAGATCAGAAAAATCTTCAGTTTATGGTAAATTGTTTCATTAAGTGTCAGTGTTTTTTAGATCATATTAAAGTTATTAAATGTATAATTTTTTATGTATGTTCTGTGTAATATATTTTCTACTTTTAATTTAGAATCGTTTGTCGAACTGGTGTCAACTTGAGTGGCCCTATGCCTGCTGTAGTTGTTGTTGGAAACAGAGCCGGTGTCACACGAGCTCAAGAAAAGTTCCATTATAAGGTATTTTTTAGTGCACAGTTATTTTTGTGTACTGTATGAATAATCATAAAATAGAAATGTTTTTAAAATGGACTATTTTTAATTTTTATTTTACTGGATATTTTAGGCTGTGGAATTAACAGGTGTATATCCAAATGTTGGTCCACAATCTGGAGGAACTAGGTTATATCTTAAGGGATCCAATCTGAACATAGGAAGCCATGTTGAAATAATGCTGGATGATTTGCCTTGTAGAGTTGAGAGGTATATTCTTTTGAGTTGCTAAAGCTTTTATTTATTTTATTAGATTTTGAAACTTAATTCCGATAGTTATAGGTAGTTGTTATGAGAAATAAATATGCTGAACCAAAATAAATGCAAATATTTTCCATAATTTCTGATAAATCAAACATATTTATATTATTAGAATGCTGTGAATGTGTGACATTATTTAATATTTTGTTCCTAATTTTAAACTAAAATTCTACATATTAAAAATTGTTTAATAAAATAACATATCTTTTAAAAACTACTTTCTTCTTTAAATATAAGATTTATAGCTAAAATCGATATTGAAGTTTTGCCTTATTTTGAAATTTTTTGTAACAATTTCAGGTCCTTAGCAAGCAGTAGTCAAATTAGCTGTAGAACAACTCGATCTCCAGTGCCTTCTTATGAGGTGTCACAACTTATTCTAAGAATAGATGGTGCTAACATTACTTATCCCAATCCTTTCACTTATACTGCTGATCCAACATTACGTTACATCCACCCATTAAAGAGTTTTATGAGGTAACTAAAACTGAAATTCAATACATCTTTATATTTCATATTTTTTTCTGAAATGTTTTATTTTTATTATTTTAAAAATTGTATTCATTATTGTTAAGAAAACTATGTTTCCCCTCATAGGGGCTCTCACGATTAGTTTTAACAATCATACTGATTGCAGTTTTTGTTTCTATTGTTTAATCTTTGCAAAATTTTGCTACTTTTTTAAAATTTATATTTGTTATTGCTTACATATTTTTCGACTTGTAAATCATATTGTCTTTCACACTGTATGTGATTTGTAACAAAACAATTTTACATTTTTTTTAGTGGTGGTCGTTATGTAAAGGTGATGGGCACAAATCTGACGTCAGTTCAACAGCCTAGAATGGTCGTTTTCAACGAACATAATGTGGTTAATGAAACGGTATGTATGAAAAACTGTTATCTCTATTTTTATTTATTGTGTAAATTTTGAAATGTTTTCTTTTAAGTATTCAAATTAAAAAAACAATGCAAAATCTTTAAAAAAAATTTACAAAATTAATATATATAAATGGAAATATATTCAAAATATATATTTATTTTCAATTTTATATTATTCCATGTATACATTTCTATAGCTGTTATTTTTTCAACCATTTTTTAACTTTCATTATTCTTGCCCAATTTTCCATTCAAAAATTGCTGTTTTCTTATATATCATGGGAAAAAAGATCTTCACCACACTCTTTAAAAAATTAAATCATTTACACAGTATCTATTAGTTAAAATATGCCTTTAATTTTTAAGTCTTTTGGGGTTTTTTATTGATTGTAAGAAAATAAACAAATCTATAAAAGTAACAACTGTTGTATTATCCCATTTACAAATTGCTCAAACCATGGCACAAGAAGCTACAAATGAGCTTGCATAAATGAAATTCTCTGTAGCTAGTTAAAGATTTAATGAGTGTTGGACATGTTAAAGTTTGTTCACCTTCACAGACAATGTTTTCATTATCTAACTCTTTAAATCAATTGACTGTATTCTTTCAGAATGACCAAATTTTAACATTTGCTATCTGATTATTTTTTTAAAACAAGCCATCCATCACTATTTATATGAGTTGGGGCAGCTCTTTGCATTTACTTTTCCTCATTTTTAAGGTTCATGAAATTCTGTTCTTTTATTTACTGAATATCATTTCATATATAATATTACACAATTGTGCTATTAAATTTTTAGTCTTACACAATCTTAACATTTTGTTTGATGTAATATAGTTTATGTCAAATCAAACTGTTAGTTTACTTCATACTGTTTTCTTAATGTAGATTCTATATTTACTTTGCTATAGGTATGCCATGTTACCAATGCATCAACCATGTTGTGCCCTTCTCCTGCTGTGCGTCCTGATTCACTGAAGTTGCGCAGTCAGCATTGGCGAAGCTATGATGAAATGCGTTTGAAGATAGGATTTATCATGGATGATGTTCAGCCTGTCCGAGAAATGCAGAACTATTTTCCCACACTGCCTAATGAAATAATTTATGTTCCTGACCCTAAGTTTTATGTACTCAGTAAAGATGGAGTAAAATTATATAAAGGAGAATCTTTGGTCATTGAAGTGAGTTTCCATTTATCATGCATTATATTATTCTTTGTGCATGCATTATTATGATATAGGTTTTATTTTAAAAACTGTCCCACAATTTAATTTTTCTTCTTTTAATGCTTTTTTTCCCATTGAAAATATAAAACCAGAAACAAAAATCAAAATCATGAATGATGACATTTTAATTAAGAATTGATATTAGTTCTTTTTAACTTACAGTTGTCTTGCTGAGTTAGGATTAAAACTCAAATTTGTATTCCTAATATTTATTAGAGGAATGAAAAAAAAATCATAACTATATAAATTTACGTACAATAATTTTTTTAAAAAATTTCATTGTTCATAATAAAATGCTACATAAAATGTTTTAAGAGTGGAATTTGGTTTTACAGCTATTTTACCGAATGCTTAGCAAATAAGTTGATTTTTATTATTTTGATAAAGATTATTATTTATTTATTCTTCTCCTAATGTTATAAAAAATGCTTATTAAACTATATATGTTTCTTATAAAAGGGTGAGAACATGAGACTTGCCAGCACTGAAGGAGAAATAAATGTTACCATTGGAACTCGTCCCTGCAATTTGACATCTCTCAGCATGACCCAGTTAGTATGTTTGCCTCCTGAAGTTCAACCTTCAGGCACTGATGAAATGGGCCGAAAAACTGAAAACAGTCTACCATTAGTAGTTGTAAGTATTAGTAATGAAATTTTTGCAAAAATCAATTAGTGGAGTTAATCAATTGCTGTAAAATTTGTAAATTATTTGCTGTAAAGTTACTCTTATTAACTAATCATAAATGAAACACTCATAGTCTATAAATTATTGTAATATATCAGCTATTAGGCTTATATTTATTAATTCTGCTTCATTATGGAAACTATCATATTAAATTAATTATTCTATTTAGGGAATTCTATGATATTTTTCTTCCAGATATTTTTATCATGCTTTGCTAAATTTTTATTTTTAATAAATTTACTTGTAATTTTTTATATTTTATCTATAAATTATATTCAGAACCTTATGCAAAAGATGAACTTTATCATTATGTTATATGCAGTAATGTGTATAATATTTTTCAATTAAAATGAATCTTTTTTTTACTAAATAAAATTCTAAGAAAATATCATTCAGAAAATAAATTTCTTAAATTTGAAAAGTTTTGAAAGATCATTTTTATTTCATACAAAAAGTAAACTCAATATTAAGAATCTATAAATTCCATATTAAAATTGAATAACTTAATTGAGAAATAATGTTATTATCAAATGAATTTTTTCCCTTAAAAAGTATGTATTGTAATATATACACTTCATATATGGATATATTGCTTAAAAATAATTTAAACACTTGTGCCCTATTATCTTATTTTATATATCACATGAAAATACATATTCTCTTAGGTACGAGCAGGAACAAACCTCCGCTACCAAATTGGCTATTTGCATTATGAAGTGGCTAAAACATATGAGTTCCCACCTGAAGCTATTGGAGGCATTGCTGCTGCAGCAGCTATTCTGATTGTATTGAGTCTGATAATTTTAGCTGCCCTGAGGCATAAAAGTTCTCAAGCAGAAAGAGAATACAAAAGGATACAATTGCAAATGGATACTTTAGAAAACAGTGTACGCTCAGAATGCAAACAAGGTAAAAGTTAGTTGATGATTATATTCAAATTTTAACTAGCAAGAAAGAATTCCACATTTAGAAGACATAAAATTTATATAAAGTGTACAAATCTTAAATTTATTAATTGTTATTGTGTAAAAACTTTATTGAAATTCTTAATATTCTTTTATATGTTTTTTAATACAACAGTTCATCTCATAATTATATAGATATTGATTGCATCTTTATATTTAATAGCCTTTGCTGAACTTCAGACAGATATGTCAGATTTAAATAATGATATTCAAGCAACTGGAGTGCCTACACTGGATCATCGAACATTCGTAATGAAAGTCTTTTTCCCTGGTGTCACAGATAATCCAGTCATCGAAGAATGCAAAGTAATTATCCACATTATATTGTTACATTTGATGTTAAATGTTAATCACTAATCATTTTATTTTAATAATGAAAAAAACTGCCTCACTTAGTGAGGGAATTTTTTAAAACCAATATCAACTATTACCGTTATGTAAACTTTTAGTGCTAACAATTATTGCATGCATTTTTGAAATAAATATCTAGATTACTATTAAATCAAACATTCAACTGCCATAGGAAGAATTAAAAAATTGAGACCCTTCTTGTGCAGTTATATTGTTTTGTTTGTATTGGAATGAATTTATAATTTTTTTAACCTAATTTTTATTGTTCTTAATTGGTGCTTTATTTTTTAAATTTTTAGCAAATAAATGGACCACAGAATATGTATGAAATTGCAATGGCTCAATTTGAACAACTTCTGTGTAACAGAAACTTTTTGCTTGTATTCATCGAGACTTTAGAAGAACAAAAGTCATTCAGCATTAGAGATAAGTAAGTACTTCCTTAGCTTAAAAAATACTCATTGCACACATTTAACTTTATTAAAGCTTTAAATTTTCAGAACAAAATTACCTTGAATTTCTCTTAAACTAAATTGAAATTACTGAAAATACAAAATTTTAGATTGATCATAGTTGTTAAAAATCAATAATTTTAAATACTGGAATACTTATTGTGTTTTTGAGCATTTTGTTTTAAATTATTATTTTAAGAGTATAAAATAATTGATATAGAATGTAATTTTTTTAATTAGGGGTATATATGTTTGAAATGTATTCATTACTTTTTTTAGAGTGAATGTTGCATCTTTACTGATGATAATATTCTTGGAAAAAATGGAATATGCCACAAGGTAAGAATTTGGATGAAATATATTTTTATTATCTCAAAAATTATTTCAATTTCAATGAATCTTAATAAATGTTAGTTAAAAATGTTAAGAAATACTTTATTAGTTCCTTAACCATGAAATTTATATGAATCATTCCTGAAAACTGAATCTACCCCACATTAATTATCTTATTGTACTACCACCACTTTTATTAATTCATTCTGAGTTTTCTTTTATTATTGACATTTTATCCATTTGTATCTTTTAATATTTATTAATTACTTAAAAAGGATTTTTGTCTAATTAATTTATTTTTGATACCTTATTACATATGTTAATTTTACAGACACATTTTATTTTGTCCAGCTGCATTTTAAAACACTTTATGATAAAATATAATCAATAAATTTTATTCCTTGTTGCATGCTTGACAGAAATAATTGATATTACCAAAATTGTTATATTACCTATTTCTGATGTTATCTAATGTCAGTTTTAAAAAGAATTACCTATTAAAAATATTGTTTCTAAATTATGTTATGCTTTATACATTTTCAGCATTCTTAAAGAATTACTGCTGCGTTTAATAGACAAATATGTGGGAACCAAGCATCCACAACTCATGCTTCGCAGGTCAGTGAATTCTTTGCACTTAAATTATTAATATGTCTTTCAGAAATGTATTTATTTAATATTTTTTTTCAATATTACTTACATGTGTATATATTTATTTCTCTTAGAACTGAATCGGTAGTTGAGAAAATGCTGACTAACTGGATGGCACTGTGCATGTATAATTATATTAAGGTATATATGATAAACTTTAATCCATTTTTTAAATAAGCATTAAGGAATAAATTTTACTTTTGCTTCTTGATAGTTATCACAACTACCATTTTTCTTTGAAATTATGATGGTTATCAAATTTTTGAATAAAAAAAGCAAGTTATAATCAATTATATCAACTTTTCTTCCCTTGAAGGATCAAGCTGGAGGATCCCTATTTCTTTTATTCAGTGCAATCAAACACCAAGTAGAAAAAGGACCTGTCGATGCTATCACACACGATGCAAGATATTCTTTATCTGAAGAAAGGCTTCTTAGGGAGCAAATAGAATATTCTCCAGTGGTAAGGATGACTCAATATTATATAATCATCTTCCTTACATTTTGGAACAATAAAATTATTTTATCAACAAAAATTGTTAGACTAAATTACATACTAAAAGAATATTCCTATGTATCTTTAAATATTTGTATTATTTCAATGTCTAATATTTTAGAATAACCATTGCATTATATTTCAGACCATACAAGTAATACATGAAGATCAAGATGAAAAGATACAGTGTAAAGTAAATGACTGTGATACCATAAGCCAAGTTAAAGCAAAAATTTTGGATTACCTTTACAAAAATACTCCATTTTCTCAAAGGCCATCCATATATGATGTAGATCTTGGTTAGTATTTTTTTCAAAGAACTGAAATACCTATATTCCCTATTTAGAATCATAAGTTTGAATTCTTTTTCTTCTTCTTTTAAGAATGGAGGCATGGTCGTGGAGGCCACCTAATTCTAGCTGATGAGGATCTCACCACTAAAGTAGTCAATGGGTGGAAGAGAATCAACACATTAGCTCATTATGGAATTCGAGAGTCTGCAGTCATGTGTTTAGTGGCAAGAAGAAAAGACATGATGAACTGCCTTCGTAAGTTGATGCTCCTTACTGAATCTTAGATTATTGACTGCATTGAAGTTTATTTATTTCTATAATACAATGGGAAATTTATAGAGAATATCAGTTTTCTTTCTATTCATATGCCTGTGATTATGAACAAATCTCCCTCTTTATATATATGTATGAAATTAAACATAAAAAATATCATTAATCTTAATTAATTTTCTATCTTCATTTAACCTATGTTAACTACATTCTAAAATTTTCTTTCCTTTCCCGATCCAATTCCCACTTTTTAATTTAATTACTTCCAACATGCACTTCACAGAATTGCTATTTCATTTTCACTGCACCAGGAACAAATGGATAAAAATATTCAACGCATGCATACATTTTTAAAAGATTCCCTTGCCAAAATTGACACTTGGCAAAGAAATTCCAATCAGAATCTCTTAGTAAAATCACCAAGGGGAAATATTCCTGACAGTTTGCTCTTAGATCCCTATAGAAACAGATTTTTTTAAAAAAAAATCATTGTTTCTTTATACAAAAGATGCCTTCCTTAATGAAATAAATCGAAGTTGAATTTCAAAAGTTGCTTCTTTTTGGACATGTATCTGTAAAGTTATATATATATATATATATATATATATATATATATATATATATATAATAGAGAGAGAGAGCAGTTTATTATTTTGCTAAATATCCTTTTACCTTAATCAGAGATTCTCACAAAATTATGTTAATTGTATCATAAGATTAAGTACAATAGACCAATCAAAACAAAATACAAAGTACACAATTGAGAAGTCTTTCATTAATACTTTCAAATATATAAATCAAAAATTTTTTGTTAAAAATAATCAAAACTTAGATTTCCTGGGCATATTGATAACTGTTTAAATATCCATTGTAATATTTAAGCCGCTTTCCCTTTATAGAAATCATCATTTATATTGTTCTAGGTTCTACATTTAATGGACCTCTCATCTCTGGTTCACCTCATTTAGGGAACTGCTTAGAGGATGGACCAAGACTTCGCTATTGGCATCTAGTCAAGAATATGGATGACCATCATGACTTTCAGAAAGATCACAGTCATAAGGCAATACCTGAGATATTCTTAACTCGTCTACTTTCAACAAAAGTAAGCTACTGTTTATAAAATTGCTCGTCTTCTATTTGTCAAATAAATATGTTCTATAAATTATATTAAATGAAGAAAATATGTAAATACATTTTTATAAGTTTTGAGACTCAACATCTTAAAAAAAGTGTTGTAATTAGAATAATTTTTTATTTATTTACATGTCAACATATAATTTGTCATAACTATATCATGAAGTTCTTCAAAAGTCAACCTCTGACAAAAAAATTAAATTATTTAAAAAGTTCTTTATACATATAAAATTACTTATAAAAGAAAATTTATAAAATAAATTCATAGAATCATTGCAATCTAAAAAGTGAAAATGAAATAAGGTCTTCAATTTAGAAAAGTGCCAATCTTTAATTATGTCTCTAACATTAATGTTACTTTAAAATAAAATGTAAACTTTATTTATTTATATTTTGAAGGGAACAATTCAAAAATTTGTGGATGATTTTCTGACCACGATTTTATCTGCTAAAGAGTCCTTGCCCCCTGCAGTTAAGTGGTTATTTGATCTCTTTGATGAAGCTGCAGCTAGATATGGAATCTCTGACCCAGAAGTAGTGCATGCCTGGAAAAGCAACAGGTATGTATGCAAAGCAAATTAAATTTGTTCAAATTAATGCAATTTGTATATTTTACCAATTTTTGAAATATATTTTTTAATTTTGCTCTTTTTCAAGATTGTTTAGTCATAAATGCTTTTTCCTTTCAGTCTGCCTCTTAGGTTTTGGGTAAATTTAGTAAAGAATCCAGATTTTGTGTTTGACATTGAAAAGACCCCTATAGTGGACTCTTGTTTGTCTGTAATCGCTCAAACTTTTATGGACTCTTGTTCTACTTCTGAACACAGATTGGGAAAGGTTAGTAAAGCCATCATATGTTAGAAATCTTTTTCTGTTATAAAAATTAAATTATTCTGGTTCAAAATCTTAAGCCTATATTCTGTTAGATCTATATTAAAATACCATACTTTGTATATTTAATATAGGATTCTCCCTCCAACAAACTTCTTTTCGCAAGAGACATTCCTACCTACAGAAAAATGGTGAACAGGTTTTACCAAGATGTTGCCAACTTACCTGCTGTTACTGAGCAGGAGATGTGCGTGTCACTGCAGATGTTATCAATGGTAAGAAAAAAAAATTAAGATTATGTGAATTATAAATCATAAGTTAGAAAAGCGGGTAATAGATTTATAATTTTTTTCAATTAGTAATGATTCAACTAATTAACATGACCATCTGATTAAGCTTAATATTGGATGTTAGTTGATTTTTAATATATTTTTACTGCATGTGCAAATTCATGCCCTGTCAGTAAAATATATCTATGTCTAATGTTTTTATAATCAGTATTTTTCAATTTTTTAAAAATGTTTTATATATCTTTTGGGGAAATATATTAATAACATATTCTCTGTACAAATTGGTAAAATGAAGAATATATATTTTAAATAAATTTTATTTATAACATTTTAAGCTTTACATTATATTAAATTTATTAATGATACAAAAGATGCCTTATTTATTTCATTATATTTTAATGAAACTAATATCTTATTTTATATATTAGTTCTTAAAAATACAATGCAGCAATAACTATTAATATTGATTATTTTTTTCATGTTTGCCTTAAAGATTACTTGATATTGCTAGTTTTTAAAAAGATGGAAAAGCAAAAATTTTATATTAGAGTATTAACAGTGTTTATGAGCTTGCATTGTATTATAATATTACTTTTATTTACTTAATATTTTGTGATGCTCATTTGCAAGTAATCATTTCAGGCTCATGCTGGAGAAGTGGATAGTGTAAATGCCTTAAAAGAATTGTATATATACGTTTCAAGATATGGAAATCAAGTAAGAGTTTATTTTGATATGTCTTTTTTTAAATATTATATATATATATATATATATATATATATATATATATATATATATATGCAGTTTTTTTGAGATAAAAAAAAACTAAGAATTGCATTTCCCCACGCCCTAATTTTTACCTTGTGAACGTTAAAAATTCCATAAGTTTTAGTGTTTATTTCCATCATACTTGTTTTTTGAATACATATAGTATAATTTTTAGAATTTAAGAAAATCTTATATGTATTGAAGTAATAAAACTTTTAAATATATACTTTAGATTATAATGATGAATATTGTTATGAATTTTTAAAAGATATTGTAAAATAGGCATGTAAATTGAGCATCTTAAACCTATTTAGCATATGAATTTTTTTTCTATCGTTAAGGAGTTGTGCAAACCATTTTGTGTATTAGAAATATTTTACAAACTGGCAAATATTTAAATAGACAACTTTCAAAACAAGATGCTTTTTTAATGATTTTTGTTAATGAACTTTTAATAAATTAATAGAAGTGTATTGCTTGGATCCGCAGATAATAAAAGCTTAGGTCGGTTAAAATTATATCATACATATCCTTTTATTCCTCACAATTTGATATTAAAAATGTTTTTAAATGTAATTAGAAATTTTTCACAAATATCTTTATAATATTTTCCCATTGCAAATTATCAATTGATAATCATATAACTTTTTTCAGGTTTTGGAAGCTTTGGACACAGATCCTGTGTGTCAGTCACAGCATTTAGCCAGCAAACTAGAGACTGTAGCATACACGATAGGTGGTGGTGAAGCATCATTGTGCTGAAGACATTTAATCTTAAATAAAAAGTGCTTCTCCATTCCAATGCATTTCATTATATGAAGTGCATACTGTGGTACATTTCTGTACAATCATACGTTTGGACTGCAGTAGTGTGAATACTTTTTCAATTTTCCTATGCGAAAATTTTTATGGAGAAAACATTGGGTCATCTCCTGCATTTTGTGATCAAGCCATTTTGTATACTAATTGTGAATCTAAACTTACGTTGATCGATGAAGTGTGCGTGTGTACATATAAACATAAATAAATATATATATAAATTATATCTCTAGTTTTTTGCTCCTCAGACTGTGTTTTCTAAGTTTGAACTTCTTCATTGTGAGTTCTCGTTTCTGAGGCACTTGCACTCTCTGCATAAACAGAATTTGAACACTATCCAGAGACTGTTCTGAGTGACAGATCTACTTACTGAACTCATCAAACACTTTCTATTTAAAACTCCGTGCCACCTTTGCCAATAATATGCACATTTCGACTCCTCTGTACTAGTACAGTGTTTGGGAGTAGAAATTTTTATTCATTTGATATAATCAGATGGTCAAAATTGGCAACCTTCAAGCAACAGTTTCTGGCAGAAATCGACCCGTCTCCAAAAACAGGAGACAATGGATCTTGGAAAACATCACAAGAAGAAATTTATGAGGATGTATACGTATGTACTTAATTTTGGAAATAATATATTACTTGCTTTTTCTCCCCTGCAAGCTGAACTGGGGAATCTAAAATTTCAGTAATAAGATGATACACAGTTTGCTTGTCATTATTGGGAATATATTTGCTTTTTCTGGTGTATCTTAAAGGTACGCCATTTTCCTTCTACAATTAAACAGAATGTATGGAATTGTTACTTTTTAAATGTTGGTGCCAATAGGTTTTTAGTATGTTAAATGATACTTAATGATTAAGATGAGGTTGTGTTATTGCATTCACATGATATTCTTTAGTAAATAAATATGCTATTATTACACAAATAAGAGAATTTTTTTCAATTTATTAAGGTTAAAAAATATCTAATACCATTATATATAATGTTTTAGAAGGATATATACATATATCTTTCCATGCTGAAATATTTTAAAGAAAAATTGCTTCATATAATCATATTTATACTGTATTATCATAATTATTTTCTTTTATATTTTTATAATCTCTCCATATCATTTCCATTCAAGATATAATTTTTTATTTTGTTGAATCTATGTTTATATTTAGTTTAAAAATATATATTGGGGAATTAAAATTTCTTACCTGTTTTCTAGTCTAAAGACAGTTTACATTTACTTCACAAGTAAAATCTCTATTTTCTTAATTTATGAGATGATTTGTCTCTAGTCTGTTCCATCATTAAAAAAAATAATAATAAAGATTTTATTTAACATTTTTGAATAATTTTGACATTTAAAATATGATTCCTTAACTTTTGCAACACGTTTCTCTTATAAAGGCAATATTTAGTTGAACATAAAAGAAAACACTACTGATTAAACATAAACAAATACATCATTTTAGGTTTTTACATGATATGCTAAAGAATTATAATAAAAATTATGTACTATGTAATAACATTTCATGCCAGTATTATTTATTACTTTCTTTAGTTGAGTATGATAATTTGCAGCTAAATTAAGCAGTAAAAATATCAGCTTCATTACAATTATATGAAATATAATATCAATTTTGTAAGAAGAATGGACATCTTTTACGAGAAGAGTACTGAAATGTATAAATACTTAAAAATTGGAAATTTTATTTTATGAATTAAGATTATTTTATTAAAATAAACAAAGAATGCATATAAATTGACTAATGAGAGAAAAAACAGGTGTTTATACATTTCTGCTATTTTAAGGATTAAACAGCTATATCTAATGCTGAGGAAGGAGATTTAAAAAAAATTACAACACATTTCTTTTATGCATTTGATTTCACATTTTATAGGCATATAAGACCTGCATGTACTGTTTGAATAAATATATGTGAAACTCATCTTCTATGTCTTACTTAAACTAACACCAGATGTTTCCTGTATTTTGTGAGCAAGTTATGTAATAACATGCAACTACTACTTTCAAACAAAACACTATATAAATGGTTTATTTCATTATAATTGTAAACTTCGGCAAATATAAATTGTTGTTTGATAACTGCTACCCTACTTCTAACTTATTTTGAAATAAGATGGAAAGTATATCCATCTCTTAAACAAAGAGGTATTTGTAAAGAAAGAGGTGAATTAAATATGTGTGTGTATATTGTTTACTGTTGAAATAGTGAAGTAATCTATAAAGTTAAAGTGCTCTTTTTGGATACTTTATTGATCATAGATCTCTAGGAACTCTTTATGTTGTATTTTCCTGCCAAATGCCTTAAATGTAAATGTGAGGCTGTAATATGTATGAATAATTTCAAACTATGATTTCTTATGAAAGTTTTATTTTGGTTGTATAACAAAATATAGCTTTTCACTTTGATAATTTGATCTATACTTCTGTTCATTGTAAATTATTGTACATATAGGATGCAGATTTAAAAATTTAAAAGTGTGAATGTGTCACTTAAAAAAATTAAATTTATAAATATTTTCATCTTGAAGTGAAAACGCTGGTACTAAAGATTTATCCAATCCATAATTGTTGGTTATTTGATTTATTCATTATCACATACTGATTTTAAATTAATATTTTTAATAAAATATTAACTCAAACATATAATGAATAAAACAACATGAGATTTTTGTTTTTAAATGTAGTCAATAATTACCGTAGTTTAAATTAAATATGAAATCTTCAATAAGTTTACATAATATCACTGAGCAACCTATACATTGGCGTGATAGAAGTTTTATCAATTTTAATTTTGCTTTGTAGTTTGATTTCATTTTACAAATATCTTAAAAATACTTTTAATAGTAAAAAATTATCAATTTTTTCCAGTTTTAATTTTTTAATAGAAAAAGGAACTAGATATCTGATGCAGAGAAATGTAGTAATATTTATTAGTAAAAACAAAATTTTAAATCAAGAATAGTAATAGAAAAATCAAAAATATTTAATTTTACCTTTGCAGCAAATTAAATGCAGATGCTAGAGATTTTTTTTCTACACTGTAAAATAAAATACAAAGAGTTAGTTTATCAGAAAATATTCAACTGGATTTAGTTTGTAAAACATTGTACATTTTCTATTTTTTCTTTAAACACTTATTTTTGTGTGCAATATTCTGTATTTTCAAATAAAATTTGTATCTGAAGAAAATAAACCATGAATCTATCAAAGAAATTTTTTGAAAAGGATCAGATAAAGAAAATACATATAATATGAAAGTTGAACTTTAATTTGTAAAAACATTTTTCTGGAGAGCTAAATTTTATTTCTTTGAATTTATGGAATATTCTTATTATGAAGCTTAATCTTCTTCAGTGAATTAAAACAAGAAGAAAATCCTTTAATTATAACTGATTCCTTTTTAAAAATTTCTAAATATTATAAATTTCTTTGATGTTACACAAATAATTTCTTTTGCTATTGACGTTTGTTATTGTTTTTTAGCAACTTATGGCATGTATACACTTACTGAAAAGACAAGATGGTTGTTATTATTTCATGGAATGGGCTGTGACTCTGGTTAATCGGCCCATTAGTGAAAAGTATTTTTTTACTCTACCCACTGTTTTTTGTCCTTTGAATTGTGGGATGATGCCAATAAATTTGAACATAATACTTCAACTTGTATTTTGTTTTGACACATCCAAATAACATTTAAAATATGGTATTTCTTACACAAGTATCTGAAAACATTATATTTAATTTACTTTCTCTTCAATTTTAATATTTTATAAAGTAATAAGAGATAAGTAACATTTCATTCCAAATTTAATCATATGAAAATACAACCACTTCACCGAATTTGTCAATTTTGAAAGTATATTAATATATTAGTCACATTTATATTTTTAATACTAAATTTTCTTTCCTTTTATTCTGGTATTAAAGTTAACTTTTAGATTAATGTCTTTTTCAATCAAACAATAGATAATTAACATTGACAAGGCATTCACAAAAATTAAATTTTTTTATCATGAATGGACTAAAAAATTTATTTTTTCAGACCCACCTTGGAATAAAATTTTATAAATTTGATGTAATTTTTCAAATAAGAAAGGCCTTAAAAAATAGTCATTATTTTTCATTACCAAATCAATGATAATTTTAAAAAAGTATATAGTATAAAGAAATAGAAATAAATATCTTTTTGTATAATATTATAATTTATAAGAACAATAATTTTAATGCTAATCTTAATTCTGAAATCACATTCACAAGACATCTGTGTCAAAAAACATCTGTATCATTTTTAAGACAATTCATGACAAATATGCAAAATTTGCTAAACATTTCATGCATAGGAAATTAATTACCAGCAACATTTTGTTAGTTCATATTTAATTAGGTAATATTTGTATACTTGTTAAAATAAATAAACTTGGACTATTATTAAAATCTCACAACAGGTTTGAATCGCAATGAATTTCATAAAAAAAAAAACTATATAATATATCCAGTCATCACACATTTTAGAAATTTTATAATTTCAAAATAAAGCACATACTAAAAATTCAACAAACTTTATTATAATATATATGTAAAATAGAAATCAATATTTACAAAAGTAACCAAGTAATATAAACATTACGAAGTATAAAAAGTGGTATTTTCATAAAACACTGTGTGCAGTTATGTAGAAATGGAAACTTTCATTATATACAAATAGACAGAATATAACAGAATTGATATTAGAAAATATTACTGGAAGAGATAATATTGATACTGAAAATTTTCTCAAATCAAATTCAATGAAAATATAAAAATTCTAAAATTGAATATAAAAACATAACTATTATGTACATTTAAAAATATATATATGAGTTTTTACTTTGTTCTATTTTAAAAATTACATTAAGATATTCTGTTCCTTATTAACATCTGCAATTATTATCATTTTATAAATGGGCTATATATATATTGTTCACTTATGAATTTTCAGCAAAAATGACACATTTCACACTGTTATGTAGAACTGATGCCTTTAAACTAATTTTTCAGAAAATAAAATTTTACAATCATGTTATTTTAAAAGAATTTCAAAAATGTAGTCTACATACAACTCAACTTTTTTTAACAGGCATAAATCCTTATATAGCATTTCATATTGCATTGTAAAATTCAACTTAATTCTACCGATGTTAATTAATAAAATATTAATAAAAGTAACTAATTGTGTGCATATATTTACCTAAATTTTTAATATTCAGTTCATGATATCTCATGAATAAATCATTGGGTCTTTTATCTTACAGAAATAATTTAATTAACACTTTTTCAAGGTCTTACTTTTCATTAAATTTGGCAGAAAAATTAAAAAATACTAACTAGAGATTAATAAACTTAACTGTTACCTCTTGTTAAGTATATTTTTTTGTTTTGATACGAGCCAAACAAAGAAATAAGATATTTCCAATCATGCAAGTTTTGTAATTAGAGAGAGACTCTTGAATTTTACTACATAAATAAAACTATGCATAAATAAAAACATGAACCATTATTAAGACATTTTTTTGCATAAAATTCAATTCATTCTAAATGGAATGAATAAAATTTAACAAGTTTTTATTATGCATAAATAAAAAAAATCATCATATGGAACATATGATATAGTGCTCTAAAAATTGATATATGATTTGAATTAGGAAGATAAAATCAAACTATTGAAACAGGCCATATTTGTTAGCTTCTAACACATTTGCATAAAGATTCTGCCATAAAGAATTATGCACCACACTATGAGTGGTATATGTAGCATAGTTTAAACCATGGGTTAGAGGAAAATTTAATATTTTTTAATAAGAGAAATGTCAACAAAGGAATAAAAAGGTACTTTCCTCCATTTTAAGTAATTGGAAAATGAAGCTAGTGCTTTTCGTTGACTTTTTAAACAGCTGTATTTTTTTTCTTTTGATTAATAACCAACTTGTGTAGTACACATGGAGTAAAGAAAATAGGGCCAGATATTAAAATGATCAGCAAAGGAATTAATTGAGATAGCTTAGTTTACTGAAGAGAATTAAATTCCTAATTCTCACTGGCACAATAGTACCAGCTATAAGTAAAAATTCTAATGGTACAGAATTTGTATCAACAATGAGAAAAAGTTTAAGTGGGTGGGGGAATGATTTTAGCCCCTTAAGTAAGTTTACCCATACATCATGTATGTATCAAATAAGTATCAAACAAACTAAAAGTAAGGCAACCGTAAAAGTAATTGCTTAATAGATGCATATACACACGAAATCTCAATAATTCTATGAATTCTTATTTTAATAAAAAAAATAATACATACCCAAAACAATATGTTCAAAATAATTGAATGAAGGAGGGAAAAAAGTCATTTTAAACTATTCCTAGTCAGAACTATATAAAACAATAATTATTGCAATCTTCAAATATATATGAGTATGTATACCTCTTATAAAACAGTAATAACATAAACTATGTGCAAGAAAGGAATGTGTGTGGGGGGGGGGGGAATAAAAAGTGTTGATATGCTAAAACTATTAGGTTTTTTAAACTTTTCAAAAATAAGTAGCCAGAAAAACCTAAAAATATTCATCAAGCAATTAATGCTATTTTATATAATTGTGTAATAATTTTGTTTAGTAAGTTAAAAGTTATAAAACTGAAAAGTACCACTTGACTTCCTAAAACTTGAATACAAATTCTATACACTATTTTCTGTTATTCCTCAAATATAGACATTTTTCTAAAGTCAATGCAAAATTAAGAGCAATATCAGATTAGAAGCCATGTAGTAAAAATAATAATACTCAAAATTAAAATAAATAGCAAAAAATGTTAAACTATACTCAAAACAAAAAATAATTGATGTAAATAATACAGATTCTAACTCCATATATGTTTACATAACATAATGAATTCTCCACTATAATATTTCAGTGGTATACATTTCCATAAGCCAATAACTATACCAATCATATATTTTCTCACTTCAAAAACTAGACAGAATTTTTTTTTTTTTAATTTTTTAGATACATTTGGCATACATTTTGACATAAATATTCTAAAGTTTAATGGAACTCTTTAAAAACTCATATTTTGTTCCAGTGTCTAAATTTCCAAATTAAATTGCAAATAAATTTAACAACAAAAAAAAACAATTTTTACATAAAGAAAAAATATAAAATAAAAATAACAGTTTCTAATATTTTCTAAATATGTTACTAAAGAGAGGAACTAAACCATAAACAATCAGTAAATACTTTAAAGTAGATGTTTAATAACAGTTTAAAATGAAATTTGCATGAAAAATTTCTAATTTTTTAACTTAAATATTAAAAAAATCACTTCAACCTATTTTAATAACATTAAAAGGCAGAGGAAGAAAAGATTACCTTAAGTAAAATAGAAAATTCTTGATTAAATAATTATAACATAAGGTACTGATGCTGAACTATTGCACCACACCAAAAAAATGAAAAGATCTATATGTGATTATTTACCAGTGTGCGTGCTACCACAGATTTATTAATTGTTAGTAAAAATACAAAATTAACAGTAAAACATCAAAATCTTTTAAAAAGTGCTAAGATTTTGATGCAGCACATCGAAATCCTAAATTTCCAGCAGTTGTATCAGGAGTATTTTGACTTCTAGCTGCACAACGGAATCTGTAGCAATAACTCTGCAAGAAAAATATATATATTAATACTACGTTTGAGGTGTAAAAAAATCATATTTCTTATCAAATTAACTGTCATAAAATGAAGAAATGCAAAGACACGATTTGAATTAAAATAAATATATCAAATGCCAGTGGTAAAAAAACAAACACTATTATGTCCTTCTATTATGGATAAAATTGATAACAAAACATTTTAATTAAATAAAAAGTTATGAAGAAATAAATAAGACCAATTTTAATTGGAAAAACAATGAATTAAAACATATTAATCATTCTTAAAATAATTTGTATGACATTTGCTCTGTATTCAATTTTTCTACTATCATTCTAAGGAATTCTTTTGGTTTTTATATATTGAAGCTTTTACATTTTGATTTCTATGGAAATTTTGCCATCTAGAAAAATGTTGCAAAATCTAAATAGCTGTATAACGGGAAAGGAATATATTAAATCATTTATGCCATATGTTATCAAACTTTATTCTTCTGAAAAATTAAAGAATTTTGTTTAGCTTATTCAAAATTAACGGTAGATTATTTGTAAGACTTTTTAACTAATTGAAGATAATCAAAGTCTGTATTATAGTTTGTTTCACATTTGTTCATTAACAAAACATACCCCTTTTATGGAATGTGTCATATTAAGAGCAAAACCTTCACTTTGGAATTCTTTATTTTGAACTCAACCAGTCATCATCCTATTAAAGAATCTTTTTTTTCTTTCCCTTTTTTCATAATTTATCTTTAAAAAGATTAATGTTTACAGAAAGAAAAATACAAAGTGAAAAATAAGATGGGAAATCATTGGAGACCTATAAATCACTTCAGCAAGAGTGACTTATTTGTTTCAGATGCTCTACTGTCTCAATTGTTTTTCAAAGTAATTACTTATAAATCTGAATTGTTATTCTTAATTCATAATCATAAAGCCATCCATATCAAAGCTATTCCTCAAAACTAAAATTTTAACTCTTAAAATACTTAAAACTAACTTAAGCTAACAATCACTGTTAATATGTGTATGTATTGAGGGGGAAAAAATCAGTTTTTTTTTCAGTAAAATTTTATGAAGACAAAATTTAATTTTGCACAATATAGAAAATATAGTTAGTCAATAGATATAATTTACCTATTAATAAATAAATTTAAATAAAAAAAGAAAGAAGAGTATAAATACTTTCTTTGAATCAAAATTACAGGTATTTACAAACCTTTTAATTTAGGGACTATCATCCATTTAATGTTAAGTAAGATAATATTTGTAATTTAAAATAATAATTATTTCTTTAAACAAATAGTATAATATGCAATACAGCATAAAACCGAATTTAAAAGATAATTTTCGACATGTTTAGCTGACAGCGATGTCATAAAAATTACTAAAAATCCACTATCATAATAGTATTTTTAAATTTTTTTTAATGAAACGAAAGTTACATAAAATAGCATCAGTCATGGTATAAAAAATGCCTACTTTCATGTATAAAATATAAAACTTCAAGGTGATAAAATAAATTGAAACTGATTTTTTTACAAATTCATTAATACACACAAAATTTAAAAACTGAATATTAAGTCGTATAAGTTCATATTTAGTTCTAAAAATAAATAAATAAATCTTTAATGCATGTAATAAACATTCTGCATCTGTATTATCGATTTTAAAATAACACTCCTTTTACAATTGATATTCCTCCTTTAAATTCTTAATATGACCAGGAAAATAACTAATTTCTACATGGTACATTAAAATGAATTAAAAAATTAAAATTCACCAATCTTTCTCTTCATTCTGAATTAGAATAAATAAATAATCTATACTTATTTTTTATTTCATAGTATTAAAGCATGTCCAAGTTGTTTTCTTTAAAACAAAGAAATTTGGCACATCCATATGTTAGAGAGTAATAAAAAGTTCTCTTTAAAATTATTCTTTAAAAAAAACTTTTTTTAGGTAGTATTATATTTTTTAAAGTGAAGTATTGGCATTTTCCAGTTAAAACTTCCAAAAATATTATTGCACAAAAATTATTTTAAGATTGAAAAAAAAAAAAGTTACTTTTAATAGAACTAATTTTAGTCACAATTTAATTTTTCTCCGAATTTTTCGAAATTTTATATATGTGTGTGTATATATAATTTTCCAATACTATTCAATTTTACAATGAAATTAAAATCATTTTTAATGTTTCATCAAATACAAAATGGCACTACATTTTTCTATTGTTGAAAGCTGAGGAAGAATAATTATCTAACATGTGGGTTATTTAAATGGAGAATAAGAAAATGAAGTTACAATACCACAGAAAGTAATAAAAGGATAAATCATTCATTTTAATGGTGCTATAATACCAAATCAAACTTTTAATATTGGAACACACTTCATTAATAAAAACACATACAAAATAAACAAGACAGGTGTAAGGCTATTAAAATAGTATGACTTATACATATTGTTACATTTTTAGAGTAGCGGGTTCGGATTGAATGGACTTTATTTGAAGACAGCACAAACAAATTTATTTACAGCTATTTACAGGTATATACAGGATGACTTGAAAAAGTAAAATTTCAGATAAACACAATCCAGCAGTCAACAGTCACTTACAGTGTAAATGCAAGCCTTACGCACGATAAAAACAGACTGCAAAACAGCTATAGTATAGCACAGCAACAGTAAATCACAGCGAGCTCAATAACACAGCGTTAACAGCAAATGCACAGCTCAATAATAACAAGCGAAAATACGTTAGTCCAGCAAACAGCTTCTCTTCCTTGAGAGAGCAACTGTCGAATACGGTAGCCCTTCTCTTATATAGCCGGGCGAAAGTACCGAGAGGCTTCGGCAATCACCGAGAAAAAACGCGGCGCATCCAGAATTGTCTCATGGTTACCAGAATATTCGTCTTGCCAATTCAACTCGGCTGGCGCGAAGCACCTTGTAAAGCGCCGCCAACGTTTTCACCTTTGGCGCGCGTTTCGCCCGCTTGTAACAATATATATTACTATTTGATGCTTAGAAATATTTTGTTGGGGAAATCATCAATATTTTGATATGCACATGAAATTTAATCATTATTAAGCACAATCAATCATTTGAGTAAACCATAAGGACATCAATATTGATTAATTAATAAGCAGTAACTTACTTTATGACACATGAAAGATCCACCTTTTTTCACTTTATCGCTGCCAGACTGAGGACCTTTCTATAAGAAAATAAAAAGAATTCCCCATTATTTGGGATAACAAAAAACATAAAAGTAGGATATGAATGAAATATTTTTCTTTTTAATGCTTAGATCTATTAAAAGTTTTTGTAATACATTAGTTTCGATTATTCAAATATTACAAATTCAAAATTGAACCAAAAAATAGAATTTAAAATCTTTTTCCTCTGTAATTGAGTTTATTATAACTGGTTAGTAGATTGGTATATCAATAAATAACTTCTGACTATTCTGAAACATATCTATTTGAAAACAGCACATACTCATAAAATTCAATTAAATAGAACAGAAGCCATCAATGTCAGAGTCCAAGCTTTTTAGTTCTTTTTTCATGGCAGTTTCTCTTAAGTGGACTCATTTATTTTGAAAATGGAGCAATTCCATTTTTTTCTTATTTTGCAAAAAATATTTCATAATCAATCATTATTAAATTTCTCTAATTGATTAATTCTAACCTGAATAAAGCACTGCATTTTTTTAAGATTTGAAATATTATAAATAGATTTAAGTAAAAAGTTTACACCAAATTAATCACAGATTATGTAATATCATATTTAATTTTTTTTAGTTCTTTCAAAATAAAAGGCTTAAGTCTGAAAATCCACAACTTTTATTTACACTGGTTAATTCCAGAACATCGGTTATTACTTAAATCTAATAAATATTACAAGCTCAAAAAATAATTGATCTTACACAAAAAAGAAAACAAACTTTAACATAAAAAAAGAATGAAAAAATTACCAATACTGTTACAATCTAGATAGCAACGAAAAAAATTTATTCAATTTGTATTCAGCTGATTATTATAGAATATATTTACTGGATTGTGTTGTTCTTCAGCAGAATGTTTAACAGTCCACCAATCATTAGTCCATTCCCAAACATTTCCAACTATATTCTTCAAGCCAAGACTTGTGGCTGGAAATGCAGTTACCTACCAATGGAATTTAAAAAACTCATTAACACTTTTTCACACCACAATATATTAGAATCGTGTATTTAAAAACAAAATTAAGTCTTACTGGAGCTGTACTAATGTACCCATCTTCTTTGGTATTGTTCTGGGGAAATGTGCCTTGCCAAATATTCATGTAATGCTTGCCATGTGGCATTTGCTTATTGCCCCAAGGGAATAAACTGAAAAATAGAAAGAATCAGGATGCAGGGAATTAAACTTATTTTGTTAATATCAAAGGTATGGGGGCATCTAATATATAATACGGGAGTGCATAGAATGGATTAATATGCATCTGGATTTATTTTCAATAACTTTATATTCCATACTTCTGAAGTATTTATATTTTAAAAATTTAAGATAAGGTTTATAAATTATTTAGTCTAGATACTTATGATAATTTATCAAAATTGCTAGAATTTTAATTACTAGCTAAATAAAAATGATTAATTTATTATATATTCATAAATATATATATAAAACACAAAACTCAAGAAAAGTACAAATCATGCATTAGATTTTGATCACAATGATTTGAATTAAAGTCAAGCTAACAAACAAAGATTAAATACAAAAGATATGCAATGGAGTATAATTCAATAATTCACAAAAATAAAACTGATATAAATTATTAAAGGAATAAGATATTTACAAAATCATATACAAAAATTGTGCATCATGTTTCTGTATACCATATATTACCATACACATATCACAAACATAGATATCATATTTTTGTGTATTACAACCTTGTAGTATCACATACAACCAAAATCAGTTCTTTGAATTTAAAATACCTTAAAGCAATATTTGAATACCTTAGTACCAAATATTATTCTATAAAATATATATTATATAAGGAAAATATTAATATATATTTTATAAATAAGAAAGCAAAAAAAAAGGGCTCGTTTTTGTTTTGTTTAGTCAACACTGTATTTTAAATCATTAATAGTTATTTTTGTACACAGTTCATAGTTTTAAACTATGACTTGGGAAGACAAACAGACCACACTCAAGCAAGCAATCCATTCTTTGGATTTCCTTGAATGCTATTCAGAGGATGTTTAACCAAAAATAAATGTCAGCAAATGCCTATTAAATTGATAAACCATTAAATGTTATGAATTCTAAGAAAAAGAAAACTTGCTTAATTTCTGCACATTAAAATGACTGGTTTATACTGACATAAACAAAATTAGATTTTCCCAGACAATGGAAATTAAACAGAGAAAAACTGTCTCATTAAATAAAATATTCAAGATTAATTCATCTGAGAATGCAAATAACTTAACTTAGATCAAGCTAATAATTATAATGCAAAAAGTATGGCATTCACAGATATCACCTTCACTAAATCACAGAAAGATACACTTTAAAAAGCATCAAATAGTCAGCTATTTTCAGCTTATTTAAACAGTCTCTAAAAATTTCAGAGCATTACAAGCCAAATTATTATTAATATTCAGAATTTCATCTCTTAGATGAAAGCTATTAGACCACCAATTAACAAGTTAAAGATTTTTTTTCAAATTGTCTTTCTGGAAATTCTGTCAAGAAGCAATGTCAGATGTAAGTTTAAATTTAAGAAGGGGAGGGGGAGAAAAATAACTCAAGATTGATCCAAGAACATTTAATTAAGGAATTTAGAATGTTTCATGTATGTGCGCTACAAATTCATATATTGAACCACTAACTGTTGAATGAATATTGATGAATTTTGCTCATTTAGTAAGATGTCCAAAAAAATTGATTCAACAAATGACAAAATAACACAATTAAAATATCTTTTTCTAATTATTGATAAAGCCTTTATTTAACTCTTTATTATATAAGAATTAAGTTTTTTGTAATATTAAAAAATATATAATTTAATCTTCCACCAGCATTGAAAAAAATCTATTGCACATTTAAAATTCTTATCTAGTACTAGGTTTTGTATTTGCAAACAGTAAAGTTTTCTTTTTATTTACACTAACAAAAGAAACATAGTTTATTAGGCAAACTATACTGAATGTGGTTAAAAAAAATTAGTTGTTAATATTGTACCATGTTTCAGGGTTCGTGTATATTGAAAAATGATAAAACAATATCTCAAAAATCACATGATGTTTATTCGTAGAAATCTCTAGAAGATGCAAGAAACTACAGCAATCACAAGTCACAATTTGGAGCTCCAATTTAACTAATACAACAGGAAACAGCATTCAGACACAGATGTCTCTAATACCTAAGACAGATAACAGCTTCTATACACTGGACTAACACTCCAGTCTCCACTACTCTCTCTTCTCATAGTCGATTGGGTAGTGGTATAATACCTGACTTGGCATGAAAATCTAGAACTTTCACCAATGCTCCAGGCTATCTCACTTAATAATAGTCCAAGAGCTTAGGTGATAAAATTTTCCAAATCTTTTTCGCCAAATCTCGCTAAGTCGCCAAGAATCTCGCCAAAAGGTCAAGTCGTCAAATCACTGGAAATGGCATTTTTACATAAAATACCCATAAATTGCGCATTTTTCACAACAGCATCTAAATATTTCAGATCTGTCTGGGATATTTCAAGACACATACAAATACTTACAGAAATATTTACAAAGTTTGTAACAACATGATTCTAGATTTTTACCTTCTATTTTTTAAGTAATATTCTTTGACTACCAAAGTATATTAAATACTTTTCTGATAGTCGGGCGACAGCATAAAATCGCCAAATAATTTAAAATTCCACCAAATTTCTTTGGCGATTTTTCGCTACCGACCGGCTAACGTAAAAGTATCGCATTTTATTTTGACAGAACCTTGCCCATGAATATCAAAATATTTAATGAATGAACAGCTAATGGACATTAAACATTTGTTAAGATAGCAATTTTTAGGTACTTTTTTTATCAATTCATCATGTGGCTAAATTACATATCAAAAGTGCCAAGTATTGCAACACCATATCATAAAATTATTGTTGCCAACTTTAAGACATAAGATTGATAGATACTTTTGGTGCAACTTTGCTAACAAACAAATAACAAAGACAGAATGCTGAAATTTCTCGTACAATAATATAACAGGCTAAACTAGTAAATTAAATAAATAAATGGCATTAAGTTTTAGAAAGTTTGTGTTAATTGAAAAATTTAAGTAACTATTTTCAACAAACAACTTACCGATCTTGAAGACCTGATCTACAAGCATATTCCCATTCTGCTTCAGTTGGAAGACGTTTTCCTTTCCATTTACAGTATGCAACAGCATCATTCCATGATACATGAATAACTGGATGGTCCATTCTTTAATAATAATAATAATAATGAATTACTTTTATCAGAATAAGATTTGTTTCAATTTTTAATTATTCTATTATTGTTTTTTATTTAGAATTTACAACTATGATTTGGTTTGACTGAAATAGGACACTGTTTTGAAATAAGATTGGATAGAAATAAAATTATTACTATATGTAAATTTAAAGATTTTCCTAGATATTCATTCTTGTTTGATTCAGCTTAATAAATATCTTAAGATATTTTAATTATTTTCATTAAATTTCTTTGCTTTTAAAAATCATAACGTTATTAACATATAACTTTCTTCTCAAGAGCATGCAATCACTCTAACCTCAGTAAAATTTGTCAGAACACATGAAATGCTTAAGAATTTTATATTGTAGCCACTCTTATAACACTAACCAAAGATACAGGGTCCTCTGATGCCTGGAGGCAATGACTCAGTACAGATCAGGTGATGGCATGGGCTGAGTGATTTTATCCACATTCTTATTTGTATAGCTTAAATAATTACACCTTTTATATGTAAATTGTCTGTATGTAACGTAACCCTTAAATAAATAACTGTTAGTCTAATTCTCATTTTATTGAATCCCTTAATGACCCCCTAATATATACATCTTTTGAATAAGAATTAATCACTTTAATTGAATTTCAAAACATAAAAGTTTGATCATTCCATTTATATATCGGATCAAACGAGGTCAAGGAGCTATTAATGAAGCAAATGTTGAATTCATCACAAATTCAAAATACAGTTGAACCAATATAAATGAATGGATGGTATTTCTAAGTTATTCTACATAACTTATTTTAAATATCTAAATATTTCCATTAAAATATTTTTTTCCTATTTAAAATAGATAATGTTAAATAAGTAAAACTGATGTCCTTTAATGCATAAAAGATGACAATTAATTATTTACTAATACATAATAATAAAAAATTTTACAATGGAATTATATTAATATAGTAAAACAGATATCATTTAATGCATAAAAGATGGCGATGAACTATTTACTGATACATAACAATATAAAATTTTACAATGAAATTATATCAGTATTTACATTCTTTTGTAAAAAGCATATGCAAAACTTAATGAAATTATAACTACCTTTCAGTTATACTTGAATCTGGACCCTCTGGGTGACGCCAGTCAGCACCTTTCACAGGCAACCACCAGGGTGCAGCAGCTACCTGCAAATTGCATAAATAAAAACTACAGTCACAAATATTTAATGTTAAATTAAGACTTCATGGAATTCACTTGCACCATATTTTATTGTAACACTTATCAAGTAATAAAAATCTCTTTAAAATTTTTATGTGCCCAGTGTTATCAACCTTAAATGATAAAAAAAAAGGAGCATATCTAAATAAAGAAAAATTAAGTGTACAAGTACATAAGAATAACAATAGAAAAAAGTTTATAAGAAATTAATGTTTTTAATTGTTAACTGTATCTTAAATATAAAAATTTATTAAAACTCTAGTTTGTAATAAAAATACTATTCTAAACCTGAAATAAATTTTGAATTTTAAAATAAAGAAGAAAAATCCTGCCAATGGGAACAAAGTACATAACTCAAAAATACTTCCTGAAATATATATTTCCAATTTATTACATTTAAAAGATAATTAATCATATATTACAAAACATAAATTAGAATTCTGAGACTTACTGCTTGTGTTATTGTTTCTCTGACTTTTTCACTTAAAAGAACATCCAAAACAAATGAATCACCAAATTTTTCAGCCTAAAAAAACTTTTATGTTAGAATAATAGAATTTACAAGGGAAGACAAAATACTCATAATAAATTCATATTCAAGTACTACTCAGAGAACTTATAACTGAAACTCAGAAAATTTATAATAACTCAAATAAGAAATACTTAAAAAAAAACTGTTTTTAAGATAAAAGTATAATTTTTTATTCCTATGCATGTATAAAAGTTTATAAGATAATACAAATAGATCATAAAAATACTAAAACTATCTAAAAAATATAAATTCTGTTTTAACCAATCATATAATTATATATAAAATTCTATGAAATATTCTTTTTTTTAAAAAAAGAAGTATAATGAAATAGTCTAAACATTTATTTCCTTATGGTTTGAATATTCAAGTTATGATGTAAACAAAATTTTTCAGCTTTAGAATATTTTTATATTTATGCATGTCATTCTTATCAAAAATAAATGAATGAAATAGACATTTTTTGCACAGAAATAAGAATTGCAATAAATGACTAAGCAAATAAAGCTCTATTATCTTAGAAAATCAGGGATCTGTTTTATTTGGAAAATGAACAAGAATTTCATAAATACAAAGAAATAAGTCTTTTTATTCCACATATTTGCACTTAATAGATTTAAAATAAAAAGCAAATTTTAAATGGTTTACTACTTTCAAGCTAAACAATAATGCTATTTTTTTCTTTTGTGTGTGTGTTTGTTTCCATAAACTTTTACTCTTTTATACTCAGATTTTCATTAAAAAAATTATTTTTAAACAAAGGTCCCATAAAAATATACAATAATAATGATAGGTATAATAAAATCTTCAAAAATAATAATACTCGAAAAAAAATGAATTACCTCAGTAACATATTCCGTAGTCTTCACAAATTCTTCAAAATCTTTATTGCTTACTTCATGGACATCCAAATAAAAATCATCAATAAACACCTTGCGAGCTGGCCCTTCACCGTCGGCAACAAAAACGGGTTTATCCGTTCCCATTTTAAAATGACCACCTTTGATTAATACACTCTCTTTTCCAGGAACTTCCTCATCATCCCCAAGATTTTGATTCTTTTCTAAATATTTTTCAACAGGGCTACTATCGCTATGCTTTTCACCATCAGGTTTGTTCGCACAATCTTCTTTACTTGAAAGTTCGGCGTTTCGTGAAGTTGCTCCACAACCACAATCTTGAGTTTCAGAAAGTTTTTCACCGCCTTCTTCAGCACAAAGTATATTACAAACAAAAACGTTTAAAACAAAATATAAAATTAAGAAGTTTCTCGAAAACATTTTAGTTTGTACTACGGACTACTGACAGCAAAATTTCTTAGCATACTGTCGCAGCTCATCAACTACATTGGTTTCAAAATAACTGCCTGCCGAAAAAACAGATCAAATCAGCACAGCTGATTCCATGTTTTGATTATCCCCGCTACGGATGCGGTCAATTGCTTCCAATAAATGCATTGTTATTATAGTAATCATAATGCAATTGTAGAACGAAATGTCTATTCAAATTTCTGTTTCCATTTCCTAGTAGAGAATTTTTAAAATGTTTCAATTCTAAAGGAAATGAGATTTGATATTGGTTTTAAAATAAATAAATTAGCTAAGAAATTGTGTTACAGTATGATAAAAATTCAAGCAAAATCAGAAATGGTGCTGCCATCTATTATAAAAGAGGTGAAATAGTAGTGATATGGAGGAAGAGAGAGGAAAGAAAAATATAAAACCTATCAGACCAAATTTGATACTATTAGCTTTTTCAACAATAATAACAAAAATTCGTAGTAAGAAAAGGAAAAAAAGAATATATTGCAGTAGAATCATAAATTGTTTCATGTGACTTTATAGAAAAAAATATCTAAAAATGAATGCAGAATAAACCATAATAATAATAATATATCACAGAAGTTTTTCCTTACTAAATTGAATTAGTTTAATCCATTTATGATTCGAATATCACATTAAAAGTAAAGCAAAGGGGGTTCTTTAGTGAAACTAAATACATTAAACATAGCTTTTGATTTTCCATTGATGAAGAGCTGAGTTTCTTAATGTAGTTCATAATTTGGAAGATAATGTATTTGCAGATAAGCCTGAAATTTAAAATAGCTCTACAATGTATTAAGAATTAATACCATAACTCATTCTTTCATTCTGCGGCTGTGAAGGTTTTCAAGCAAGTGTGCGACAAACAGTAAAGCCAATTATGGTAGTTTGCGTTAAAAAAAAACCATGGAAAAAAGGAAATCTACGGTAACAAATTTTAATTTATCACGTGAGATTATTATTTTAAGTGATTCTTTATCTTAATTAATTTAAGTCATTAACCAATTTAAATCGGTTTGAAACAATCACGAGACTTTTCTCTCTCTCTCTTTAATGATAATATTTTTAAACTTTCATTTTCGATTTTTCTAGCTGGCAAACAAAGTTTTGAGTTCACCCGATTTTGAGATTTAAAAAAAAGTAATTTTGACGAAAAGTTTACTATTACTGGAAGCTATTGTATATGAGGTAAAATCCAATGAACGTAACGCAGATTGATATAAATACAGTACAGTATTTACAGTATTTTGAGAAATACAATTAGTAAGAATGTGCTTATAATGCCATTAAAAAATAAATATAAGTCTCGTTTTACGAAAGTGCGATAGTTAAGAAACAGAATTTCCCTCAAAAAACCCCCCCAAATGATAATCTGAGAACGAGATTAATTATTTATAAGTAAGAAATCGAAAACAACCTGGAAGATAACGTCATTTCATAGAAACGACAAATAAAAAGCAATTGATAATAGATTTACTTAAATTCTTCAAACAATACTGGCAAAACAAACCTCAAGTATCATGGGTCAGGTGATTCACTATCTACCAATAACAAAAGTAATATTTTTTGCCTACATTTTTTTTGGAAACACCACAAAATCCCATAACCAAAACAACATCATGTTCTCACATGATAAAAATTTAACAGTGAAACGCGACACGATGTGCATTGCTTGAATTTTTCATGCGTATAAGTTCATAGCTAATGATTTTTTTAACATAATTTTCTTTTGTAAAGGTTTCGTTTTAAGGAATATATTTTTAGTCCTACCATCGTTTCCCCCCCCCCCCCTAATTTACATACTCTGCTGCAATTCTAAATGAATATTCAATTCTTTTGAAAAAATTATGTTACATATTTTATTTTTTTAATTAATAAATATATTTTATAAATAAAAACAAAGAAGCCTTTAAAAAAAGAGTTACTACTAAGACACATAATCCAATAATTGTCACACATCCTGGTGAATTTTCTGAAGCACAGCATTTCCAAATGATTTTAATAAACTTAATAAAAATTAGCAAAAATAATACGAAAATTATTTCAGAATTTTGTTTTTCTTTTTTGCTGATGTAGGCCATCGCAATGTAACACTGCATAAAATTAATACAGATAATCATCCGTCAATGAAGCAACATTCTACCCATTTGATCCTTACACACACGCACGCGCGCACGCACACACACACACACACACAAACAAACAAACCCTCTGAGCGTTTATTAAAGACCTACGGATGGCGGAATGGTCGAAGGATCGTCAAAATCTTGGGCTTCTCCTTTTGCACTTGTTAAAAAGGAAGCTGGATCGATTCTGTGTTGATTACAGGAAATCAAATGAAATAATAAAAAGGAACAAGTACTCTCTACTTGTTATACTTCTAGTACTGAGCAATGGAAAAATCTCTACATAAATTAACAGAAAATTTAAAAAATGACTTTTAATGTAGAGAAAATTGTGAAATAGTTTAATTGTCTAAAGCAGGAATCGAAAATCTCTCCTATTTGGATCAATTCCAGGATTGACAAGAATTCATATGAGTACAAATGTCAGCTATGAAAGAATAAGAGTAGTAATCAAAACACTCAATAATCGAAAACAAAAAGGGCGAAATATCTTACGTCAGCAAGGGCTTGAGTAAGCCTAAGAAATATTTATACTACATATAAAGTTATTAAAGTACCCTTGTTAAATCTAAAATGCATCTTCCTTTTCGTCCATTACTTCTATGAATGAGAATTTCCTCTTTCGACTGAACATGGTATCATAAAATGACGTTTAAATTTTACGAACACTCAAGGCGAGATAACTCACTGGATCCAAAAATTTCAAGAATATGATTTCGAGATTCAAAGATATAAAAATTTCAGGAATATGATTTCGATACTTAGAAGAACACATGCTATCTTCCGAGAATCTTGTAAACATTACTTGAATGGTGAGAAAAGTGTCGGAACAGAAAAGAATATTTCCATATAAATTTCAACGGGAGCTGCGAATCCTTGCTCTTCAAGTGAACCAAACAGAACAGTTGGAAAATACAGATATTATATGGCGCTAGCTTCATAATCTAGATAACATCTACAAAACTGAAGTATACTTTTGGTATTGGGGTTATTTTACTCGGCTACTGGTCCTACCGTCGCGGGTTCGTAACGCGACCTTCACTTGACACAATTAGACCGATTTCGGAAAAGGAAATAAATTCGGTGGATTGGCCATTTCGGAAAAAATCGTACTGCTACAAAACGATATTGGGCTTTAGAATTTCTTATATCTTAAGAAGGTGTTTCATATTGAAAGTAAGAGAGTGACGATGGAATCCCCAGTTGATGATAACTAATTCTCTTGAAAGATAGAATTCCAGAAGTTCTGCGATGGATTCACTGGCAACATGTTTAACCACAAGTATTCTAAACTAGTCGAATTTCGACTAGTTAGCGAAAGTATTCTAAACTAGTCGAATTTTGACGATATCTCGATTAGAAGCAAAGATACGATATCCTTTTAGAAGCATTTTGCCTTGTCACGGAGAGTATAAAAATTCAAAAAAGAGAAGGAGCCCAATCAAAATTGCGAATTGAGAAGTTGATCTCCTAATGTGCTCTCCAAATACATTGTAATTTTGCGGTTGTTTATAAACGATTGCTTATGAAAATGCTGTTTATTTCTGCAATTACTGTTTTTGTGTATATTCTACCTGTTTTTTCTTGCAAGGCATAGTGTCGTTTTGGGCATATTGAACTTCTCACCATACACTCATTGAATATATTTTCCATAACAACTCATAGATTTATCTCATAGAAAAATTGATTCGATGTTAATATGGCACAATAATCACGTTTGAATATATTATGCTCGGTCATGTAACTTAAAACATTTCTGGAATATGAATTACGAAATAAAATATAGAAAAGCGCAAGTCTATTATTGTTGTCATGTTCAGCTTTACAACGGAAGGAGGGATGAAGTAGCTTCTGAGGTGACAGAAAGCTGAATTCTAGATCACACACGTCAAAACCCCTTTTTACTTGGTGGACTTCATTAATTCATCCACAGATCGTAATTTAGATATGGAACAGAGAACTATTATCTCTGACCCAACACCCCCAGCGGTATTACTCCCGACATGGAGGAATTTGTGACCACGACAGATTTAATGAGCGCCAGCCACACAAATCGGAGTCTTCGAACAGTGAGATTCGCATTTGCAACTCAAATCTCCCCCTCCCCCATTTATTTAAAAAAATCATACAAAAGTTTAATAGTGTTACTCTTAATAAAAGGATTTAATAAAAGGGTAAAGAGATCGAATTTGAAATTTTGAGCTTCATCGGCCAGATTAAGTTTTTTTCAAATTATTAAAAGTTGTAAAATAAAGATTTTATCTTTATTTGGAAAACTAGAGTTAATCTTTATTATATTCAATATATATCGTAAATAGTCACAACGGGGAACACCGAATATATATGGGGATTAAAAATCTGGTTTTGGTTGACTCACTTCCCGGTGGGTACAAAAATTTTGGGTCCTTCACCGATGACTAGTTTGTACATATGCACTTCGTATTTCAGCCTATTATATGTCAATTACATAGAGTGATGCTATTTATTAAGGCGGCATGATCATTCAGTTTACATTGAAAGATAAAGTGGCTTCAGAACATCTCTTTCGATCAGGACGAAGCTCTCTACAGGTCATCAGTTAATGCAAGATTCGGGAGTGCCATTTATTCCTTCTATAACTTTCAACGCAATTTTTTTTTATGTTTTATTTTTTTACAAGAGCAGTTTTATGTAGAAAATTCTGATAAATTGATAAAACATTTAATAATGGATCCCATTGAAACGAGTTGATTTAAATATTTCGAATTTTAAAAAATCAATACTGAAATTTTTTTAAAATGGAATAAAAAAAACTTTTGAACACAAACTAGATATTAATTATGAAATCGACCTTTTTTTTTTCGTCATAAAATATTTGAATTTTTCACATATAGGTTTAATTAAATTTAAAATTTGCAAAATATTATTAATTAAGTGTGATAGAATAATGCTCGAATATTTAAATGACACTTGCTTTTAATTTGGACCAATTTTGAGTATATGATCTCTGCAAATTAAATGAAAGCTTAAAATTAATATACTTAACATTTTACAAATTTCAGATACTCCCTTTGCCAATTTCATAATTCAAAAGTGGTTTTACTTTTGAAAATTTCAAATATGCCAGCCCCTTTATCTAAAAGAAAGGAAGTGAAGAATTTTAATTTTTTTGATCAACTTGCTTTATATGATATAAACATTATTTTAATTGGAAAACACAATCCTGTTAGTAAATATTAGTATCGCCCACGCTATTTATAAATGTGCTTTCAATCTCTTCATTAAAAATATTTCATTAAAAGATGGGCTAATAGGTAAAATTTAGGAACGATATTTTAAGATACACTGTATAGTATAAACAATTAACTCTATGATTTTCGATCTGACGATCTGCTCCATGAAAGTAGTCTCTCCAAATTAAAGTATACCATTTTACTATTGAAACTTTTATATCTCTAAGTTCCATCATAGAATCATGAACTCTGTAAAGGAAAAGTGTTAAATTAAATCAGAAATTGTAGTCGTCCTTGTAACTCTAACTGCAGAGAGAGCACTGTCTGATGCCTGGAGGTGATGCTTCAATATAGATCAGGCGATGGCATCTGCTGCGTGATTTTATCAACATTCTTATTTGTATATCTTAACTAATTACACCTTTTATATGTAAATTGTCTGTGTGTAAAGTAATTCTGTAAATAAATAACTGTGAGACTAACTCTTATTTTATTGAATCCTATAACGAACCCACAAAATAAAAATTTTCTATGGAAAATTAATAAATTCATTTTGATTACTATTTCAATGAACTTTTTTACAGAAAGTACTAGGATAATGATTTTAAAAAAGTACCAATGTTTGAAAATATATATATATTTCTAAATTCATATTTTTAAAGGCATTGTTTTTATATTTTCTGTGCTTTTGATAGTAAAGTTTTTAAAACAGAAATAATATAATTTTTGGCAACATAATATTATTTCTCAATTTTTTTCGTATTTTTTCTCAAGTTTTATAAAAGAAAAGTTTTCTTTTGATAGTGAATTAAAAATTAAAAAAAAATTGTTTTTAAGATAACACATCAAAATTCAGCAAGGGATCTCTATGCATTATCAGCTTTCCATATATACATGAAGATTAGCACTACAACAAATAAAAATAAGAAATCTTCAATAGCTCATGACTAAAGCAATTTTTTAAGATAAATTTAAATAAAACATTAGACAGAAAAAATTCTTATAGATTCACTGTCTCATAACATGATTCAAAATTGTTAATTAAAGTGCAGGTTACAAATATAAAAATTTTAAAAGGCGTAAATGCAATGGAAATTTATTTGAATGAAGCGAAAAAAAATCACTGAATATGAATAAGTAAATTAATTATTTCATAATATAATCTAGAAGAATTGCAGATGAGTGATATCCTCTAACCTAAATAGATTAATATGCTTTGATAAGAATTCCAGACACAAAATTTCTTTAAGTTTTTTTTTAAATGTTTAAGTTGTAAATATGCTAAATAAATCATGTTTAATAAGTGAAAAAGTTCCAATTTGAAACTCATTTGCAGCTTTAATATTAAGCAAATTTTAAAAAAGCATATTGTTGAAAATTAAAAGATGCTAATTACTTTTTTTTCTTCCAAAAATACACTTTATTACATAAAACACTGTACAATGAGGTGACATGAGTTAAATAACAAATGACACATAGATAAAACATGAGCAACAATTTTCTGATGATTTCTGCAACCAAAACAGTCTAAGATTTTCACTTTCCTCTATAATAAAAGAAAAAAATCATTAAATAATAAACAAATATCATTTTAATTGTTTTTATGAATGACACAGCCATGCAACACAAAATCTTAGTTTAATGTTATCTTACCAACAAATTCTATTTCAAGACGAGATCAACCATCACCATTCCTGTGATACACGAGAATAGTGAGAGAAAGAATGAAAGAAAAAGAAACTATTTTAGAGATTGACAGAGATGCAAAGTAAATGAAATAAGAACTAATAGTCAGTAAAGTTAGATACTAATCAACCCTTTGTAGTTGTATTAAGTTTATATATAGGTACCATGTAAGTTGGATTTATAGATTTTCACAACTCTCATTTTTTTTTTTCTATTTCACTATCACTAAATATTTCTAATTACATCAGTTATAAATGAACTGAAAATATATTGCTATCAGAAATGTAAATATTAAAAAAAAACATTGTTACATTTTATATCAAAATTAAAGCTTTATATTTTATGCCAAGTTTATAATCACTACTTTCAATTTCCCAGCTTAATTCATTTGGTAACTGTTTTTGTTATTTCAGAGTAGTATTTAAAAAAATAATTTAGTAACTGAAAGTGCATAATTACACAAATACAATTTGCATAGTATTAAATTGTATTTTAAGAATATCCAAAACTTGCTGACTTAGTGTAATATAAGATCAAAACAGTCCTTTGCTGTGGTGTCCATGAGCAAACATACAACTGTAAAGGGTTAAATTTCCCACATTTTCATGGAAGAACACATTTTAATTTTTAAAAGGTAGAAGAAAATAAAATAAAAGTGCCTGAAAAAAATCCATACCTTTACATAAAACAAAGCCTTTTAAGATTAAAATAAACATAATAATAAAAAGGATAAATGAAATTGTTAATAGAAAAAAAATGTGCACCTTCCACCAATAATTTATCATATTCACAGAAATCTAAGCAGTATACTTAACTAACTAAATATTTTATATCTTGTTTGTGCACAGTTATATAATATATTGGGTGTCCACTCTAAAAATGGCCTAACGATAGATTTCTAAATTGTTAAGAAAGACATTTTTTTCCAACAGAAAATTAAAATTGCTCTCAATGAAGTTAAGAATTATATTTTGTGTTGCTTGAGCCAATAAATGCATCATTAAGAAATTACTATACCTAAATTTTCATACAGTTTTCATGATTCCATCATTCATATTTCAAGAAATATTCTTCAAAAATTAATACTAACTCACAAGATCTCATACTTTTGCAAATAAAATAGATCTAATAATGCAGCATTGAATATAACTATTTTATATGATTTTAGATTTCTGTAAAAGCTATCTCATAGAAAGCATCATTCAATGTATAGTACTTCCCTTCGGGACAGTCTGTGATTGGTCAATCAAAATTGGACTTAAATGCTTCAAAATTGGGTTAGTTTTAGTGAAAATAGTAAAAGTTTTGTTTAATGTATTAGTACATCAACAGTAACTATATATAACTAACTGAACCAGTTTATTGTGTAAAAATTTAAATTTATTCATTTTCACTTAGAAATACATTGAATCAAACATCATAATTATTTGAACTAGTTAGAGCATTTTTTTAAATGGAAATATAGGCCCAATTCTTAACAGTTTAGAAACTGTTATTAACATGATTAGAATCTATGCTTTGTATGTGTATTCTTTTTTTTATTTTTTTATTTTCTGCAAATTTGCTATTTTTCATCATTTCCATAAATTATTAACAGATAAGTGTTTTGGGATGAAGCATATACTCATGTACCCTATGATCAATTAATAACTTTTAAGATTGGAAAAATGTAAATGTTTAAAAATTTATTTCTCATTCAACTTCAAAATAAAAACTTAGAGCAGATGAATTGATGGGTTACATAATGTTGAAATTCCAAGAATCAAAAAGATATGAATAATTAAAAAAATCTTTTAATTATAAATAAAAAAAAGCTGTTAATACATGCAATATAAGCTAAGAAATTCAAATCAAGAAATCAATCATTCAAAGTTTTATAAAAAATTTACAGCATCAAAAGAAAGAATTAAACACAAAATTGAAACTTTCAATTTGCCTTTGATAGTTTGTACAATTAGACTCAACTGACTGAGAAAAAAAAATTAGATCACAATTGGAGAGAAAAAAGAAGCATTTGGGAGCATTAAAATAACTTAAGCAATTTACACTTACATATATATTTTTTACTTACGCTTCATTTTTTAGATTTGGATATAATTTCGCAGGTCCATTTCCATTAACTCTACCAGCAAATTCAACAAATCGTTTCTCGTGCTCAGAAGTTATTCTATCAGTCCACAGAGATAAAAGTGATCTGTTTCCAGAAGATTTTATAGCATCTGCACTCAGTTTCAACTTTTTAGCAGGACGAAATTTATTAAATGAGTCACCAGAATCATCAAAGCTTCTCTTCCTAAGAAAATGGCATAAATATTAAAATATATATTTATATATATATAATAGATGTCCTATAATGAGTATTAAATAGTTATACTATAAAAATAAATGCTTGTAAGGTTGCAGTGTACAGATAAATCTATCCCATTTACAGTCATGAAATTTGGCATTAAGTAATCCTCAAATTAAAATTTAATGCCAGCAATTTTTTTTATCTTGTAATGCCTGGGTGGTTTACCACCCTATTTACCCTAACATTATTTCTAATCACATTAGAAAAAGTTCAGAGCACTACTGAATGGGACAAACTAAAATTATTTTAATAAGATTTTATTTTTAAAAATAATAAATATGTTTTTTTAAACATAATTTATAGTATTTTGGAAAAAAAAATTCTTTTTTTTTCCAATTTTTTTGAGAAATTTTTTTTCCTTATTCCAAAATAAGTACATTGAAGCAATTTCTTTCACTACATTTTACTCAATTCTTTTTTTAATTAGTCAAAAACTCATTTGCAATATGTAATGATTTTGAAATCATGAACTAAATATGTAATAGATATATAAAAACTAAAAACAAATTTCAGAGAGAAAATCATAATAACATATGAATTACAGATAAAGCCATGTAAATAGAATTGCTTTGCCTGTAAAAATATAATCTACATTTCATCGGGATGATAAATAATAGTTTCAAAACTAAGAAACCTCTTCAAACTACAAACATCACTAAATATTTCTGATAATGATATTAAAAATTCTATAGTATTAGTATTCTTAAAGAATTGCTTCAATTTCTAACAGGGATACCACTCAAAGCAGGAAAAAAAATTTCATGTATTTTTCTTGTATGTGTATGCAATAAAAGAAGAAATGCGTGAACAGCAACCATGCGTTAGTAATAACGGAATAACAATACCATATAGTTTTATTCAGTAGAAGAAGTAAGATTCTTTAAAAAATGTGGATTTAAATAGATTGCAGTTTTTAAAACTAAAAATTTTGGACATGCATTCAAATATTTTTTTGTAGAATTCTCCCAAAATATAACACATTTTGCTGGCTTTGGTTTGTTTGCCTCTTTTTGTAAAGAACATTGTTTTTCTTCAGTGTTGCCATTGTTGCCAGAAATTGTTTCTGATACACTAATATTTTTTGTCCCTTTTTGATTAAATTTAACTATAGTTCTTTATTCTTTCTTGCTTCATTATCTATTAATTATCTATAATTCTTTATTCTTTCTTGCTTCTCTTCCCCAAAGCACTAGCGGCAGCAACATTAATATTACATATAAACAATTTCCTGTTAGTATGTCAATTGTTCAGAACCTTTTATTCCATAACTTGACCTTTTTTTCTTTTAAACAAGTCGGCAATATCAAATAAAAATGTCTAGCTTCTTTAAATTCTGTGAGGTAGAATCAAATTTATCTGAACACTTTCTGCTTATATATTTTAATAAATTCCAGTATTTATGATAAGCTTTTATCATTTGTGAAATTCTTTTACTAGAAGCAATGGGAATAGAAACTCTTAACCATATTTGTTCTATAATGGGAACTAAACTGTAACATATTTACTTTACATAAGAATCCTTCTCTGAAGCAATTTCCAGGTTATATTTAATATAACAATAGCTCAAAATTTGTAAGAAATGAATTTAACTTTCAGAAAATCACACAATTTCCCAAAAATAGAACACTTTTGTCTTCACTAATTTAGGCTGAAACCTTTTTTATCCACAGTAATGCGCAAACTAACAAATCAGTTAAGTTAATTAATTACACAACAAACAGAGCAGAGATGCAAGACTCAACTAATCTAGGCAAAGCTACTGATTTGAAACTGCTCTGTCCTTATCACCGGATGTAGATAAATCTCTGCCTTACCTAAATAACAACTGCTTCAGCGACAATTCAGTGCCATGTTAGTGCAATAGTAAAACTATTTTAATACTTTTATTCATATGACAATGCCTAGTTAAAGCTTTTTATTTCATAATCAAGACACACAAAACTTCTTAAAAAGTTGCAAAAAGTGTGTTTTTATGAAACTTAATGTCCTTGCGATATCTCAAGATATACTCTAATGTTTTTATTAATCTTTTTTATTAATCCAAAAGGCAATTTTTCTGTACTTTTAACAAATTAAAACTTAAATGTTGTTTAAAATTAAAAATGAAATATCTATTTTATGAAACTTTAACTTCCTTGTGGCATCTCAAGACCTAATCCAATATTTTTTCATATTCATAATTTATTTTAATAGCACCAAAAGGCAAATTTTCAATGCTATTACAAATTAAAAATTAATCGTTTTTGGTCCACTCAATCACAAAAAAGGAATTTATATTTAAAAGAATACGGACGTCACCTATCAGAATCTTTTCCTTCATCAGAATCAAATGATTTAGAAAACTCCTTATCATCTTTCCCATTTCTTTTAGTAGGTGAATGCGAAGGACTCTGTGCACCAAGTTGAACTTTTACACTGGCAATGGAAGTACTTCCTTCTCCATCTGTATTGGGCTTTCGGCACTCAAGCAAACATTCAAGGACACTCTGATGTTCAGCAGTAGTACAATGGCAGCGAACAAAAGCCTCTAATTCATTCCAAGCTAATCTATAATGCTCTTCTCTAGAGGGGGAAAAAAGATAAAAATTGGCAAAAAATATTTTTGAAGAATTTAGATATAATATATTTTAAGTAATTATAAGTTATAAAATAGACAGTAAGGTGAATAGTGGGGTATAAATTACATATACAAATATATATATAATGATATATAATTTAATTTAATTCTTAACTAATTTCTAACAATTTTTTCAATTGTAATTTAGTTTAAACTACTTTATTCCAAAATTTCCTTTTATTTCCTGATAAAAATTCCATTTTTTAAAATTTAGTTTTGGCTAACATACAATCTAAAAATTTCTTTCTAATTATAGCATGATTTAAAATCATATTTTATTAGAATTCATATTTAAAATTAATTGAGGTTTAACAAGCTAAATGCTAATACTTCAAATGTATTTCTCATCAGTTAATTTTCCATCAATACAGTCATTTAAGCATTTTCTTTTTTAACCATAACTCATTTGCATAAGGAAAGGCAAGCACATAAATTATTTATGATTTCTCAAATAATGCAGGTTTTTTTTTTTTTTTTAAAGACTGGCAAACAAAATATTCACATGCAAATAAGACTGAGATTAATAACACACCTTATGTGCTTGCCAGTTAAAGATAATATTTAACACAAACAATATATAAAAGAAACCTAATGTTTGAATCTTGACTTTTTAATTTGGTACATTATTTTAATGCAATAATAAAATTATTTATTACTTTAAATAGTTCAGTAATATGAGATTCAAAATTTATATAAAATTATACCACAAAACATTTTAAATTTATAAAAACAACTATTAATCATTTGTTTATTTAAAGAAAGTTAGACTTAATTCTTCACAAAATAAAATGGATAACAGAGTGTAGGGATAATATAATAATAGTTAAAATAATCCACTATTATTATATTATCCCTTATTTACAAATGAATATGCATGAATATGCTTCAATGTTTTTTCATCAAATTATCAACAAGCAAAGGAATCAGGTTTAAAATTCACCTTACTAATTTTTTCCTATGAAAAGTAATTTATTAGTTAAATATAAATATAGAAAAATACAACAAAATAACTTAAGTATTTTATTAATTAATTAAAATATAAGCAAATATCAATGTTATTTCTTTCACAGTCAAATTCATTAAAATTTAATGGAGTTGATTTTCGGGGGGGGATGAGACCTGTTTGTTAACAATAAAATGCACAAATTGACAAAATAACTAAGTTAACTAATTAAAAAAAAGATAAATCACCTCTTTGGACCTTTTCCTCTTGTGCTTGTAGTTGGAACATTTAGAGGCAAGGCTTTATTTTCAGAACTCACTAAACTATAAATTGATTTCTTGCACTCTGTAACATCATTTGTATCTAAAGTTTCTTTAGTTATCAATTGTAGTAATGGCCCTATTTGCTAAATGGAAAATAATAATTTGAATGATAGGGTATTAAATAAAGCAACATGCTTACATAAGACAACATAACAACATGCTAATAAGACAACATGCTTAAAAAAATATTTAAGATAAGCTAAACAAGAATATATATCACATAACAATATTATTTATAGTGACAATAAAAAAACTATGAGCCATCAATTTATACATCAATTTTATTTTATATGTAGTATTCACAAATACAGAATGAATAACATGATCAAACAAAAACGAAATTTTTCAACTAAATAGTATTGTAATTAGTTGAATAAGTATGTTTAACAAAGTATGTGCCAAAGAAAGGATATGTATCACAGCAATGTTCTTCTTTATTTATCAATGTGTTAAACAATACAACAGTATATAAAAATATAAATATAGTTAAACAGTTAAAATAATATAAATATAACAATATAATTATAAAGCAATTATAAACAAGATAGAAAAATTACAATTTCTTCATATATGAGGAAAAAAACATTTGAAAAATTGATATAAGTATTATAAACTTACAGATGCATTATTAAAGATTGTAGTATGACTGAAAACCAGAGGCCAGTATTGTGTTAATCTAGTTAATTTCTTTTTGGCTGAAAATAGTATAAAAAGGAAATTAACATTTAATTATGACATATGTGACTGAAATAGAAAGTAAATCATTCTAGACTTTTAAAATTATATTTACCTGCTTCTATAGGTATTTCAATCCTTTCCTTTTTAGGAAAATGTGGAACTAATCTGTTCTGTTTCATGAAGTCACCAAAATCCTACAAAAGAAATTATCTACACATTTTGCCTTTATAGAAAGAGAAAATAATTTATTTATTTCCTTGTTTCTGAGAAATAATTTTTAAAAAAACTTCCCACTGTAACAAAAAAATATAACATTTTTCTCTTTGAGACTATCAAAAGAAAACAGAATGACAATAGATTAAAAATGATCAGATAAAGGAAATAATTAAAAATAACATTTTAGAAACACAATTTTTATTATAAAGAAGAACATTGATACAAGTTAGTAATGTTACAGAACAATAATTGGATTTAAATAATACATAAAATAATTTCATAAATTTAATCCTACTTCAACTATTAAAAATTTAGTGTTTTAATAATTTAGAAGTAATATGATTCATTCAAATGCATTCATGATTCATTCAAAAATAATTCTAGCATTATAGTACAATAAATTGCAAAAAGAATATTAAGAAAGCATAGTATAAAAGTAATGCCACTCTATAGAATCCTTATAAGTGATGATAAGTTATCTGTGGTCTTTAAACTACTTTCCTTAATACAGATCTTTAAGAACATTTTGATATATGTAGAATTTCAAAGACATAAGTTCTTATAATAAAAGATTTTTTAAAAAATAAATAGAAGAATTTTTACAATTTAATAAATAACTAAATGTGACTAGTAAAAAATGCTTGTAGTTAACAAATATGCAAAATAACTTACATTAATTCGATAATCAGTTACTCTGCCTCCACAACCTTCACTAATAGAAGGTGGATCTTCTAAAATAGACCTTCCAGTGCCTAAAGTATGTATAAAAATTTCTCCGCCATGACTGGCCAACATATGAGACAAAACTTTGGAACCAGACTTTCTTGGCATTTCCAACATCACAGCTCGACCTAAATAAATATGTATGTAAATGAGCATGTTAAAGACATATAAATGTGAATATATATTAGTTTAAAACTAATCATTTGAGAAATGGAAGTTTTTAAAATTATTATTTGTTTAGTCTTCATATTATGAATAATATATGAGAAACAACTATAGTGATTCAAAAATTCTTTTTAAAAATCACCATTTACATTTAATGCATTTTTATAAATTAAGAATTGTTCAAAGCAAAATAAAAATTTGAAATGTATGCAATCAAACATCTTTTTCCCCAAATTATTAAAATAATAAAATAATAAAATGCTAAATAATATAAATAATTAGTAAGTTGATACAGCGTAATAAGCTGGTACACATAATGATAATGGCCAATTCTTCAATAACTCAGTTAAAAGATCACTAGATTTCATTACACTAGATTTCATTAAAGTTTTCAGTTTGTACTCTTTTGATGCTAAAAAGTTTTTAAGAACAAAAATTCAAAGATGTACACGTAGATGAATAGAAAGCTCCAGCAATGTCTGCAACATACAACATGATTAAAAATATTCTGTTCATTCTATTATTATGATATAAGAAAATTGCAATTTCTGGTTTGGGGTCACGATGCTCAGATAATTTTTTTAAAAGTTTTAACTGACTGATTCCTCAAACTAAGCACACATAAAAATTAGTTATAGGATCATAAACTTCACATTTAATTACCATTTTTTGTACTAGATTGTAACAAAGGATCAATGAACTGAGATCAGCAATTTTTTTAAATAGCCATACCATTTCATTATATCTCATTTGGCAAATTAACTAGAGATAATATATTCATATTTCCCCCCCCCCCTTTTTTTGTTCTTGCACCTATTTGTTAAATTCGATTTTAGATATTAATTTTAATTTAAATGAATTGGGTATTTTACATAGAAGAAGAGCCTTGCTTATAATGAATTCTTTTTTAACTAAAAAAATACTGGTTCTTTACTATTTACATTTGATTTTACAATATATTTGTATCTAAATGTATTATAAGTAATTTTTATTTTATTTCTATGCAATAATTAATATGCATGAAATTTTCTATTGCTAATTTTATTTGTTAATGAGTGATAATCAGATCTGAGATACTGTTGACAAGATAAGTCACAATGAGATAAAGTCTAGTAATGAAAAAAAAAAAAGACATAATGGAATTCTAGATAAACTTTAATTAAATAGCCATCATTAAGTTGTGCTTTTACTAACTCTTTTTTTTTCTTTCATTAATATAGAAGAACTGATAAAAAAATGTGTAAATTACAGTTTATGTTTCGAACAAATTATGTTATTTGGTACCAACCAGATAGATGTGTAACAAAAATGTTCTCATCTATCAGAATGACCAGGAATGCTATACTCCCCCCTCCCATTTGGAAAGTATCTTACCATTCAAAAGAAAGTTTGTCAAGCATGATGATGGTCTGTTATTCACATCCACAGGGGTTATGCGAAAAGCAGAAGTGCAATACTGTAGTTCTGTTAACAGAAAGAACATAATATTTTAAATAAAAGTTATACCATTATATATAAAGTTATTAATATATAAAAAGTTTAAAGTTTAATTATATAAAATAAAAATTTCACTTGCCAACAGAACTAGAACGAGGAGTACACCACTTTAATGTAACGGTTTCATATAATTGTCCTTCTTTTACAGTAGTGATATGGACTCCTTCTGCATTAACAACACCTATAAAATTGAAAGTCCCAGCTTGAATTTGTAACATACACTTGAATGATTTTCATTGATTGTTTATATATCTCTACAAAAGTTATTAAAATGTATTTTATAGTCAAAAATTTGAATCAAAAGACATTCTAAAATCCATAAAGACAAATGCAAATAGTGTGTTAATAAAATATTTTATGCAATGTGTGGGTAAGATATTTTAGGTTATGATGATTAAAATTCTTCATTTAGTTTCAAAATACATGAATTTAAAAGAAAAAAAAATTAAGAAAAATTAAATTTAAACCCTATTAGGTTTAAAGAAAAAAAAAGTATTCAATATTTTTATAAAGATAATAAAACTTTTTAATTGAAAGAAAAGCACATATAATTTTATTTTGAAAAGTGGGTTTTTGGTACAACAATTTTGAATTGATGTTGGATGACAAATGCATTGGCATTCCTCTCTATAACCTTTCACACAACATCAATAGAAAGGAGGCATATACAGATCATTGTTTGCATATAACATATTGTATTAATGCCTTAAATAATAAACTAGCTGTTGCAGTTTAATGTTTTTTTTTCTAATATACAAACAACATAGGTTACATCACTGCATCAGTAACTAAGAATAATCTAATAGCACAGGCAGAAATTAGCTATAGCAAAATTAAATCTTGAAAAAGAAAACAAAATATGTTTTACATAAAAACAGCAAAATAATGAGATAATCACATAAATTGCATTGAAAACATATGCATTGAGATGGTAAATAGTGATGGCATATACTCAAAAGTATTTAAAAGATAGTTAAAACTGTAAAACAAGTCTGTAAATGTGATTAAAAACTTATTAAAAGTATTTTTTTTAAATAATTTTCAAAAATGTTTGATCAAGATTGAATACCTGTTTTAAAAACTTCTGCATGTGCAGCAACAGGATGCAGTAATTCTACATCATAATTTGCAGATGAGCTGGCATTTTGTTCTTCCTTTATAAAAAAAATAAGGATGATTAAAATAAAAAACACAGCAACATGTAAATATAATTTGAAAAATCATAATAATACAAACAATACCTTCATTGGTATGCCAGTAACTGTTGTTGATGCTAAGTTATAGTGCTGTTGAACTAAAATTCCAAGTTTTGCTGCTAAATGACGACCAGATTTGACATTATGAATTTCTATACTCAGAATAGGAGATATCTAAAATGAATATAAAGAAAATGATATCAGCATTAAATCAATGAAAAAATCTTACTAGCTCAATTCTATTCTCTCAATTTCTATTTATTTCAGTAAATAATTATTCAATCCAATCAATATACTTTATAATAACAAGCAAAATATCAATGCTTTCAAACACTAAAATTTTACAAAAAACTAATTTTAATGTTTCAAAATCGACAGAATTAGCAAATGAACATTTCTAAATGAGTGAAAATCCTTGGCAGCACATGCCAAAATGGTGGAATTTGTACCACAAATTCCATAATTTAAATTCTGAAAATACATCCAGATTATGAATTTTGAAAACAAAGATTAAAATTATTAATTGTAATTAAAATTGAATTAAGTCTTGAAAATTATCACTGATCCCTTATAGGATTAGTCTTTCATATATAGAAGGATGGAATTTTTTTGATAATTGGGATTTTGAATTCTTAACATAAAAACAGTAATAATCATTCAGTTAAAAGAGTAAAATTTCTAATTATTTAAATAGTTACCATATAACATTGCAGACATTTTTTAAAAGAATTATTTGAGTACACAATTTCAAAATTTAAATATCTAAGTCATTGAGAAAGGTTTTTAAAACATTTTTTAAATGTGTTTAAATGCATCAATAAAATTCAAAAGAAAATTTGAAACATAATCAGCAGCAAAATTAACTATGAAAAATAATTCAGATATATTAAAATCAATCTAGAAATTTTGAAGAAATCCTCAAATATCAAGTATATCATTTGAATTCCAAGATCATAATTACATTAAATTAAATTAATTCTGATGTTATCAGAATAATTATAATAATAAATATTTTGCCAAAATCAAAATAAATTGCTGTAACTTGCAACCTCCTTTTTGTACATCAGAGATACACTATCCTAAGGAATGATTTTAATATTTTCAGGAGAGGTAATTGAAATTCCACAGCATATGTATTGTTTACTGAATTTTTTCCCCCTTAGTTCAATTTAACTCATCTGAAAATGTTCCAGGGATTACACAAAGATAATACAAACATTAAAATCGGATTTAAAACAGTTTCTCTCTAAGATACAGAACTAGCATAAACAATTAAAAATATATATAAAAATTAACAACCCTGCCTTAAAAAATAGCAACTTATATATAAGACATGAATTTTAAAAAATTATACATTTCAAATTATAAACACATATTGAGATATATTCTGTAAAGTGAAAATATATATCACAGTGGTTTAATTTCATATCAAACTTTTTATAGTCAAATAATACATAAAATAATGAGTCACTCCCTGGTGATTTGCTCATGCTGTCAATATAAGATGTTACATATTATACATGCATTACTTTCACAATAACTTAAATTTTTTAAATTCAACACCACACTACTGCATTTACATCGACAAACCTATGAAAGCATTGATCAAAATATTATAAAAAATATTTTACATGCTTTGTTAATAAAATCAGCAGAATAAAAGCCTGATTATTTGATGAACAAATTAAAACCCAAACATTAAAAATTGTCTACCGTATATAAATAAAATTTATATATGGTAGACTATTCATCATCTGTATTATTAATCAAGTAATAATACATCAACTTTTTAAAGTACTTACCACCTTTTTGTTTTGAGGAGCTATACAACTTTCTTTATTCACAGGATACACATGCATCAAAATTAATTCACAATGCTGCACAGTCATTAAACTACAAAAGAAAACCATTATTATTATTTTTAAAATACTAATTTACTTAAACTTAAACACACACATTTCTTTTTGTCAAATTGTTTTGCATACTCTATTCACAAAGAAAATATAGAATACTTAAAACACAGAAACTCAATATATTCAATCATTCATATAGCCTTCTTTATTCCAATGGCAATGTACTAAAATGTATCATCAATTAATAAGTGATAATAAATAAATGATAAAAACTTTTCAATCCTTTTAATGCTAGTATAATAGTAATTAAGGGAGAAAAAAAATCTTGCTTGTAATTTATATCCCTCCTGTTGAAAATCCTTTTAAATACAAGAAAAAAAAGCAGAACTAAATACTGTTATTTTTTAAATGGTATATTAAACTGGCTATTTTATTAATCTTTTTCCCCATCTCAGTTAAGCACTCACTGACATTAGATATAATCTTAAACGGATCTATTTTGCTATAAAAGCAGAACCCAATCTAACAATGTGGCAATATTCAAATTGAAAATACTCACAGTAAACAGCAGAGGAGGATTATTGATATATATAATATAGTTAAAACATTTTAACTCAGAAGTAAATAACAATATGATTTTATTTACAATTTATATATATATATATATATATATATATATATATATATATATATATATTTGTGTATGTGTGTGCGTGTGTGTAAATGTAGAAGAAATGCTTTAACTTAATACAAGGGATTTGCAATTGTATGTTTAAAAATATCTATAATTTTGGTTTAAATTATATGGTATAATTTTTGGTTTTTAGTGATATCAGTCATGCTCATTAGTATGTCATGTATTTCAGTATATATAATCTAAAATGTTTTGATGCTTTATAAGTTTATTGATAAATATGTTTAAAATCTTATATGTTTAAAAGAACACAGTATAAAGCATTGCTGAAAATTTTTCCTTCGAATTTTTACTATTCGAAAAATTTAGGGTTGTTAATTAACACCTTGAAAAATATTTTTAAATGGTACTCATCTTTCTATTTTGCATTGAAGCAAACATAAATTAAATAATGATACTATGTTTCTACTCATAAAGTTTGCATAAAATATAAACAAGATGTAATATACTGCCAAGAATATTAAATAGCAGACATATGCATATTATGTAGTATAATGTAGCATTTTATACACTTAAATGACATATGTAGTGAAGTTTTGTCATGTGACTGAGATGTTATATAAACTTATTCCCTTTTTAAAAAATAATTCTAATATCTAAGCAAACCTGAAAGTTATAAATAACCACTTCTTATTGTGTTATTTGTTAAAGATGAATAAAAACTTTCACATTTATTTTCAAAATATGCATTAAAAAAGTATAAATATAAAATAGAAGAAGAAAAAACAATACCTATCTGAACTTGATGCAAGTTTATTGTGTTCCACTAAAGCACTTTGAAAACATTCTACAAGAGAGTTTACCTCCAGATCACTGTAATAGAAAAAATATATTTTCTTTCAATAATTCTATTTTACCTGGCATCCATTATATGTAATACTACTATTATTTTGCCGAATTTTTTAAATTCATCAGAAAATATCATGATAAACATATTTATTTACTTCAGAATGTAATCAAACACATAACCTGCTTGTAATAAATTAAATTATATATCTATTATATAACTACTGTAGTTATATAATTTTTTACAGGAAGAATGATTTAATATACAAAAAAAAGTAAGATGCTAACATTTGAAATTATTAAATACATATGCACATACATTTAGATGCAAGATTAAATTAGAAAAGGATGATTATTATATCATATAAATTTTAAAAAAAATGTTTTAAGTTGTAAGAGTAATACAACGAAAACAACTTTTCCTTTAGCTGGGCGCAATGAAAAATCACCAAAGAAATTTGGTGGAATTCTACATTATTTGGCAATTTTTTTGCTTACGCCTGTATAATGGAAAAGTACCATGGGCTGTAACAAATTAAAAAGAAATTAATACACAACTACATATACAAAACACTGCACTTACAATTACACACATTTATTCAATATTTATATTTACAAGCTTAACATAAGGAAATCTTGTGGTTGGAAGGTTTCTTATGCTTAGTCTTGCAGCTAGCCTCGTACTGCTGCATTCTTGATTGGCACATAAGTTGGCAGGCATTATTAATGGTTACAAAGTAAAGAAATACTTAAGTTTTTGAACTAATTTATCATGGAAAAATTTCAATAATTAATATTATTAGAACACAATTCCATTGCTTTGGCTCATAGAAACTCAGCATTTGAGAAGGGAAGAGCAAGGGAAGGACAGATTTAATTATCAAGTAGAGTATATTTATCATAACTCATCTCATGCTAAGTAATCATATGATGGAAGAAATTTGATTCATCATATTTTTAAAAATTTTGAATGAATTTTTCTTTTAAATTATAATTAGAAAAAAATTGCATAAAAAATTACTTAATGAAATAAAATAATTTTTTTTATAAAAAGTATCTTTATAAGATAGGCATAGTATATCTCAATAATGCATAGATTTTTCATGCAAGCTACAATCTATTTAATATTTATACAATCATTTTAAAGAGTAATATTTATGAAATGGGTTAGAAATAACTATTTCTCATATGGAATAAATTAATGAGATAAATAAGGATATAGGAATTTCAAAAAATTAACTTGCAACATGTAAGAATTCCTCAAATGGAGCTTACTTCAGAATTGAATTATTACAATAATAATTTTGAATAATTCAGAATTGTGACATAATGTATAAACATATTTGAATAAACAATTTGCATCTGTATAAAAGTTTTTACAGCTTATTAGATTTATTTTATTACCTAAAATATAGTAATAAAACAATTAATAAGTGCTCAATTTTATTGCAAGAAAAATTAATATTATATATCTTTGTCTTGCCTTTGAAAAATAAGAGAGAGAGAGGGAAATCCCAAAACCATAACCTGTCAACTTAAGCAAAATTTTCAATAATTATAGTTTTTTTTTTACAAGAAATAAAGTATTTCTGAAATATATTTTTGAAAATTCACAATTGCTAAAGATTATTTCTAAGTTATAAAAAGTGATATATTGTACCTCTTAACATTAGTAAAGCAAATAACTCTTCCTCTGTTAACAACTTTGCCAGCACTTTCAGTCATTGATGTTCGCTTTTCATGCTGAATTTCACTGCACTCACATAAAGCTTCTATAGCAGCATTTAAACCATGCATCACATTACAATCTTTATTTCCTGCATTTTGTGGTGGTCCAACTTGAGCTAAAGCACCCATTAACTGTAAAAAAAATAAAAAATTAGAAACACAACATTTTAAAAAGTATGCTACATTAAATTACATATTAATTATTATAATCTGCTCTGAAATGCTTCTATTTAGTAGCAGGAAAAAGTTGTAAATGATTAAAATCAGACATCAGAAGTGTTAAGCTTGCACAATTTTGAGTTATAACTATTTAAATAAATATCAAATTACAACAAAATTTAAGATATACAGTTAAAATATTTTTAAAACAAAATTAAAAGTAATACTTACATGACTCAAGTTTTGTTGATCTTGTGCCCAAGTGTTTAAAGTTAGCGATTCAGAATCACTAACTATAAAACGAATCTGCAATAAATAAATGAAAAATAACTATAGTATATTGTTAATGATAGAATGTAATTTTTTTAATAAGTCCCAGATCATGAGGTATTTTCAGGATATGAAACAGTGGATGTAGCTTCAGAATTAACATTGTCTTTTGTTATCAATGAATTTCTAAATATTCATGTTTTTTATTTATTATTTTATTCTACTTTGTAAGAAATGTGGAATCTGTACAACAACAACAAAAAAAAAAAAACATGTATTAAATCTATTATTGATTTAGGTTCATACACTTCCCATGAGATTGAAGTCAAAACTTATTTTCCTTATACGGAATAATAGCTTTACTCATAGGCATCTTATTCATAACAAGAAAATTTCGATTTCACTTCTAACCGTATTTTCCTTGAATACTTTTTAAAATTATCCATATGGCCATTATTTTCATTTCTCACTTTAACCTAGCAAAATTTGGTGAATGAAAAAAACCAAAATAATTTAAAGAAATGCAGATACTATAGGCCCAAATTTATAAAGGTTATTTGCTCTTTTATTTGTATTTAACAATTCCAATTTGAACTTGATATTATCTTCAGTTCGTAATTAACAATTTTGTTTTCATTTGTTATTTTACAGATACCAATTTTATGGTTTTGTGCCCGAGTCTAACTCTTTTTTTCTCCAACATATACTATTTGAATTTAACCATATGCGTGAAGCAGTTTAGTTAAAGTGTTTTCCTCCAAAAATTAAAACCAAATTATAGATAGTCCATCAATATTATAAACATTGCATTTGTTTCAGATTATTATAGCCATACTCTTACCAGTTTTTCAGTTGGAAATATATCCCATACAATTCTACAATATTCAATAGCAGCTTCGACCGAACATGTCCAAAGTGATTTTGACAATGGAGCAAGCGGTATAATGCCGGGTTGTCTTGTTTTGGTGAATATATCGAATTCCATATTTTGGTGACATGATCCAAGAAAATTTGGGCCATGATCCAACACAAATATGGTTTTGTGGCTGACAGGAAAAGTCATTACAAAAAAATTTATCAAATTAAGTAAAGTCTTAAATAATTCGATACAGAAATTCTTAATGTCAAATTAGTTCGATTGAATTATCCCTGTTTGTAAGTCATAGTTTCGAAACTGTAAATACAAACTTTTATTGGAAATTCTAGGATTGATTAATACAGAAATACAAATTTTTTATGTAATTCCCATGCGAATCCATATATAAAATATTTTCTTTGATCTAATTTCCAATTTGAGAAAACCGAAAATGTAAACAAACACGTTTTAATAATTACGGCTGAAGTTATAACTATATAGAAGTAATAACGATTCAGAATTAAGTTTTACTAAATGTACTCCAAATAATCATAAATAGCAATATAATCGACTTTTTTATCATAGTCGCATCTTATCATTTTTAAGAAGTAGTTATTTGATATGTGAAAGTGATTTTACGGTCTTTGTGAACGATAGAAAACTTAATTTACAAAAAGCTTTTTTGTAAATATAATGGCAATAGCAACATTTGGCGGCGCGCTTATTTGGGTTTCATCTGCATTTTGTTGTAGCAGACGGAAAGGCAGATCCTATAGATAAATATTTTTTTATGCGGTAAAAGTGCATATTTATGAATTTTACTTCTGGAATTAATGTTAAATATGGCCTTTTAAATCTTCGATGTAATTTATTAAAAAGCGTTATATTTTGTTTACTTTATGTTTAATTAAATATATATATATTCCTGATATATGCAAAACTTGTACTTAAAAAAAAACCTTTAAAATATTTTTGTGATTATCCTAAATATTTTTAAATATGTTATGAAGCAGTGCATTTTATTATTGTCATTAAAAAAATCGTAAATTATATTATGTGTAAAAATAAAAATAATCAATTATAATTTATGAAAAGTATGTAATGAATGTTTGCAAAATTTTAATCTTTTTCTTTGTTTCTTATAGACTTCAGCTAAATTCCACCCTCCTAATTTCATGTGTTATATCTAGGCTCATTGTATATTTTATGTAAAATATTTTTGAAATGGACAATTCAGAAGGTATGATATGTTTTACATGAATTTTATTATCTAAAAATTATTACGAAGACAACTTAATTTTTGATTTCAATAATAAAAAATAGCACAACACACCTCTTTCATTATTTATAGATTAATCTTCTCTGTTTCTAAATATTTTTTTAAATATAAAAATGCTCCTTTCAAAAATGTTGAAGAAAGTTTGAAAACTCTCTTAACATAAGAATTAAACATTTTCAAGGATGCCAAAGCTTTTGTTTCCATTTCTGATGTAAAATAATATGAGTGTTGAAACACTCAAGTTTTTAATTATATGATTAAATGTCTGATGCTGCCTTAATTTTTTTTAATTTGCTATTTACTTTAAAATAATGACGTATAAATTTGAGTTTATCCGTCTCTCTCTCTCTATCTATTTCCCACTGTCCACAAATTTATTAATATCAACATAATATATTTTAAATTTGTTTTTAAATATGATTTGCGTTGAGGGAAATTCAGAATCAATTATTCTTTGTTTGAATAGATCCACAACAATTTTGTAATAAATAAAAAAAATTATTCTGCACAGTAAAATAAAATAAATAAATAAAAAATCTTATTTGTAAAGGCATTTTAGAGTTGAAAAGATGCATAATCTTATTTTTACCTTTTAAAAAAATGTTTTATAACCCTTATTGTATAGAAATAGAAAATATTAAGAAATTTCAATAAAATGTAAACAGTTTTTATTTCAATGTATTTGTTCCTCTTAGATTATTTATTGGTTCCAAATGCTGAAGAATCTATCTTAGTTAAATAATGTTGAAGACATCGTATTTCCCTCTTTAATTTGAAAAGCTTTATTATAGATTCAAATTGTTAGTGATTACAGAAATCCTATTTACTACTTTGTTCTAATCATTCTTCTTTCTTAATGGACTTTTTTCATAATTAATTTTGAACTTTTATTTATTTAAGAAGTAAAATTTCACACTAAATATTTTTAATTGTTTTTTTTTTCTCTTCATATTTTTAGAAATGGACCTTGATTCCCTTATGGAATTACTAGATGATAATGAAACATTTGAAGAAGAAACATCTGTTGAACAAGTAACTGCCAATACAATTGAAAATAATTCTGCAGTTACTAAACACAATGATGTACAACCACCTCGTCTGAAACTGAAGGATATGTTCCAGGAAGATTTTCTTACTCCAAAAATAGTTGAAAATCCTAAAAAGGATACGAGTTTTAATAAACCTTCATTGAAAATGTTTCCTTTAAAAGATAGTGTTGTTCATTCTGGTGAAACTGATAGTTCAGATGAAGAAAGTAAAGAATATTTGACAAAAACTGGACAAAACATAAAGAAAACAATTGAAAAAAAATTAAGTCTATCAGATCTGCAGTCTAAACCTACAACATTTTCAGTTTCAACATGTATGTTATATTTTGAGAATTATATTAAATTCAAATTTATGAATTAATTATAGTATTTTATAAGAAGTCTGATATTCAATGAGTTTTATTATAATGTAAAATTATTAATGTTTTTCTTTATCTAAATTTTCCTTTCTTTTTTCTTTCTCCCTTCACTATTTAATTACCAGCTATCTTTTGTACGCACAAATCTATCATTTGTTTCTGCTATCATTTTTTTAATTTACAGGTTTTATTATACAGTCTACTTAAAGGTAGTAAATAATGCAATTGATTTATTTGTTAATATTGATTTGGTGTACATTTGAAATGAAAACCTTGAAATTTTAAATTTGAATGTAAAAGTTATCCCAAGAAAGAATTTACACTATTTATTTGCTGTTAGAAATAAAATTTCTTTACTATAAATTATATTTTCTTTTGTGTATCAATTCATTACTTATTAAAAACTGTTACTAAGTATTTTTTTTTAACAATATTTCTTTTAAAAAGTATTTTCTCTATACAATTCAAAAAAATTTTAACACGAATTTTATCTTTTTCTGTTTAAAAGAAAGACATTCAATCTTTAAATTCTAAAATTTATATTTTAATTTTGTTTATACATAAACTCATAGAAATAAAGTATATAATGGCAGTAATGTATATATATTGCTGAATTGTTAAAATCAATATACTTTTCAAAACTTTCTTTTCTATTTTGATTGTATTTTTCTTTAACAAAACTCAGTTTATTATGATATCTTTTTAAAATCAAAATAGATAATGAGATATTGTAAGTTAGATTTAAATCTATGGATACAATTTTATATTCGGGCAAATTTCAAGGTTTGTGAACAAATATGAAATATGTCACAAAAATTAAAAATTATTCATTAGAAATTTATATCTAATTTACTTTTTTTATTTTAAAAAAAACTTTGCTTCAGCTTTTGAATTGAATTAAAAATCATTCATAAAAGTTTGTTTGTTTATTATATCATGAAATATTGTATAAGTAATTTAAAAAGAATTATTGGAAGTATTTATGAATTTTTAATCTATTATTTACATTTACTTTATTATAGTAGTTTCAAGTACATTTAGGATTTTTAATAAATTATTTTAAAAAATGAGCTTCAAAATTAATGGTTTACTTGATCCTCTCTCTCTCTCTATAGTAACTTCAATTACTAAAATATATAAAATAAATTCCAGATGTCTGATTGTATGATGACAATTTTGTTCAACAAGTTATGAATTTAATTTGCTGCTCTTTGTGTTTCCAACTGTATTAAATTTCATTAAAATATCAAATTTAAGTTCATTTATCCAAAGTCCATTTTGTATGTTTGATGCGCCTGTTCTATCTTTAGAAATTGCCCAAACTCATATGAAATAGAATATTTTTGTGATATCCACAAGCTCATCTTTAGTTTTTTGCCTTTTGTATTAATTAATAAAAATAGAATGTTAAAAAATATTTTTGTACTTAATATATCATTTGTAAATGCTATGCTGATTACTTAACCTTTTCTCCTCTTTTTGAAGAATTTTATCATCCGCCCCACATTAAACACTTTTTTTAAAGCAAATTTAGATAATTTTCTGGCTCATAAATACAGAGCTACTTAAAAATTTCGCTTCTTAAACTAAAATCAATAAATATATATTTTTTAATGTGAAGTTATTTTGAAATATTTTGCTCATATATTTTTCTGTATTTTCAGGGGCTAATAAAGGTAAATCTAAAAATAATGTTAACAATATAGCAAAAGATAACTCATTTATTGTAGACAGTTACTCTGGCATCAGAATCATGTAAGTATATATATTCTTTTCTTATTTTCCTGATCAGATTCTAAGAAGTTGCTATGTTTCTTATCCAACTACTTTACAATTTTATCTGTTTGTACTATTTGTCTTTGATGATTAAATGGAATATTATTTTATATCAGTCTGAATAAATTAATCTTTTCACTTTCTATTATCCGTCCCTTAAAAACCAAAACCAGACAACTATATATATATATATATATATATATATATAATATATTTTAAAATATATATTACACATTCTACATTTAACTACAAGTTTGTGATACTCAATCAAATTGACTTGGAACTCTTAAAATGCTTTTGCAAGCAGAGTAATACAATATTAAGTGGAATTATTTTTATATCATTAATGAAAGCATAATTATTTAGTTTATTTTCTAAACATGATCCTATAAAGCTATTATTTTAGTTAAGATGAAATACAAAATCAAATATTTTTTGTCTTTTTCTTTCATATAAAAATGCCAATTATATTTACAAAAGCATTTTTTTACAAGAAAAAATACAGTATTTTAAAATGGTGTGAATATCAGTTTTGTGCAGTAATATTTTCAGAAATTATGATGTAAAAATAGTAAGATCTTGCTTAATTTTTAAGATTCTAATTAAAATTTTGAAAAAAATCACTCTGAGATGTGCATTTATATCTTCAATTTATGCCTATACCAGATTTTCTTTAGGTGAAAATCTGTCTGACAAATAATTGCATAGAAACATATTATTTTTTACTTTTAGTAGTAGTTTCAGGAATGTATCACTTTTCCCTAATTCTTGAAATTTTCATTTATTTACAAATTTTTTTTTATTTTGCTTCTTTTTTTTAACAAAATGTTAATGTATAAAAGGAATTTTAATTTTTAGAAATCCTCTTGTATCTTTTACTACTTTGCGACAAAGGATGGATGGTAGAAGGATGATTAAAATGTCTTTCATTCATAATTTTATAAAAAATGGTGATATTGAAGGAGATTGGGTGACAATGGGTGTTATCATCCAAAAAGTTCCTCCTAAAACTTCAGCTAATGTAAGTCACAAATTTCATTCTAAATCTTTTATAAAAATTCAATTTTTCATAAAGATCTATCTTAAATTGAAGTAAAATTATTTTCTTGGTTTCATTTCATATTATATTTAAATAGGATTGTCAGCTTTCCAATTACACATTTTTTCCCCCAAGTTTCCATGTGAAAGAATAACTTATTTATTTGTATTTTTTTTTTTTTAATTTTTGAAGGGAAGATATTTCTGAATAATAGGTAAATGTAATAATTCATTTAACATATGACTTATTTACTTTAAAACTCATTATTCAAATTGAAAATTTAAGCGATCAGAATAATTGGATGGAAGTTTAAAATTAACAAATTATAAAAGTCATTTATAAGTTTGCTTTTCTGTTTGATATATTATCTTTGAATCTTTCATTAAATTTAGTATTAAAATTTTTTTAAGTTAAATATTTTTTATTATTTTTATTTAAAAATAATCATATTTGATAAAAAAATTGTTAATACTTTTTGTTTGAATTTTATATTAAAAAATTCACAATGTTTAAAAAATTATTCTTTATTGGTTTCAATAAAGGCTCCGAATTTGATTTTATTCATTTATTTCACTAATATTATTCTTTCCTGTGTTAATGTTTGTATTCACAGAAGATTTCTAAATTCTAAATAATAGCTTCTTTTTTTAAAAAAAAATATACGTATTAATATACATATTTTGAACTTTCCATGTTTAACCTTTTTTGATATGCAACTGTTTTTAATTGATTCTTGCAATTACAAAATCATTACAACTTTGTTTCAGGGTAAAACATATTCTATATGGAAAATGTCAGATTTACATGATGTTGAAAAACCTGTCAGTGTTTTCCTTTTTAAAACAGCCCATTCAGAACTCTGGAAAACAACTGTTGGAACTGTTGTTGGAATTCTCAACCCATCTATAATGCCAAAGAAAGATGTAAGCTCAAATTGCACTTTTAATTTAAACATTTATTGATATTATGATCTATGAGATACATGCTTTCTTGTATTCTATTGCTATTTAATTATGAAAGATGTTTCCCAGATTCTTAAGAATTTGTTGTGAAAGTCTTAATAACTTTAACAATGATAATAAAAGAAAGAAAATTATTTCTGAGAAGTGAACAACAATAAACCTTTAATAAACAAAAGATATTTCTGTAATTTTTTATCAATGCATTGATGTCATCATTAGCAAATTTTATACATGTATTTGAATTCTACTGATTTTCATACTATATGTTAGTTGTTTCACATTAAATGTGGAAGAAGAATAGAAATTTATTTCATGTTTTAAAAATCTTTAATTTGAAACTGTGGAATATAATATTGTTTTAAATCCCCCCCCCTCTATTTGAAGAAAGATTTTGAGGAGTGTTTTAAATTTCAGAACCATAGTGAACTGTGTCTAGCTGTTGATCAACCAGGTAAATGTATGATGATGGGAAAATCTAAGGATCTAGGGTTTTGTAAAAGCAAAAGAAGGGATGGAACCCCTTGCAATGTAGCAGTAAATATGTAAGTGTCCTCTGTTTATTTGTCCTTCATTATTATTTTGCACATTACAACTAAAGATTTATTGTGTGATATATGTTTAGAAGTTAAATCTATTTTACCTCCTGGTATACAATACATTTTGTCAATTACGTAAAATGTATTGTTACGTTTTTAGCGTAGCGGGTTCGGATTGAATGGACTTTGTATGAGGACAGCACAAACAAATTTATTTACAGTTATTTACAGGATAATTGATAAAGTAAAAATTTTAGATAAGTACAATTCAGCAGTCAACAGTTAATTACAGCGTAAATTCAAGTCTTACGCACGATAAAAACAGACTACAAAACAGCTATCTTATAGCACAGCAACAGTTAATCACTTCGAGCTCAATAACACAGCGTTAACAGCAAACGCAAAACACAGCTCACAAATCCTTTAGTCCAGCGAGACGCTTTTTATTTCAGAGCAAACTCTCAACTAACTCGATGAAATCACTATAGCAACTAACTAACTCACGCCGGCTACTCGTCCTTATATAGCCGAGAAGCGCGTGCACCTGAGTCTCGTGGAAATTCTCAAAACATCGCGCACAATCTAGCGGCTACTAGATTATTCCTTTCGCCAAACCAATCAAGCTGGCGCGAGGCTCCTCGCCAAACGTGGCCAACTTTGGTGAGTTTTCGTGCCGCTCGCTCGCTTGTAACAGTATTTTTATAAAATGAAAATAATATCACTTGCTACAATTTTTTCTTTTTTTTTTTTAGCAAAATTATGTATAACTTATTTTTAATTTTAAAACAAAAGCATGATTGCAGACCGCTGGATGTCTAAAAATTTATTTTTATTTTTAAAAAATTTTGAGGACTTGTTTTTTAGTGATATTCTTAGTTTAGTATCATTCTCCTTTTCCTTTCTCCTTGGAAATTTTTATGTTTTGATGCATAAACCTTGAAGCCATAGTTTGTGAAGTTCCAATTTAATAATCTGATATTATTATTATTATTATTTTGTGATTTTCAACATATTACAAGCTGCTTTTTTTAAAATTATTGATTGTAAAATATTAAAAATCATTTTGCAACATTTTTACTTGAAAAAAAAAAGATTTATCAATCTGGGATATGCTTTTACTGTTAACATCTGACATCTTAAAGAAATGGATGAAATATTTTATATATTCTTCAAAGACTATTTGTTTCTATTCATTCCTTTGTTATAGGCTAGTATTAAACTAATATTTATCATTAATATTTTTATTTTTCATTTTTTTAAATAAAATATTGATTTAGCATTAAAAACTATTTGCTGATATTGGTGTTTCTATTTTAAAGAAAAGAATTTAAAATACCCTTTTTTTAAATTTTTTCAGTTTTCAATGTGAGTACTGCACATTTCATATCAAGAAGGAATACAGGAAATTCAGTAGCAAACGTAGTGAGCTGCAATCTTCGTAAGCATTTAATAGCATTAAAATGTTTAATAGTTTATTTCATGCTAAAATTCTTAAGTGCTTTTATTATTCCTATGATACAATGTAATTGATATTTCAAATAATAGAGATAAAATCATGTCAATAACTATTATATACTTTAATTTTAATATACTTGTTTATGCATTTTTATTTTGTTAAAGAGTTTAACGCATTAGCTCATTGCATGAAAATTTAGTTTAAATAACTTTGCATATACAAAATGCTTTTATCTATATAAACTTATTATTTTATATAGTTATAAAAATAGATATTATATATAGATATAAACTTATATCTACATGAGCTTATCTATATTAATAAAAAATGGAACTCGAAATGCGTTGCTAAGCGCAAAACTAGAGAACGGCTGGACCGATTCAGCTAATTTTTATTTTAATATTTTCATTAAGACACGAGGATGTTTCTTATGGAGAGAAAAAATGAAAAAACTGCGAGGAAAATAGTTAAAATGACACTTTTCTTACTTTCCCGCCAAAAATCTCCATTTCCTTCCCCCATTATCATTTGTTTAGAAATAAATATGCGAAGTCAGTTGGTTTTCATTCATAGATAACGGGATGTTTAAAAAAAATAGTTGCTTTTATTATTAGTCTGTATGGATATTTAATCTATGTCTGCTCAAAATAAAGTCATAATAAAGTAATAAATAAAGAAAAAAAAGAATAATAGAGGGCAAAAAGGGTTTGTAGAAAGAAAAGTAGAAAAGCAAAAAGTATAGAAAAATAAAGAAAAGAAGGGTGTGTGTGTGTCACCATTATTTCCTCTGTGCTAGGCATTTTCCAAGCTGTTTTTAAACTTTTGCATCTCTTGAAAATCAATTGTGTCTTTATTTGTTTAGTGTGTTTACATTTATGAAAATTTGAATCTCATTATTCTATAAAAACGTAGAATTTTAGACCTTTCCCTCCACCATTTAAGTAAAATATCAATTCCGGGACAATCATTGCTTGGATAGAAAAAGAAAGATGAGTAGTACAATGAACAGATCTGAAGAAAATTATACTAAATAATACTATAAATGAATTATTTGATTATCAAAATTTGTTTGGTTTAAAAATATTTTGGTGAAAAACCTGTTATGAGACACAGCTACATAAAATATTATATGAAAATTTTAGCGAGCATTAATACTGGCGAACCGACTGGCCGCCAAAGGTGGCTAGTTATAAATAAAATTGAATTGCCAAATGTGTTGCTAAGCACAAAACTCGAGAATGGCTCAATCAATTTGGCTAATTTTTTAAAAATATTTTCGTTAAGGCACGAGGAAAGTTCTTATTGAGAGAAAAAACAGAAAAATGGTGAGCAAAACAGTAAAAGCAACACTTTTCTTACATTCCTTAAAAAATTCTTCTGTAAGACTTTTCAGAGACTGTTTTTTAAATATTAACTCATTAATTTTGCTAATTTTTTAATAATTAAGTAAAAACTTTCCCACTAAAAATCTTCATGCACCACTAGATGAATAAAACTTGCGTTTTTTTCTCACTCTAATGAGGTTAGGCTTAACATGTTTTCGACTGATTATTTCAAACGATTGTTTATTAGTGTTTGATGCCTTTAAAATCAAGCATTGTTAATTTATAGATTTTTTGTTGCCTCAATTGGCGTAGAAAGTTCATACAAATGCTATGTGTTATAATTGAAGTTTAAAAAATATGTATATAATACTGTTGTAGCTGTCTCAATCTAGGTCAACAAATTAAATAAATGACTTGATTTTAAAGAAATTGAAGGACTTGATTTGCTGTTTTGCTTTATTTCAAGTATGCACTGTAAATAAATTGTTTTTAAATTAGTTGTGTGCTTATCTATGCATATGAAGTCACGGGTAAAAGCTAGTATATATATATATATATATATATATATATATATATATATATATATAT
>JAOUZG010016704.1:1257389-1327559 GCA_026289955.1 Argiope argentata | reverse complement strand
TATATATATATATATATATATATATATATATATATATATATATATATTCAATTAGTTTAGATATATATATCTATATAGCTAGGTTGATAATCCTTTGAAAGATGACTCCCAATATAGCTCTTTTATTTATTCAGAAATAGAAGGTTAAACTAAGAAAGCAGACATTTGCTATATAAAAAGGAGTACTAAACTAAATAAAAGCTCTGAATGATAAAACTGGAAATTTGGATTTTATTTTTAGAATTTTTAATCACAAAAATAGATTTTGTTTTAATTGACTAATGAATCATTTATTTAGCTGTAATTTATTATATAGTATTATATGATTTCATCTATATATTATGAAAAATATTTGTTTTTCAAATTTTAAAGCTAGCCTTACCTGTCAGAAATTTTATGTCATGTCACATTTTAAATTTTCACTTAAAGATTGGTATTGAATATTCAATTTTCAGTATAAACAAAGAGAAAAGAGTAACAGCTATTAACAAAAACAGAAAGTTTGATTCTTGATTCAAACAAAAACAAGAAAGTGGAATTTTATTTTAAAACTATATTGTTCAATTAGTTTAAAGTAAAAATGTTATTTAAGGGGAGAGTAAAACTATATTTCTTTATTGTTACAATCATTTGGTTTCACAGTCTTTTTTCTTTTCAAAGTTTCTCTGGCAGAGAGCCCAGTTTAAAAAACAAAGTTTTGAAAGGGCAGAATGTATTTTATGGAGGACAGTCATTTACTGCTGCTATTGAAAAGTGAGTGGTTAATTTGCTTTTTCGCTTTTAATTTATACTAAGAAAAAACTTTTCTATTTTTTACACATAATTTTTTAAATCTTATTTGTAGAAGTATTTACTTTTTTTTCTCAATTATCACATTTAATAATAATTTTTCTGGAGAATTCTCTCAGTGTATTATTATTACAAATTAATTAAAATAGATTTGGTATATGGAACTTTTAAACTTGTGGTAATTAAAATTGCATGAGATAATTAGAATATAAGATTGTTTAATTTTTTTCTAATTTCATAGATAGTATAAATTAATTCTTTAATGTATTATTGAGGTTTAAATTTTTGTTAAATATTTCGGATGAAAATATGGTAATAGTTCCTTTGACTGCTGTATTTTAAGGCACATGATGGATTATCGGAAAATAATTTTAAAAATCCTTTTATTCCTTAATAAAAGTATTTTTAAATTGATAAGGATGTGATATATAATTAAAACTTTATATTTACCTTAAAAATTTTAGCAAATTCATCAATGTTAAAAGTTTTGAAAATTGTTGAAATAATTCAATTCTAATCTAAATTTTGCTCTTTTATTTTAGAAAACCATCAAGCAAGCTGAAGACAAAAGACAAGCTCACACTGTCAAGCCTTAGTCTTAAGAGAAAAGCAGAAGCTCTTGAATCTGTTGAAAAGGAAAAATCTTCCAAAAAACTTTCAGATATATATGGCCCTGATATTTTAAAAGTTGCTGAAAAAAATTCTGAATTTATGTAGGTTTCATTTTTGTTCTTTCTTTTTTTAATAAAAACTATTTATTAAAGCTATTCAAGCATTGTTATTTTTTATTTTTATTATTATTTTAATTTTTAGAAATGAAAAGCTCACCATTCCAACAGCAGGATCACGTAATCTTCTGCACCATCTGATGAAAGAAAAAACCCAGCAAGGTATTTTCTTTTTAAAATTCATTTGTCCATAATTTTAATCTTTACTTTTCTTTCACAATGTTAAAATTCACCCAACATTCAAATGAAATTTATATTTTGCTATATATTTAAATTATAGAGTTTGAAATATTTATACATTGTTACAATATTTTGTTACATTGATATATAGGTGGATTCTAGTGGGACCTAAAAAAATGTAAGAGAAGACTAGAATTATCGAAATAAATCATTTTTATTTATGAGTAAAGATATAATAATAAAAGAATAAATTAAGCTGACATGGTTTACAGAGTGAGTTTATTAAGCAATTTGTGTGTATTGTATATGGTATTAAATAAAAGGAATACTTAACAAGATAATAAAATACTGGTGAAAATCATGTATAAATTTTCTAAATGTTATTTAATTTCAAGTAAGTAAGAGAAACATAGTGCAGTTACTATAGTCAGGTTGAAATAGAAGATGGGTGGAATAGTTAAGAAATTCTGAAATACTACTCCCTTAGAAAGCTTGCTGATTCATTGGGAATATTGATTATATTTAATTTCAAATAAATCATTTAAATATAACTTTTTGTCCCTAATTCTGCCAAACTGATAGATATTATAGCCATTCTTTTTTAATTGTCATGCTTAAGGTCTATTTAAGATATACATGAACCTTTCTTATTGAGGTCAGTTCCATAACGCCATAGTGCTCTTAAAAATAAAATATTCACTTCAGCAATCTTCTAAATTTTGCAGTATTTTAGTTTCACTTTTTCATCTTGTAAGTTACACAAATATTAAATTGTTTTTTTTTTTTTTTTTTTTTTTTTGTAATTTTTGGCAATGGAAGAAAATTATGCAATTAAACATTTGATTTTATACAATGAAAACAGTTTGAATTTCAGAATAGAAATGTAATCTTTTGTTGGACGTGAGGTTAAAAACTATTTAAAAATTTGAAGTGGTGTAAATTTTATTATTTTTCAATAATATTTTCAGAATTTTCTGGTTGATTATTATTGCTCTCCAGATATGCACGAACCAAATTTCATATGTATAAATAAAAAAATTTGACCTGTATAATGCCAGCAGTCACTCACACTTTTCATTGTTGCTACAGATATCTATCTTCATTTTTTATCCTTCTTTTAGATAACATGTTTAGGTATTTTTATATACACGATCCAATCTTAGATATTCATTTTAGTGTTCTTGACCTACTTTTAAAATTGACTGGAAGTAGATTAGTATGATTCTGATTTTTTAACTATGACTATTCAAAATCTAAACCTTTCTACCTTAAGCATAGCTTATTTAATCATTTGTATTAGTATTCTTTTATTTATATGTATAAATTCTTAAAAATATATTAGTAATTATTTCGTTTAATTTTTGTATTTCAATTTTCATCTTGCATTCTGGTGTTGAATTTAAATGAACCTAACCTGTTCATTTCTCAATGTAAAGTTATTCTTTCTTTTAAAATTTAATATCTCCCTCCCTTTTTTCTACATTTATTTATTTTATTTGTTTAAAAGGATAAATGGTCCTGTAGTGTTTTGATTTGCAAATTCATTTTTTAAGATAATATAACTGAAGATTATTTTTTTTCGATATCTTTATTTGTTGCAAACCTTATTTGAGCCAAAATTGTATTAAGAGACTATATTTCTAATCTTTTCCTTGAAAGTAGCAACTCTAAGCTGTGATTTAATAACTGAGAAACTTTACACTTATTAACGGAACTTAAACAGAATTTATTATTATCCAATGTTTCGGTCTAGTCTGGAAAAAATTTTCTCATGTACTGCATTTTGATAATTTTTCTATATCATATATAATTGATTTTTTTGGAAATTAATTAAACTTGCTATTGTATTTAAAAAATTTGCCTTATTAAAATAAAATAAACTTATTTTTAGTTTCCAAGACTTATATTCTTATTATGTAATAATAGAATAAATGAAAAGTGATTATGACAGATTAATTTCAAATTTTTATGTTTTTTTTCCAAAGTAATTTAGTACTTGTGACTGCGTTTTGTTTTAAAATGCATAACAATTTTTTTTCTTCTTTTGCCTTTAGAAGAACAAGTTGTAAAAGTAATTACTCCTAAAGAACAGCTGAAATTATATCAAAGTCGAATGAATGTGAATGGTACAAATAAACAGAAAGATCAATTAATTCTTAAAAATTTGATGCCCCAGATTGGAAGAGGTTTGCATCCTGGTCAAGAAGTAACTTTAGATTTTATATCACCGAAACACAGCAATGCTTCAGATATTGCTAAAGTAAGAAATTTTTTTTAAGAATTATATTTAAGTGCAAAATTTTTTGATTTATCAACTCGCCACTAATAATCAATATTTTTATTATTAATAGACTCATAAATCTGAAATTTTGGCTGAGTTTTTATGAATTATACTAGAAAAAAAAAGCTTCAATATTTTGATAAAAATATCACCTGAAATGAATTTTTAATCTACATAGTTTGAGAATATCTAAAAATTTTATTCCCCTATTAAAATGATAATGTCAAGTATTATAAATGCTATTTTAAAATAATTTGGCAACATAAAGAATTAGATAAATTGTTTAAATATATTCATTTTTCTTTCAGGATGAATTTGATTATTTTTTAATTAAATTAAATTTTATTTAATGTGGTATGAAATTTAATATTCATTCTTTTATTAAATGAAACAGTTCTTAGAATTTTCAAACTTGTTTTTCAGTACTAACATATTTTAAGACTTAATTATTATGATCTAATAACTTTATAAAAGTGAATTTTTCATATTTTAAAGTGAATAAAGCAAACTTTTTTGTATTTAATTAAATCTAAAATGTTATGAATATTTTTTATCTCTAATACTTTTAGAAAATATCCATATAATATGGAAAATGGCAAAGGTTGTTCACTTATTTAGATTGTTAAATTCTGAAAACACTGTATCTTTTATCATTTTTTAAACACTATAATAAATATGAAATACCAGAACTTCAGAATGGTAAATTTTTGGATTCTTTTTATTTAGGATTCAGATTAGAAGCTGTTTAAAAATATACAATGGCTATATTATTGCATAGAAATTATTAGAAAACTAGATACAGAATAAAATAGAAATGAAAACCTTATATGAATGTAAGTAGCAATGTTTTTAAAAAATTAATACTATTTTTTCAGTTGAAAGCTATTCAATTAATTAAAGAAAAAGGACCTTTGAAAAATAAGGATCCCAATTCTACAAAAGTCTCTGAAGAATCTGCAGATAGAGTCAAAGCTGTTCTAGATCGTTGTCTTGAAGAAAAGAAAGGTGAATATTTTTCAATTAATTTTGTTTTAATGTTTAGCTGCTACAATTGTGTAATATAACGATTTAGATGATAATATAATATTGAATTGTTAATAAACATTTGATAATTTGGAAGGAGAGAGGTATAACTGAAAATGATAAATTTCGGAAGAAAAATTTAGTATACTGAATTAATATTATACTTGAATTTATTTAGCTTTCCTTTTAAACATCTATACTGTTGAGTTTTAATCAATTGTTATAAATATTTTTTGCTCATAAAAGTTGTATTTACATTTAATACAAATGTCTTAAAGTTGTAACATCATTCCCCTGCCAAACTAATGTCATTATTGGAAAGAGATTTGTGTTGATTCTTAATGGATGTTACATCATGATCCCTGACTTTAGCAGGGAAATCATAGATTATATACTGAAGAAGCCCACTTTTGACATTAGTTTTATGAAAATCATCTGATGAATAAAAGAAATCTAGAATTTTACCCATCTAATATGCTATCTGACATTACAATTAATTGATAGCCATTTTTAAATCATTTATCCTCTCTTTATAGAAAATTTTAAAGTTCTTACCATACAAATCTTTCATAAATCCTCTCTTCTACCCAGTGTAGTCGCTTGTTTCACTTTGTAATCTTCTGTTCTAAGAATAAGAATATTATTTTCTTTAATCTATTGAATATAAAAACATAGTCATGATGTATCAAATATGCATGTGTATTGTATCTTCTTTGATTAGCCATCCTGTAATACTTTTATGTTGAATGTAACTGATGATCTTAACTAAGGTTATTATTGAAAATTTTCTGAAAAGTCATGCTAATGTTTATTTTTAGTTTCTTGTATACTTAGTAGACAAGAAAAAAGTATTATAATTGTCGAAAATTCAAACTCGAAATTTTGATCCCTGGGTCGAAAATGTCTGAATTATGTCTGTCTATTTGCAAATATGATATCTATAAAATGCTTTGGGTGATTTTTGAAATTTGGAATGTCATCTTTAAAACAAATTTGTAGAATTCTATCAAATGTTGAATAAAATCCATTTATAGGAAATTTGTCTTAAGTAGATATTTAAGACAAAGGAGAATATGATAACTACCTAATGTAAAGAGCTAGATGGAAAAATTTTTGTATAAAGTAATCCAGTGAGTATATTCTTACCAGATTCCGAACGAAATCTGCTAAAGAGTCAACTGTCTTTCTGTATTTTCATATACATATAAGCATGATAAATAGAAAATATCATAAATAGATTAAATTTGGTATATGAATCTGGATACTCATTGCATTCATGATCTTGCTTTATATATTGCTTTACACAATCTTTTTTGAGGGATAGTAATATCTTTATTAGAAAATATTCCAGAAAATTTCAGATAGACATTCCTGCTTGCTTGGTTCAGTTTTCTGAGTAATGCAATATAATTGTTACATCCATATTTATTTTCTCTAAATTGCTCACTGCACATATTCTTTCAATAGATTGTTAAAAAGGTTTCAAAAAAATCTCTGAAATGGATTGCATAAAAAGAATAGTTGTTAAAAAGGGTTGATAAATGGTTTAAATTAAAGGACTCTGAATAATTTTGGTTCATTTGTCTCTCTTTTAAAATCTTTGATATTTTTATATGTTTCATTATTGTTGTGTTTAAGTTTTAATGGTGTCTGCTATATCTTCAGGTGGCAAAAGCTATGATCCAAAAATATAATAACTCTGTTTGTCAAAATTTTCAAAAAGAAGTTTGAGAGAATATATTGCTGAATTTAATAATTCTTTAACCTTCTAAAATTGCATGGCATTAATCAAACTAAGAATAGAAATAAGGTCTCACATTAACTATATGACATTAGTGCTTTTTTTTATTGCAGTAACTTGATATATAGTTGAATTCACACTTTACAGCTTTATTATCAAACTTAATGCTTATAAGCAATAGTCAAACAAAAAAATTATTACATTAAATATATTTTATATAGTATTCATTCTGAACGAAAGTTTTTGATAAATATTTTTTGCTTTTTTTTTTCTTCTTGGAATTTGATTATAGTGATTTCCTGTGTAATGTTTAAAAGGCTAAATTATTTGACTTATTGTGTTTCGTATTTATAGATGGTAGTAAAATAAAAACTGAGAAATCATCTATTGTAACAACCCAACTTGGAACTTTAGATATGAACTCAGAAAAAGTGAAAGAAATTTTAAATCGTAAATCAAGTCACATGTATGAAGTAGAAGTGGTAAGTGAAATATTATTAAGCTTTTGAATATATATTTTCATTCTTCTTGATAGACTGTGAAATGAGTTTGATCATTTTACAGCTCAATATAAAACTTAAAATCATAATTCATTATCTTTGAAGGCTTAGTAGTTTTGAAAATATTTGATTATATGCAGCAAAGTTTATTAAATGGCAAATGCACAAGTGAATTATGGGTCAAGTAGACAGTGATTTTTATTTTAGTCAACTGTTGCTAGGATGTAAGGATTTTTTGCATACAATGTTTTAGAAAACACCTTATTTCCTATGAATCTTTATGCTTTTGAGTCTGTGAAACATGTGATTTTAAATGTGATTTATGACAAAATCAGTGAATACAGTGATAGTTAGTTAGATTGGTTCAAATGAAAGATTAAAGAACTAATTGAAATTCTGGTTTTCAACAAAAGAGTATGGATATTATGCAAGATTATGTAAATGTCATTCATCAGTTCAGAAATTGTGGAGTAAATAGTTTATCTGAAATATGGCTACTGTCTCATTTGTGGCCTAAAGATATACAAGTCTATCCAAAAGTTGGATGTAAGAGAATCTCTAACATTGAGGAGAAAATTGATATTTATGCTTCTAAATTGAGCAAAGTCTAAGGAGGAGCTTCTAATTGAGCTCCTTAAAACTTTGATTAAAACTGGTCTAAGTTAAGACTGGCTTAAGCTATAAATTAATAGAGCTATATAGTTGCAGTGTTCCCTGAATTTATATTTTTAAAATGTATTTAAGTTTTAGAAACCTAATTTATTAATGTTTCCAGCCTGAGAATTCTGTGCTTGCTTTATCACTTTAAAAGTCCAATCATCAACAAAAATTGGAAATAAAAAAAAATCAGAGGAAATTTAAAATAAATCAGCAAACAATATAAACAAAGGTCATAGTTAATCATTTGGCAATCCATGAAAACCAGCTGTGCATTCGATTAATCGATGATTTGGAGTTTAAACCCACTACTTCTCTTTTTGAATTTAGGAATATTAAAATTTCAATTTAATCCCATCCATGGTTCACCTCTGTTCTCCCAATGTTTTTCTTACTTCTGCCTTCTCTTAATGGCTGTTAATGAATGTTTCTCCCCCCCCCATTTCTTGTTACCTTTACAGAAATATATTTTGTGAATTGAATATTCATTTAATTATATCAAAGTGTGCTTTTCAAACAAAAAAAAATTTAACCAAATAATTTTTTAAAAGTTATCTTGATAGTAATGGGTGATTAGTTGTTATTAATTATTACATGTAAAAAATAATAAATGTTGCAAATTTTCAAAAATTGTTTTTGGAGGATTTACACTGAATGAAAAAATTAATGTAAATAAATACAGGTTAGTATATTAGATTAGTGAGTCCAAATTTAAACTTTGTTCAAAAGTGTCTATGCTGGAAAAATTAATTCTGATTAAAATTTCAAAGCTAAATTTGTTCTGAACATGATTAGTTAAAGGGGTTTTGTGTAAAAGACACATTGTTGCATTATATATGGAGTGTTGGTAGATGAATGATTTGTCATCATTTAAAAGCAGGTCTCCCCCTCCCCAAAAAAAAAGTTGCACAGCAAAAATTCCCTTGTTTTGTCAAAAGTGTTCAATGAAAGTGGAAGGCTTTAATATTAAATGAATATTTTCTATTAGCCTATAAGGTTATATTAAACATAAGTTTTACACATATTGCTTAAATGATTAATAATTAGAAGTTTGTATTTACATAGTTTAGCATAAATAAATCAATGTTTTCTTATTTTTTTGAATAATTTTTTTTGTGTGTTTTAGGCTGAGATGGAGAAAGAAGCTGCATATTTTAATGCATTAGAGAAAAAGGAGCGAATGGAAGAAAAAATGGCAGCAACACTAGAAATTGTTTGTGATGTAGTATCATGCAGAAAAGTAAGTCTTGTAATTTTGTTTTAAACAGTGCACCAGTAACTTTTTAAAAATATCATAAATTTCTGTATTATATTGTTTTAGCTTTAGTACTCTTTATGAAAAAATTACTTATTACCTAAAGTAATGAAAAAAATCTTTTAAATTAAAAATAAAATTTGCTATAAGCTGGTAACACAGATCTTTCTTTGTTAATTCAATTTTTTAAATTAGTTATCAAATGTTAAATACTTATGTAAAAAAATTGTCACTGATGACAACTAATTTTAATGACTTTCGCTTTTTCTGTGTGTTGATTTTTTTTCTTCAAAATTCTTTTCTTTTTTTAAAATTTATTACATTGATTTGATTAAATGGGATGATAATCTTTTGTAAAAAGTTTGTTTAAGCATGAGGTAGTAACAGGTTAAAAGCAGTGATCAAAAACGTACAAATTATGAGATATTGTGTGAATTCAATTTCAATATGTCAGGAATTCTTTCACAGAATTATTTTTCTGAATTACTTGCTAAAATCTTACTTTTCTAGATGATTATATATATATATATATATATATATATATATATATATATATGTATATATATATATATATATATATATATATATATATATATATATATATAATTCTAATAAACTTCAAATGATCATGAATTATTTATTGAAGTAGTAAAATTTTTATGATCCATAAACTATTGCATTAAATTTTCATCATCTATTAATAACACACAATATATGGTTAGGAAATTTTCAATCAACTTGAACAAAATTTGGTCTTTTTGAATATTTATTAATAGCTAATCAGATTTAAATTTTTAAAAAATTGTAAGAATAATTTACATTTTGAATATTAGTTTATTTACAAAATGTACAATGAAAAAATCATCTTCACAGGAAACTACAGATTTTTAAGATTAAAATATTTATCTGTCATAGGACCGGATGACAAACTTTACCAAATTCCTTTTAACTACTTGCATTGACGATTATTTTCTGAAGTTCAACAATTATTGACTGAGCTTCTTTCTATGGGAAGAATAATTCATTCTTCATAAATCTCAAAGGAAAGAAACATAGCCTTCAAAGACAATTGATTAATCTTACTTCTCTGGTGAGGATTCAAATTGAAGAATCATTGCAATTATTTAGAAGAATTTGTTTCAAAAACTTTTGATTGATTTTTCTTTGGCGAGAGTCAGCAACACAAAATAAGCAAGCCAATTACCTTTCATGCAGAAATGACAATGAGTTTTTTTAAATAAATGATTTTTCTAGTGTAAATTGAAAAAGAACACTCATCATCTGTTTGGCCAAACTGTCATCTTCTTTCTCCTCCTACTCTCCTCCTCTACCCATCGCCCTAAAAATTCATTGAATCCTGCCTTGCTGTAAAACTTAGAAATAAATTTCACTTAATGAATATGGGGCCCTTCCATCTTTGAATGGAATGTCTTTAATTTTTGTAAAAGAGCTGCATTATAAATCTTTAAAAAATTATGTTTCTTTGGTTCTATTTTTTGAAGAAATTGTTTTATCAAAACATATATGCATCAAATTCTGATCTAATATTTAAAAATAGAAATAATATTAAAATATTATTGAAGGAAAAATATTTTGGAATAGAATCCTGGGAATAAAAATTCCAGATTCTACACTGAAATGTCTTTTTGAACATTTAAAGTTTTCAATTGTTGGCATACATATATATTTATATATTAATGCAACAATTTTGATAATTTGACTCCTCCTACTCTCATTCCAAGCAAGTTTAAAAAGGTTTTTATAAAAGAAATAAGAAACTTTGTGAAATACATCAAAAAATAAATTTTATTTTATTATGGAATTTCACTGAAATTGTATTATTTATATTAAGTAGGATTTTTGAAAAAAAAAATTTAATAATGGTTTTGCAATCAGCTCTTAAATGTATAGAATTTTTAAAAACCTTGATAGCATTTTGATTTTGTGTTTGTTAACTGAAATTTCATAAATTAATTCTTAACTTTTAGTGCAAATATACTGCTCATTCTGCAACTGAGAAATGTAAAAGTGAACAACATCCTTTAAAATGCCACAAAGCTGTGAAACGTTTTTTTGCTTGCAAAGATTGCAAACATCGAACTTTTGCTTTCACAAAACTGCCTACCCACGTCTGCAGGTAAATAAATCAGTTAAATATTACAATTAGACATATTTATACTAAATAAATAAAGCATAGTTTTACAAGTTTATATGCATTTCTTTTTACAGAGTATGCAAAGGATCCAGTTTTGAACGTACTTCTATGATGAAAGTAAGTATTGTTTACTTTCATTTCCTTCCCCTTTATTTATATTAAGCTTTTCAAAGGAAATAACTAATTTTTTTTCTATTTTCTTTGTATTCAGGCAAGAAAGGGTCCAAAATTAGATGCTGAGATTTTGAACATTCGTGGTGAAGAAGAAAAGTTTTTAGATAGCCAATGTTCTATAAAATTTTAATATATTTTAAACATATAAATTTTATCTAATATGTATATATTTTTAATAATAAAATTATTTATTTTAATGCCATGATTTCAGAATAATTACTCAGCATATTTTCCTAAGTATATTGTTACAAGCGGGCGAGCGGCACGAAAACTCGGCAAAGATGGCGACGTTGGCGAGGAGCCTCGCGCCAGCTTGATTGGTTTGGCGAAAGGAATAGTCTAGTAGCCGCTAGATTGTGCGCGATGTTTTGAGAATTTTCACGAGATTCAGGTGCACGCGCTTCTCGGCTATATAAGGACGAGTTGCCGGCGTGAGTTAGTTAGTTGAGAGTTTGCTCTGAAATAAAAAGCGTCTCGCTGAACTAAAGGATTTGTGAGCTGTGTTTGCGTTTGCTGTTAACGCTGTGTTATTGAGCTCGCTGTGATTAACTGTTGCTGTGATATACGATAGCTGTTTTGTAGTCTGTTTTTATCGTGCGTAAGACTTGAATTTACGCTGTAATTGACTGTTGACTGCTGAATTGTACTTATCTAATATTTTTACTTTATCAATTATCCTGTAAATAGATGTAAATAAATTTGTTTGTGTTGTCCTCAAATAAAGTCCATTCAATCCAAACCCGCTACGCTAAAAACGTAACAACTGGTGTCAGAAGTGGGATTGAATGGTGAAGACTAGAGCGATGGAGGAAGCAAATAAAGCAAAATTTGAACAGCTTTTTGCTTTCATTAAAGAAATGAAAGAAGGGATAAAACAAGGCCAAGAGAATATGGAGAAGAAGATAGAACAAGGCCAAGAGAATATGGAGAAGAAGATAGAACAAGGCCAAGCTAATATTGTTGAAGCAATCAACAACAAAGTGGATGCTTTGGCGGAAAAGGTTCAGGAGAACGATACGAAGATTCGTAATATTCAGCAGAGTTTTGAAGAGAAATTTGAAAAAGTGGACGAAAGATTCAACGCATTTGAGGAAAAATTGAAGAAAATGGAAAGTGTACAGGTAAAACCTGAAACCCAATCCCCGAATGTCCGAGAGTCTGAACTAGCTGCACCTGTGCCTATTATTCCCAAGGCAAGCATTAAAGTGTCCACTTACGACGGAAAAACATCATGGCAAGTCTACAAGACACAATTCTCCATCGTCGCAGAAGCCAATGGTTGGGATCCAGTCACGAAGGCTCGTCAACTGGCTGCATCACTACGGGCTGAAACTGCTGATATTTTAAGAACTGTTCCCGAAGATCAACATTTGGACTTTGATGCTCTTTCAAATGCTCTGGAGTTGCGCTTCGGAGAAAAATGCATCAAGGATTATAGCCGCCTTCAATTAAAGACTCGGCAACAACGATCAAATGAAAGCCTGCAAGAGCTTGCAGCAGATGTAGAGAGGCTCTCCCATCTTGCCTTCTCCGACTGTCCAGCCGAAGTACGGGAAACATTGGCCCTGCAGTATTTCATAGACGGTGTGAGGGATCCAGAGATACAAAAGTCCCTGCGAATGGCTGAATTGAAGGACTTGAAATCAGCTTTGGTTTACTCAATGAAATTTGAAGCCGCTCAGCAAGCTTCACGGAGGGATCGCCACTCAGTAAGAGGTGCTGCGGTTCAAGATGAATCAGATTCATCCATGCAAAATCTGACTGAAATGATGAAAACAATTTGCCAGTTTATCCGGGAAGGAGATGATAGGCCCAACAAATATGGCCAGAGAACTGTGAAATGTTGGAAATGCGGCGACGAGGGCCATGTTCAAAGGAATTGTTCAGCCCGCTTAGATAAACGGGCTAAAGATCCTTCTCAAAACAACCAGGAAAACTAGATTTTGGCGGTCTCGCGGGGCGGAGGTTGCCAGATGAAGAAAAGCCCCATTTTGGAGTTTTACAGATATCTTCCAGAGGCGGCGGTGAAAATGGTTTATTTGTTGAAGCCTTCGTCAACGGAACTCCTTGCCGAATGATCGTTGACACCGGAGCCAACGTAACTATCATGCGAAGAGATGTTGCAGAACAACTAGGAAGGAAAATTCTCTGGACACCGCCCTGCGTCACCCTCCAAACGGTCACTGTTGACAAAATCCCGATTATTGGAAAAATGAATATTGTGATTAGATTTGGGAATGCTACTTATGACCATGCCGTTTACGTAGCTGAAATTACAGATGATTTTATACTTGGACTGGACTTTCTGAAGAAATATGATTTTGTAATTGACTTTAAAAATAACTCCCTGCACTCCACATCAGAAGTCGTGACTCTTTTTCATCTAGGTTATGGAGGACTAAACACCTGCCATCGGATTGTTGCTTCAACAGACTTTGTTATCCCAGCTAGAAGAGAAATAATTTTAGAGGGATCTACTGGCGAAACGGAGAATTTCCGGTTTGGTGTTGTTGAATTTTCGATTGACGGGAGTCTTCCAAGCGGAACGATGGTAGCCTCCAGTCTTGTAGATCTCTCCAAAAAGAATGTTCCCATCAGGATTATCAATATCAGTAATAAATCAAAATTAATCAAGAAGGGCGAAGTTCTATCTAAATGCTCTCCAGTTACCTGTATCGAGAAAAATCCCTGCTTAACATCAAAGGAGTCTTCCAACTGTTTGAGCCTGGAATTACTTAAAGACATTGAATTGAAGGAGGAGCAAAGAGTCGATGCAGGAAGAGTTATTGATGAATTTAAAGACTTATTCTCTCAAACATCTGATGATGTTGGCAGAACCAAGTTAACGCAACATCGAATCAATACTGGAAATCATCCTCCTATACGACAGAACGCCAGAAGATTGCCATTTGCCAAAGTGGAAGAGGTGAAAGATTTGTTAAATGACATGCAAGAAAAGGACGTCATCGAACCTTCGTCGTCCTTGGGCCTCTCCCATCGTTTTGGTCCGTAAGAAAGATGGTTCTACAAGATTCTGTGTAGATTACCGGCGACTGAATGACATCACGAAGAAAGATTCGTACCCTCTTCCCCGAATCGATGATACACTAGATACACTCTCCGGGAACGAGTGGTTCTCCACTCTCGATCTGAAGAGTGGATACTGGCAAGTGGAGATCCATCCTGACGATCGTGAGAAAACAGCGTTCACAACTGGAGGACATGGACTGTGGCAATTTAAGGTCATGCCTTTTGGCCTTTGTAATGCGCCAGCAACTTTTGAACGCCTAATGGAGACCGTTTTAAAAGGACTTACCCCAGAAGCTTGCCTCGTTTATCTTGATGACATCATCATAGTCGGACGGAATTTTGAAGAGCATCTTTGTAATTTAAGAAAGGTTCTAGAAAAATTAAAAGATGCCAACTTGAAGTTGAATCCATCTAAATGTCGTTTGTTCCGTCATGAGGTAAGCTACCTTGGACACATAATTTCTGCAGTGGGCGTCCAAACAGATCCGGAAAAAGTGTCAGCAGTTAGAGACTGGCGCCGCCCTGAAAATGTGCATGAACTTAGAAGCTTCTTGGGACTCTGCACATATTACAGGAGATTTGTTAAGGGGTTTTCTTTGATCGCTAGACCACTACACAGGCTGACCGAAAGCAAACAAAAATTCTTGTGGTCGGATGAATGTGAAAAGGCATTTAACGACTTGAAAGAAGCCTTGACATCGGCTCCCATCCTGTCCTATCCTGATCCTGAAAAACAATTCATCCTGGATACAGATGCAAGTAATGAGAGCGTTGGAGCAGTATTATCTCAAGAAATCGACGGCCACGAACGTGTCATCGCATATTGGAGCAAGTGTCTTTCGAAACCGGAACGAAATTATTGTGTCACCAGGAAAGAATTGCTCGCTATAGTGAAGGCCGTGGAGAATTTCCATAGTTACCTTTATGGTAGAAAATTTCTGCTCCGAACGGGCCATGCATCCCTGACTTGGCTTTTAAATTTCAAGAATCCGGAGGGTCAGATAGCCAGATGGATACAGAAACTTCAGGAATACGACTTTGAAATTAAACATAGGAAAGGGTCGTTGCATGGAAATGCAGATGCCTTATCAAGAAAGCCCTGCTCCAAGGGTTGTCGCTACTGCTCCTCTGTTGAAGAGAAATATGGGATTGTTACACCAATTGTAAGCCAAATCGCAGGAGCCGTCCAACCTCAATCTGATCCCTGGAGTGATGAAGAGGTTCGCAAAGAACAAATAAATGATCCTGACATTAAACCGATTATAGAATTCATGCAATCAAACAATTCAAGACCTGAATGGCAGGACATTTCACGCCTCAGTACTGGAACTAAACGTTATTGGGCTCTCTGGAATTCACTTGAAATTAGAAACGGCATCTTGTATAGAAAATGGGAGTCCGAAGATGGGAAGTCAGTTAAGAAGCAACTTGTACTTCCCCGATCAAGGATAAACCAAGTTCTGAAGGAGTTACACAGCAGTCCGGCTGGTGGCCATTTCGGAGTCATGAAGACAATTCATAAAGTCCGGGAGCGTTTCTATTGGAACAACTTGAAAGATGATGTTCAAGAATGGTGCAGAACATGTGATGACTGTAACGCCCGAAAAGGACCAAAAACACGCAGTCGTGGTAAGTTTCAGCGGTATAATGTAGGTGCACCATTTGAGAGAATCGCCTTTGACATCTTGGGCCCTCTTCCTCGGACGGACAATGGAAATAGAAACATTCTAGTTGTTATGGATTATTTCACGAAGTGGCCAGCGGCTTATCCAATTCCTGATCAAGAGGCGAATACTATAGCAGAAGTCTTACTTCAGAACTGGATTTCCAGATTTGGAACACCTCTTCAGCTTCACTCCGATCAAGGGAGGAATTTTACTTCTGCTGTATGTCAAGGACTCTGCAAACTCCTTCGAATCGACAAAACCCAGACAACACCTCTTCATCCCCAATCAGACGGCATGGTAGAGAGGTTCAATCGTACTATTCTAAATAACCTCTCTCTTTTCGTTTCGAAAAACCAACAAGATTGGGATGAGAAACTACCCTTGTTCCTGCTTGCTTATAGAAGCGCGGTTCACGAAACGACTGGTTTCACACCATCCAAAATGCTCTTTGGACGGGAACTCCGACTGCCCTGTGATCTTCTGTTCGGGTGTCCACCGGATACGTCTCTTCGCCTGTGGATTATGTTCTAGACCTCCAGGCCCGTTTAGAAGACGTACACAGATTTGCCCGAGATCGGATCAACATAGCGACGGAGAAGATGAAGACCAGGTACGACACTAAAGCTACCGGACATGAATTCAAGGAAGGTGACAAGGTATGGTTCTGGAACCCGATTCGACGAAAGGGACTCTCTCCGAAGCTGCAGTCTTCCTGGGAAGGCCCTTATAAAGTCCTGAAAAGACTGAATAACGTCGTGGTTCGAATAAGGAAGTCACCGAACTCAAAGCCAAGAGTAGTACATTACGACCGGCTAGCCCCTTATTATGGTGACTTGTCAAATACTTAGTTGAAACCATGGTTTCCTCATTTATGTAAATATGACCTGTATATTTGTAAATAGTGTTCTTTATGTTAATTCTTTTCAATGATTTTGTCTGTAATTATGTGTGTATGGTATTGTTACTTTTGAGTGTCTTCTGCTCAGGGTCTGTACTGCCCGGGACGTGCAGTCCTTGAGGAGGGGGCAATGTTACAAGCGGGCGAGTGGCACGAAAACTCGCCAAAGATGGCGACGTTGGCGAGGAGCCTCGCGCCAGCTTGATTGGTTTGGCGAAAGGAATAGTCTAGTAGCCGCTAGATTGTGCACGATGTTTTGAGAATTTTCACGAGATTCAGGTGCACGCGCTTCTCGGCTATATAAGGACGAATAGCCGGCGTGAGTTAGTTAGTTGAGAGTTTGCTCTGAAATAAAAAGCGTCTCGCTGAACTAAAGGATTTGTGAGCTGTGTTTGCGTTTGCTGTTAACGCTGTGTTATTGAGCTCGCTGTGATTAACTGTTGCTGTGATATACGATAGCTGTTTTGTAGTCTGTTTTTATCGTGCGTAAGACTTGAATTTACGCTGTAATTGACTGTTGACTGCTGAATTGTACTTATCTAATATTTTTACTTTATCAATTATCCTGTAAATAGCTGTAAATAAATTTGTTTGTGTTGTCCTCAAATAAAGTCCATTCAATCCAAACCCGCTACGCTAAAAACGTAACAATATTATATAATCACATCTGGGAAGATGGACAAAATAAATGTTATTACAGCCTTCCAGGAAAAAATCATTCATATTTACAATTATTTAAAATACTTTAGAATTCCTAATGAGAATTGTAGCTTACATCATTACATAATGGTAATTAGACTATTAACAAAGAATTATTGCTTAATTCTATGAAATTATATATTTTGAAACTTAATATACATAAAGCTTATTAAAAATGAGCATTTAAGTATTACGAAAGAAGTTACTCTATTTGAGAGTTTAGATTTTAATAACAAAATGCTTATTTTATCCTGCTAAAACACTTCCTGAATGTAAAATCAAAACTTTACAATTTTTTTTCAATAAGAGTGAGTTTTATATTTTATTGCATTGAATCATAATTTGTTAATGAAGTATTGATATAATAAAGCAAAAAATACCCAAAAAATGAGTATTAATATTCTAACATATTTTATTAAAATACTAGAACAGCTTTTCAAAATTTAAATTACTTTCAGTTACTTTTTACATTCCTACATTATTATTTAGTATAAATTGCATATCACATATACAGGGTGTTTATTTTTTAATTGTCAAACATATAGTAATGGCCAAAAATTATTTTTTTAATGAAAAGCATTTTGTAACAAATTGTAATTGATGTTGATAACGATTTTATTTAGAGAAATACCATAAAGTTTTAATAAATTAATTTTTATCAAATTAGTTTTGAAACAAATGATATGAGGTAGTACATTGTAATAATGTCCAAAAAAAATTATCTCTTTTGTCTGTTAATACTTAGTCAATTAGCCTTTAGCATCAATTGAATTCAACAAAGTTTATAAATCATCTTATTGGATTACTGTTTCAGTTAATTGTGTTATGTTGGATTGCTCCTGTGTAACATATTTCTTTAGCCTGCTCTATAGATTTTCAGTTAAATTAAAATCTGGGCTGTTCCCAGACTACTTCAGTAGTGGAATGAGATTGTTTTGAAGTCAATTTTTACTAATAGTGTCAATGTGATATAGGGCAAAATACTATCAACATAAAAATAGTTTTGAAAGGTGTTTTAAGATTATAAATGTCCAAAATAAAATTATTAATCCATAAATTTTGTCCACACCTATTGTTGTCATCATAAATCTCCAGACCGTAAAACTAATTCAGATCATAGTGCAAATTTTAACAAGCAAATATTCTTATGTATTTTATTCTAACACTACCATTTTGGTCTCATCCCTTCAAATTACAATCTCATTGTTGTGAAACTGCAGATATGAATTGGGTTTCTTGCCGTTTAATTTTTTTAAACTTTGTTTTAGGTTTAAAAATGGCTTATTATGTAGAATTTTTACATTAAGGCCAAATCTTCATTATTCATTTATATTGAATGGCCTATGTACTCATTTTCATATTACACTACACCATTGCATTTTGTATACTCCTATATTATTTTCTTTTACAACCTAGATATGGTTTTTTAATTACTCTGTCATCACTTGCTTTTGTGCAACTTTTAGTGTTTTTATCTAATTGATCTTTATATTATATAAGTTTCCTCACTCTTTAAAAAATTTAGAAATACCAATTTGCTTTTTAAATTCATTATCATTATTGATATTTGTAAATGCAATTGTTAAGTTCTACATAGATTGTTTTTTTATGACAAGTCAACTTTTTGTGCCATTGCAATAATAATTTTCTTTAAATTATGGCATTGAATTCTATCAACAAGAATATACTATTTTATTACATGTCTAAACAATCATGATTAAACTATATTTAAATAAAGAAAAGTTATATCTTATCAATTAAAACTTCTTTCTTTTGGTAATTTTGCTTTAACTTAAAAAATAAAATAATCCTAGGTGAATATAATTTTATGTATCACGTCTTAGGTTAAATTGAGCTTATATAGCTTTACAGTGTTATTGCTGCAAAAAGCCAGTAAATCTCAAAAATTTTGTTTTATACTTTCAGTTGGAATAATTGTATTTTACTTATTTCAATAACTATGCTTCTGAAAAAAATATTTTTAATGATATTTAGTTAACATTATTGGAGTGCTGAAAATATTTAACTATTTGTAGTCACTTAAGTTAATACATAGGTATTATGTTGATCAATTTTATAATTTCCATTTTTTATAATTCACTTTTGCTGGAAATTTCTAATTTTTACTATAACAATATTTAAAAAACATTTTATCACTTTCTATATCAAAGTAAATGTTGCTTTCAATTCATGCTTTTGTCATATTTGAGTATTATTTTAAGAAACTTACATTTAAATATTACAAATTCTTTGTAGTCATAAAACTAATATAAAATCTCTGTATAGTTATTTGTTACGGTGGCCCAGAGCAAAAATATGAAGGTAAAGAGTTGAACTAAAAAAATAAAACATTCCTTTCTTTAGCAACTAAAGCTGATTGAGCATGAGTTTAGAATTTCATTCTTTGAAACCATCAACAGCATCTTTGAGAAAATTGAATCCATTTGATGAACCATTAAAATCTAAAATTGCAATATCCATAGCTTTGTAGTTTGGTAAGTTTTAATTGCTAGAAAGTAGTAGTATTGTTTTTATAAAATATGACTAATAGAACTTAAAAGAAATATGAAATCTTAAGGCAACTCTTTAATGCATTTTTTTTTTTATTGTTAACATATCTAACAGTTTGGAAATAAGCTATTGGGTCACAATTAGAGAGTGACATATTAAAACTAATGCCCCTGCTCCACCAAAAATATTTTTTTTTTACATCTTCTACACGCTTATTTAAAAAGAACTCTTACTTGCCATGATTTGTTACGAAACTCAGGCCACAGCAATTATGGGCAGTTAAGATTTTGGAAAGTAGTTTTAACTATCTAATTAATAGTCTGCATTTTTGGTAAATATTATATCTGACAAGGTTGACTTCTTTTTACTGCAAAAAATTCAGATATTTAAAAAGCTGATTCCTTCAAATCAATTTTTAAATAAACAAATACAAGTTAAAGAGACAATTTTATTATATGTATACATATACAAAAGAAAATTAGCAATATAAAAGAGAGAATGGTATTTTAATAAAACTACTTTTATTGAAATCATCAAAAGCATTTAATAAATATTTTAATAAGCAGATCATGAAAATCAACAGAACTAAGAACTTTTTTTTATGGATAGGAATTATTTTTTTAAAAATTAGCCAATCAAGTTTGAAAATTCTAGAATTATGAGTATTTTTTCCATAAAAAAAAAAAAACCTTCTGTATTACCAAAATTAAAGAAATACAGTGTAATATAAACAATGCAAAATCTATGCACTATGTAACTTTACAGAAGGAGATAAAAAGGTGTGATGACATAAATGGATACATTAAGATGTGTCCTGCCAAAAATATACAACATTAACAGCTATACATAAAGATCAAGTGCCAACTTTGCAGGACAAAATTCATATGCATATTAATAAGAATATCATTCAGAGTTGGGATCTTCAGATCATGCAGCTTACTTTATTAGTAGCTCATCAAGATATTTTATACTAAAGCACTATACAAACTTAAAAAATTGACAGCTTTTTAGACAATAAAAATTTAAAATTTCCAATTTCTGAAAATGGCCGAGAACTTATATTAAAAAAATATATATTTAAGCTTCAAGATTTTTCCAGAGAGTAAATTATATCCTTGAATATTTCCAATGCATTCTTTAGCAACCTACTGCCTTAATATAATAACACTCACTAGAGTGGTTCATGACAAATTTCAGATTTGTATTGATTTGCACAGTATAAATTTCATAGTTAATTTTATTTGAATACACAATATCTCCTTTAATACATTAAAAACTACATTTAGTATAAACCACTGGAATTTGAATCACCACTTATGATCCATCCCAGTGTATATGTATAAAGCAAATTATGCTTAGTACAAGTGAAATACACTCCACGACACATTTACATATTAGGTTGAAATACACCAGTTTTGAAGGATTTATTTTCCTTCTGAATATACAACAAGCAATATTCATTAATAACTTATCAAATACAGATTTCCACACAAACACTAAGGTATAATGCATAAAACGAGCATTGCTAAGAAACCTTGATTCATCTTTTTCAGTCCTGAATCAAAAGTTTGCTGCAGTACATGGAATTTTTGCTTAAAAGCAATTTGATAAAAGTTTCTGGATAACAGATATGCAAGATGCACTGCATGCAGCAAATTGCACAATGGAGATATTGTCAATAAATGGTTGCTATAGTGATTTACTACTGCAAAATTCTTAGCAATGAGAGAGGAACTGATGTCCTGCCTGTACACCCTTCTACCTTTAAAAAAAACTTAATCAAATTAACAGATGCATACATAAATATAATTTATATATCTTATTTTTAAAAAAGTTTTTAATTATAGATGTAAAAACTAAGTTTAAAAAATGTTGGAATGTCAATTCTTCAAAAGATTTCTAATTTAATAATTTCTTCTCTAAATTTTTATAGGATATTTAGGAAATTTTACAAACCTTTAAAGAATGAAAGGGGATGAGGACTAAGATATCAATTGATTGAATTAAGAACAGAATTTTTCTAAAAACCTATAGTTCAAATTTCAAAAACTGCAGTTCAAATTTTGTTTAAAATTAAAAATGAACTTCAGTCAAACTAACAGCAAATTAATTCTGAATTAGCTCCATTACTTATGGAGATTTACGCAAGTCAAAGATGTTAAATTTCTCTTAAGCAGCAATTCATATAAAATCAAAAATATTTCGTAATTTTTAGTAAAATATTTTGAACAGTTTTATTTATTTCTCAAATTAATAAAAACCAGAAATATTAGCATTAAATAAAAATAAAATTACAACAGTTTTTCATGTAATAAAACTGATTTCAATAGCAGCCCAATTATATATAATTAGCTTTGAATCTTAAAATTTTTCATTAGCATTTTTATAATATAGTTAATTACAGTTGATTAGTAGGCATATGTTATATCCAATGTTCCTCATGCTTTGTCACCTAGTCAAAAAAAATTTAATAAATAGTCACTCAGAATTTTTAAAGACAAGTTTAAATACAGAGAAAGGCTAATTTTCACTTCGTTATTGCTGGCAAGAGCAAACATTATTCAACCAATTCTTGCAAGTTTGAAATTCAAATCTTCAAAAGTTTAAATGGAGGGGGAGGGAGATTAAGTACAAACTTTTCTTCAGAAACAATTTTAACAGAAATGAGGTACAAATATCAAGAGCAGCTTGGATGGACAAGACTCCATTAATTATCTTCATGATTACAATAAATTATTTAAAAACCAAATCTGATGCGACAGAATAAATTTTATTTTACAAATGATTTTTATATTAGTTGAATTAAACACAATTGCACGATCTTCAAATATAACTGAATGTAAAAATATGCATATTTACAAGCTAAATGATTAAAAAAAAATAGCAGTAACTTTTTAATTTTTCAAACAGTAAAAGTACTAGAGGCTACTTATATTTTTTTAAAAAAATTAATAAAGCATTCAAATTATTCATCATCAAATTTCACAAGCAGAATGAAATTTTTATAAAATGGTATATATATATGTGTGTACATATACATACATGTAATATATAGCCTTCACAATTACACAAACACGCACATATATGTATATACATAACATTACATATATAAAGCAGGATTATAAGAAATCACATTAATGCATACACAAATAAAATAATGGTTTTGCTTTCAGTCAGCACAAACCAGTATTATAACTGGATCACTGAATTTTTCCATTTCATGGGAATACTAAAGTAGATTGCTAACAACACCACAATACCTCTTTATATATTTTTTAAAGATTGCAAAACAAAAAAAGAACATATAAAAATAGCCTCAATCAGAAAAATTTTAAAATAAAAACACCACATTGCATCTATCTACGAATATATATATATATATATATATATATATTATCAACATAAAGTGATTAAATAATTACTTAAAATTTTCACACACAAAATGTGAATCTTACTTACGAAAAAAAAATTCAAATATACAACTATCCCTACAAAGTAGATTTGCAATCTAAATAATCTACATGGTTCCTGAAACTGATATCCAAATAATGAGATTAATCACCAACACAAAAATAAAAGAACAGCTGCCAGTTTGCTTATCTTCCAAGGAACTTCAAGTAAGAAAGATCATCAAAGGGCAATAAACTGTTCTTTTTAAAGCACATGTAAAAAGTGCTTTCTTGCAACAAATCTCCATCGAGAAATTGCAATATATGTGCACAAATGCAGATGCGCAGAATTTTCGGATTAAAAACCACACCATAAATTATATAGAGTAATCAACTCTCATGCCTCTTAGGTTTTAACACATAGAAAAGATATTAAGACATTTTCCCCACTGTTAATAAGTAGGACCTTACACAAAGTTATATGAATTAATCCACAATTCAATTACACCGATAGAACATTGGAGTGTCTTCATCATGTTGGTTAAATATGTAGTTATGATTAATATAAATTATGTAACAAAGAAAATCACACAATTCACAACAATATCACAACAGCAAATATCACTAATAAATAGAACAATAAAGAAATTCTACACCTGATAAATGAGAGGAGTGTTTTGTATCTCATGTAGAGATCGAATTTTGTAAACAAAACACATTAATTTCAGATTTTTTTAACCGAAAATTTGTTAACATATAGAAGAAGCTGATATTTTCAATGCAATTCTTATTGCCTTTTATATCTCTTCAACAAAATTCACATGGGAATGGTCATCTTTGTTCAAGAAACTTCTTCATCCATTGTTTCATCAAATATTTCATTTCTATCATCATCATCATCCTATAAAATATAGTCACAGTTTAATAATCATACATCTTTTATCACTGAAAATAAAATTAAAGAATCAGTTTAAAAAGAAAAAGAAAGTCACAAAAAGAGAAAATAACATTAAAAAATTTTTTTAACTGACCTATGCAAAGCCATACCCATACATAAAAATCAATGACTTAGGAAACAATTTTAAAAAGCCAAACTAATATTGGGATGCTAGTGTAACATTTAAATGCAGCATTAATATATCATAACGATATTTAGGAAAAAATTACTTCCATGAATGTCAATGGAAGTCAATAATAATAAATTTAAAATGAAAAGTTTATCTTTTTTAGTACAAAGAAATGAATAAGATTAATAGCTAGTAGATTAAGGCACAAAAATATCGACCTTTCAAATATTTTGATAAAAATCCTTTTTATCTTATTTTTAAAGATCATTTTCAACACTTCATTTGCAATAAATTCATAATATTACATAAGTCTATAAAAATAAAAGCAACATTTCACAAAATATTTTTTTAAAGTTAATATAATCAAAAAAAATTTATTTATATAAAAAAAATTGCAAATAATGATAAAATATCATTCCACAGTAGATCATTTCTAAATAAGAAAACTTCAATAAATATTAAAAGGCATGCTTGAAAATGAACAAATAACTAATTACTAAATAAATCTTGAAGACATAAAAAAAGGTAATTAACTTTAGAAATAAGCTAAAAAATTTAATTTTCTGGATTTAAAAAAAAATACAAATAATAAACTCAATATTTCTTCAGTCAACTGTCTTTCTAAAAATAATCAACACAAATGAAAATTTCCTGAAAAATATCAAATTCTTAATGATAGATCTTTAAAGACTAAGTTTATCTACTACTACTCCTATACAAATAATTTACTCTAAAAACAACTTAAAAATACAATAAAATAAATATATTTAAAAGTTTTTTTTAATATCATTAATCAATGACTAATTTTTTTAAATTTTAATAAAAAAAACTGCAAATTATAACAGTTACACTTTCCTAAAAAAATGTGTAAAGGTGAAAGGTATTGTTCCTACAATTGAAACAAATCCTTTTTTCTACATCTGTTTACTAAACTATATTACTTTTATGCTTAAACTTGCAAATAACATTACTGGAACAAAATGTTAGTTTTATTGCTAATAACATTTATATTAAGAACTGTGATATTGCAAAATCATTAAAAAACGTTAGTATAAAATGTAATTTATAATTATCAGCATTTCTTTTTTTAAATTTAGACTATTCAATAAAAATAAACACGATAAACAGAGTAGCCTGAACATTTTAGTAGCATTTAAACTTTTGTAGACAAGAATTTGCTTGCTCTCTTTCTCTTTATATATATATATATATATATATATATAGTTACAAGAAATTATTTCTATGTTTTGTATAAACATAATTTTACTATAAATAAAATGCATTTTTGTCAAAATGTAAGATTATTAGAAATATTAAATATTTATAATGTAACTTGAGACATCAGTGTTTTTAATTTGTTAACATTCCAGTGATATATGTGAGTAATGTAATATCCTAATTATTTTTCTAATTTTTCTCTAAAATTAACCCATATTATTTTATTTTAAAATTTTTCTATTACTGTCCGAGTCAAATTCCACTTTTATTTAAGTATTTTTAACAAGTGATTTTAAAAGTTGGTGACATTTTTCTCATGCTTTATAATTTTCCATGCTTTCTCATAATAAATTGAAGTTCAATTGTAAATTTTCCTTTTAGGCCAATTATTTGCAAAATTATATTACAAACGCCCTTAGAAAAAAAGAAAAATCAAAACTAGATTTGTTGCCAAACGTGAGTACATTATAAGTAATCATATTACCTCATGTTGGTAATTTAGATAGTTGTTTTTAATATCTGAAATCAATTTTTCAGTAAGTGGAACTGAAGGTTCTTCAATATTTGTTGGATCTGTCATCATGTCAGGATATAATTCATATAATTCTGATTGCCTAGAATATGCAGCAAACTGACTTTCCACTTCATAAAGAGTCTCTTGGGGAAGATGATTCCTGAAATATTTAAAGAAAAATATTAACAAACATATTTTTGAAATATAATAATTTTTTTTGATGAATTGTTTAAACATCTCTGAAGGGAAAAAATCTGTCAAAAATATTCTAAAATAATAAAATATAGATTTAAAAAATCAAACATTGCTACAAGTTAAAGTAAGCAATTTAATAAAATATAAACCCAGAATACTTTCATAACTCGTGAATGTTTTTTACAACCATTGAAGCTTCATCATTTAAAAACGTTTGTTAAGCACGTTGTTTATGAAAAAGTTGATAAGCAAGCTTATGAACTGTATTATGAGGGGGGAGGGACATTGCAACCCCTTTATCAACATATCAAATTCTTAAAAAATAAAACAAATTTAGAATATCAAAAAAGAGCTAAATTTATTCTTAGATAAGAATTTCACAGATTAATAGAAAGCTTACAAATAAAAAATACTTGCAGTTTATTTTGGGTGTAAATATATAACATTAGAAATTTTGTTTCCTTGTAATTGCATCTTATCTAATAAATAATTAAAAAAGAACTAAAACAATAACAATCCACTAACAGAAAAAACATAAAGCTGAAAAGAAATACAAGCGATAAGCTTTAATTCAGCATTTATATATATATGTGTGTGTGTGTGTAGATATTATCACATTGGCCTTTGCTATCTGTTAACACTTAGGTATATTCAAACACTGATCAGTAGATTTAAACATTAAAAAAATATGTATGTTGATAGACACTAAAGCCAAAATTGGAATTATACTACTGATAAAGACAGAGACCAAAAGAGAAATATCTAAACACAATATTACAGATAGTAGTTGATGATCATGTTTATTGATAGCTTTCTATAACCTTCAAAAAGAAAAATAAGCACATGGAAAAACTCTTTTAAGACCATTATACAAAAACTATTTTAAAATTTTAAGGATTTTTAATAATGCTAGATACCAACAAATACACAAATATGAACAGAATACCATACTCCCCCTTTTTTCAATTAAAAGAATAATATAATTAAAGTATAAAAAAATCACAATATAAGTACAGATTATTTTAAATCATCAGATTCAAATAAATATTAATTATACATAGATATAGGATAAAATGTACACCGAAAGTTAAACATGTAAAAGTAAAAACCCAAATAAGAAAGAATTTATTGCCCCCCTTTCATTATAGATACATAGTTATTTTCAAATTTACATTATATATATATGTCTTGAAATAGAGAAAAATTAAAAACCGACAGTTCAAAATTAATATAAAACATGAGAATGAATTCTCATTTTATTTAACCATGAGTATAGTATAGTAATTTATTTGAGAAAACAAAGCTTATTCTTTTATGTTTATATCCAAATATATAAATAAAATCTCATATTTACTCCAATAGTTTATTGTGCACTTGCAAATTCTTATTTTGTGCTTTAATTAATCTGAACTTTTCCTGCATTTCAGCAAAAAGTAAAGCAAATTTTTGAAGTTTCTGAAAAAGAATAAATGAGAATATATTAGAAAATTTATTTTCAAAATTTAATTATCTTAATTAACAGTTAATAAATAATTATAAATTAATTTGATATTTTTATGGGTTTTGAAATATTCATTGGAATAACAAATAAATTTAGAATAGTGAAAGCTGAAGTAATTTTACTTTCAAAAAGATGGATAAAAAAAAAAGATAATATATTATTTTCTATAGATATCAATAGAATAGATATCAATGACAATTTATGACTGATGTTGAATTCCGAATTCACACTATCTGATTTTTTTAGGTAATAAAATGCCATTTACATTTTGATTTTTTTAAAATTACATTTATTTATAGAGTATTTAGCCATTAAATTTTCAAAGTAAAGCATACGAATACCATACAATATGAATTAATTGCTTATCAAAGCGAACAAGAAAACTTTTCTTTCTTTTTTTCCAAAATATTTAAATAAATCCAATTTAAAAGGAAACTAGTTTGAATTTGTACTATAATTTATATTATTATATTTGATTCATACATTTTTCCTCTATAAATTCTTCTTATTCATATATACATTTTAAAAATAGATATTCTCAAATGTTTTTAATAAAATATTTTTTTCTAATATGTGGGGGTTTTTTTTGTAATAATATAATTAGAGCAAATTTGAACAGATGAACAATAAGGGTGAAATCCTTATTCATTATCAAATAAAAATATTTACAGCTCAGTAAGAAGAAAATGGGCTCCGAGATATGCATCAACTTAGTAGGGATGATGATTGACTTTATGATTGAGTTACTGTCCCGTGCTGAACTGAATATGATAGCAATAAGTGAATTATAAAAATTAACTTAATATTAACAAGGAAAACACTCTTTTTGTTTTATAAGACTTTTGTGTGATTTTATAAAGCAATTGATATCAAAAATTATACATCAAATAAACTTTCGGAAATATTTTTTATAAGTTACTCACATTATCCACAGTTTCCTTTTCAATCTGTGCAGAATTTTTGAATTCTCTTAATTCATTTTCCATTTCTTCCAGTCGTCTCTGATATTGGAGTTTTTGTTCCTCAACAATTTGCAACTGTTGTGCAAGCTTTTCAGAATTCTGAAATTAGTTAACATTTATAACAATAATAGTGGAAAATTTAAAACAATAAGCATTAGATATATGCATTTATTTGCTGCATTTTTGTATTTTGTTTTGTACTATATCTACCAAATTGAATAACATATTAGAGAGAAATAAAATCATTTATTTTTCACCAGCATTATATCATTCAATTGTTCTGGAAGAAAACAATTAGTCAGAAATTCCTGAAAATGTTTACATTCTATTGATAACTTATATTTCTTCAAGCTTTTTTAAAATAATTTTTTTGATATTTACATATACATATTAATTTTAATCAATCCCTTATTATTCTTTTTTAAAAAAAGAATGAGATAATATTTTTATTGTAAAAGATTAGAAAGGGAATTCAACATAAATTAGAATACTTAAGTAATAATAATAAAATTAATGTTTCTAACTTTCTTTTTTTATACTTAAACTTGATTAAATATTTTTTATTCATATTTTTTAAGAGATGTGCACATAATTAAGAAAAGCCAAATCAAAATAAAGTCCTTTCAATATTAAGTAGGGGATGGAAACCTTATTACCATATATAAATAATAAGTAGTTGATTTAAAAATTGTAAAATGAATTTCGATATTTCATTGTAATTCAGCATTTAAAAAATCTGGAAACAGTTATGGAAAAAGTTTTAGAGAGAAATTAATTTAAATAGTCACATTTTGCTTGCTGTACAAAGGGGAGTACATTTGTGTATTCAACATAAATTCTTTGGGGGAATATATATTAAATATGCTTGTCAGTCATGACAAAAGCAAAGAATCATATAATGTTTATCCTAATTTAATGCATTATTGATAGTAAATGACATCCAAGACACAAGAGTTCCACAGCTGGCAAACATTAAGAAATTTAAAACTTAATATCATGAATAACTTTTATGAGCCTTCAATTAAGTGATTGAAATATTTGAATTCAAATTTAAAAGATAAATCATTACAACACATTATAAATAAGCTGAAATGAAATACTGAAAGCACTTACATAACTACGGTTAGCGTAATTTGAATACATCTGAGCATGCTCTAACAAACTGCTAGTAAAGTATTCAACTTGTGCTTTCAGTCTTTGTATTTCTTCCATATATTTTTTATTTTGTTCAGCAAGCATTTTATTCTCCTCTGCTGTCATCTTTAATTCTTCCACCTCTTGTCTAAAATTCAGATTTCATAATTTAAAATATTATGATCATTAACATAAAATTAAAAAATAATGAATAATAGAATATTATATGCATACTTCAGTCGTTTATTTTCCTCCTCTTTCAAATTACCCATTTCAGCCTGTTCCCTGCAAAAAATATTTTAAAAATTAGCACATTAACAACATTTGACATAGCCAAGGATGAAATTATTTATCTTTAATTATATTGAAATCTTTCTTATATATCAGTATTTCTAAGAAAAAATTGAAACTCTAAAGATTATATATCTTATCAAATCATCTGTTGATATGGCATTAGCATAAAGCTACACAGTTGATTGAAATCCCATTGAGTAGGAACTAAAATATAAAAGACTAGCTGCATTTGGGAACGAATTAGTTTGAAAGGAATAATAGCTGCATTAAAAAAAAAAAAGTACAATTTGATATTCATAGCTTTGGTAACCATAAGCAATAAGTTCTCAAAGAAATAAGTTTATACTAATAATACAAAGAATAATTTGTATAAACTAATACAAAGAATAAGTTGTATAAACTAATACAAAGAATAAGTTCTCATTCTTTGAAAAGAACAAGAACTTATTAGAACTTTGAAAAGAATAAGTTTATGAATTCTCAAAGACAAAGAATTTGCAAATAATAACATTTGATATACATTATTCACAATCAATTACAGGCAATTCTGTATTACGCTAACAAAAAGGAAATGAGAGTGACTATAGATCTTCTGTAAAATATTTTCCCCCATAAATCAGGCAATAAATATTGTATTTGTGATTTCAAAAAAAATAAAAATCTTTTATTTCTGTAATAAGAAAAATAATCTTGAATAAATATCACGATTATTTTTCAAAAATAAATAAATAAAATATTTTTTTATTGATATTAAGCATCATGTATTTACCCTATCTTCAACAGAAATCTTAAAACCTATGCTATACATTAAAAGAAACCAAAATCTGCCACTTTTTAAAGCATATCGCAAACTTATTAAAAAGTTAATGAAAGTATTCTTTACTCATTTTTTATGTAATAATGCTGGAATTCAAATTCCTATCTATTGCCTTTTAAAATTATAAAGTAATATTAATTATAATCATTATAATAAATTCTATTTTTCACTTCATATTACATAACTTCAGTGATAACTAAAGGTGGGCTAGGCTGGGTATTTGCAGGCATGGCATTTTAAAGGATGAAAATGTGATAACTCAATTAGCTGCCTTTAAAAGGAAAAGTATATATTCCCCCTATTCTTAAAATGGTTTCAATAAAGTGAAATACACATATAATGCAATTAATTTGTATAACCCAGGAATCGATAAGATTACATTTCTCAGAACAAATTGCAAATGAAAATTAAATTAACAAACTCAAATCACTGAGAAATCCTTTTAAAAAAGGAAGGTAATATATCAACTAACTCTCCAGGGTATCTAGAATTATACACAGAAATAAAATATTATAACTTCTATTCAGACCCTTTCATATTAAATTTTTCAGAAGTTTATGATAGAACAAATTATTCCTATTATCAAGGAGCTTGAAAAGAGTTATTTTTACATACTTGATAAAATATTTCAAAAGTTGATTCAAATTGCTAATATTTAGAATTTCAATGGATAAAAAAGTTAGATATATAATAATTATTTTTATTAATGCATTACATATATTTTAATTTCCTCTTACATATACAATGTAGGAGATCAATGAAATTTTTGTTTTATATTTTTTATAATGTATGAAAAGTCTCATAGAAACAAATGTGCAAGTTTTTAAAATAGTTAAATACTATAATCATCAATTCCCTAAGCAATTAAAAAATTTCATTAAGAGATATCAAAATGCTTTTTAATAAATTTTTTCATTTAAAATTATATGTCTTATGATGAGTATTAGATTGAATACCTTTCTCATTTAATACCATTGTGAAATAATATAATTTAATGTTAAGAAAAAAAAATACTTTGAAAGCATAACAATGACTATATTACTTGCAAACCAGAATTTCCTTTCGAAGCTCAGTGTTTGTAGAATTGGATTCAATTAGCTTTTGTTTCACATACTGTAATTCCTGAAGAAGCTTAGTAATTAATTTATCTCTGATATTTTCCAAATGTCTCATTTTTTGTTCTGCCTTATCCCTAAAAAAATAAACATGGGTTTGTTTAAAAAAGTATAATAACTCAAATTCCAAAGTATATATGGAGAAAGAAAAATATGATGAATATAAACAAAAATAATTAACAGGGAAAAATACAATTATAAATTTTTTCCCTTTTTTCCCCCAGCATATGCTAAAAACAGAATATGTTATGTTCAATAAAGATATAATAGTTAGGTTATTATTTGTAAATCAAATAATGATTGGGGTTTATCCAAATATTAGAAAGTGCAGAAGATAGTAGGAATATGAAATAAATTATCTGTGAAAAATAGACTAAAAATATGTATGATTAGAATTAATTGTCAGTAATATCATATCAAAAACGAAGATAAAAGAGGAACAATTAATTGGCAGATTTAAAGTCTTCTCTTAATGTATAAATTGGAAAAAGTTAAGGAATAATTAAAAATACTATTACTTTTGTTTTCTGTAACTATTTTTCCCACTCAATTTTAAACAAATACAGTGATATTTAAAAGAATAATAATTCAGAATATCTTTTAATAAGGAAATTAAGATTAAAAAAAGTATAGCTAATCAGTTTTACTGATTCAATTATATAGAAGATGAAATTATATTTTAAACCAATTCTTACTTTCAATTAAATAAGCACATCCCTTGTTTATTTATAAAATATAGTGTTTTAATTTTCTCCATGATATAAGTTTTGAAATTAGAAAGTACTTTCAACATGCATCATTTTTTATAATCTATTCGCTTTTGAATTTTTAAAATTTTTAATTAGTATTATAAATGTTATTCTATTAATAAATCTAATAGTATTTATTAGCTCCGAAGCTTGTCATTATCATCAAAACATATAATCCTTTAATAGAATTAATTGTTACAATGATTTAAAATTAATTTGTTATTGGAGAATTGAAAAAAAAAATGAAGTGATTTTTATAAATGAATATACATATATAACTAATTAAAAATAACTTAATAATTAAAACACATACCTTTTTTTTTATTTCTGTCTACATAATTTTTAATACTAAAACTGAAACAAACAATAGATAAGATAAAAGCAGTCTTTCTTTATAATCATTTTAAAATATTATTTACCTCAAGTGTTTAAAGAATTTTGATGGCATTCAATACTTAAGAAAAATCCTTTCATTTCATTTCATTCATCCTGACAAAAATTGGATAAAATTCTCCAATATTTTGAATCCTATTATATTACCTGTTCGACAATTTTCATTAATGTTATGAATCTGTGCTTTTATGAAGACAACAGCTCAAAGGGTCTAAATATTTGGAAAATTTCAGTTTGCCAGATGAATTTATGTGCAATCAGCTAAAATAAAAATATTTACCTACCACTTTTTTTTTAGTTAAAAGAAAGCCAGACAGATATATATTAGCAAAAATATGCAAAATAGCAATGGTTTAGTAAATGATATTTTCATTTAAACGATGTTAAAACAAATAGCCTTCTCACACAACAAAGAAAAAAGAAAACTACATTTCTAACTTTGAAAGAATAGGAGCATTTTTTACTTTGTAATTTTTAAAAGACAAATCCAAAGTCTAAATGTAACAGGTTGTTGCCATTGTTTATATCAGAAAAAAAAAAAAAACACTCTCTGAAATTAAATTAGCTAGAAGAGAATGAGAGCAGAATAAAATTATACAAGAGCAGATAATGAAGAGAAAAATTTTGAATAGTATAATTTATTCTAATTGAATTTTGAATATTAAATAGAAAAGGGGAAAAAAATTCCATCAAATTCTTAGCAAAAACAAATGGATTTTAAAAATATTTATTTTTGAATAAAAAGAACTTATGTTTATATATTTTACACCACAAACCATTACCAAAATCACCCCCAAAAAAAGTTCAACAATTCTAGAAGAGAAATTTACAGTAATGAGATGCAAGGAAAATCAACAATTTATGTATTTCAGTTTAAACTAAGCAATCATATTAAAATAAATTAACAAAGTTAAGTGCATAAACTACATGTATAACTATTTTTTTCCTTAATTCTTAGGATTAATAATTTTTCTAATTGCATTTGTAAATATGAAAAATACTACAATATTCTAAGCATTTTTTATGCTACAATATTCTACACTGAAATTTGGTTAATATATTTCTTTTACAACAAATTTAGGAAAATTCTTTGCCCGAATATTAAATTAAAATAATAAAAAATAGATAACAATTTATCATAATTTTATAACTTTTTTTTAAAAAAATAAGAGAATTTATGAAAACATTTTTTTTCTTTTTCCCCCCCTGTATAGTTTATATATTTTATGTAGGATATAAAGCAAAGGCGATTTTCATTATTGCAACACATTAACTAAGATAGATTAATATTTCTTGGTATGACACATTTCATTAATTCATTTGAATTATATATTAAAATTGCCTCTTAACATGCTGACCAATCAAAACTCTTCAAAATAAACATAATTTTCAATTTAGAATACTTTTCTTTATATACAATAAATATATATTTAAAAACTGTACACCTATATGTAACATTCAATAAAGCAGATGGAATGTTACAATGGTATTTTGCTTCAGCAGTGTCTGTACATCATTAACATATAACATTTCATTTCTTCAATAATGGAATTATTTCTAAAATGTTATCTTTACTGCTGATTTCATAAATATTGGTTTCTCTCAACTTTCATAAAAGATTAAAAAAAAAGCATATTAAGGCTTTTCACATGTAAAATTAACTGGATCCTTAAGTCCTGGATTTGAAATATAAAGTCTTGTTATATGAATAAAATAAATAAATTCCTTTTTAAATTCTTCCTTCTAATTTAATAGAATTGATAAAGAAATTTCATTTCAGTATGCAATAAGAATTTTAACTTCCATTGTAATTAAATTATTATAACTCACTATTTCAGGATTCTAAAAGGCATTTCAGCAATTTTGTAAAGTGTAAAATATGAATAACAATGATGGCACTGTAAACAGACATTAATGCAACAGTAATAATACATAATAAATTTCAGAAATGTATTCTTTCACACAATTAAGTTAATAAAAAGATAAAATGAAAGAAAAATTGTCTATATGCATTATCACTAATATAAACTCATTGAAAAAATAACCAGCAAGAAACAGGAAGTTTTACTTCTAAATATTATCAATTATTAGTATTTAGAACCAATAGTTCTTTGAGAAGATTGAAAAATTTAAATTATTGGAAATGCATATATAATATACAACAGACGCAAAAACTACCACTAAAATCTATCTATGCCAAAATAAAATAATTCAACAAAAAATGAATTAAGGAGTTTAAATTAAACAAACTTTTAAAACAATTCTGAAAACTGCACATTTGAAAAAAAAAGAGATTAAACTGTGTGAGTTCAGAAAAAAAGCACAGCATATATTCCAATCATATAATATGAAATGTATCTGGGTAATAACATTATCATTCCAACTCCACTAATATATATTCTCATAAGCATTGTCAATTCAATAATGCAAAACCGGTTTTCTTGTCATGTTAAGGAATCAAGATATAGTTGATTAGTAAATTTCCCTTCGTGAAGAAATTTCATTGCAGAATATCCAAATCCAACTGGAATACACTGGCTGTTCTTTTTCTTGATGATGATGAAAGCTTTATTAGCATCAAAAGAATGATTAAGTTCAATCAACCTCAATAATTTAATCATAGAATAAAAATTTAAATACATTTTCAGCAATAATGAAACTATCTACCCTTAACAGTGATTATGATTAAAAATAAGTTAATTAAAATATGAAAGTATATTAAAGCATTTTTTAATGGTATAGAATTACTAGGAAGCAAATAAATAGAAAATGAAAACAATTCTCAATGGTTTTCAGAAAATTCAATTAAGTTCGAAGAGCAGCAAAATTTAGAAATTCATTAAATGACAGATAAAATAGTAACTTTTATTCTATGTATTTGGTATTTAATTTTCATATATATTTAACATTTATTTATTCCTTAATATTTTCCTACTTTTGCTCAATCATGATTTTACTATTTTTAGTAAATTATTTACTGATAATTATAAACATCAGACTGCAACACAGCATTCAAATCAAGTTTTCCTATTAACTGGTAATTAGTGCCTCTAATTTATTATTCATCATAGCTTTACATGGAAAAAAAAAACAATTTATTTTCCACGGTAATTTGGACTTCTTAAAACAAAAATGTGAAGTAATTTGTCAAAATTTATGTTTACTTATTATAAAAATTATCACAAGGCAATAAAAACAATTTAACTAAAATACTTTCAACTTATGAACTTTAAAATTTAAATATAAATATTTTTTTTAAAAAATAAAAGGAAAAGTATAGTTTATGTAAACATAATGTAACAAAAACGAAATGAAATTTGTTCACTTGTTTCAAATTTGTTGTATATTAGTTATATGTATAAAATGTCACATCAAATATCTTAATGAATATTACATGAATTTCTCCAGAATAAAAAAATACTATAAACAGAAAAAAAAATTTATTGACTGAAATAATAATACAAATTAAAAACTAAACATGAAATTTATAGAAATGTCAGTTTAAAGGTTTGATATAAAATGGACAAAATTTTACAAAATATTTATACATCTAATGGACAGAATATGTACCAATCAATGCAGTAGTAATATAAGTTCTGAGTAAATGCTTGCTAAGCATTGAAAATAAAAATTAATTGTGCGTCTTGGCTCACTGGATTGTGAGTCATGATTTATCTTCATTAGTTGACTTTATTCAAAAACTGATCTTTAAAAAAAATGATTTTTCTTAAATAAAGTGTGTGTTTTAAAATTAATACAGTACTATTTACTTAATAATTATTTACAAACATTTACATATTTTATACAATACATGAATTTAACCCTCTTAGGAGCACAACCAGTTTTTTCTGGATTCCTATGTTCATTTCAAAAGTCAACTATTAATATTTATACACATATAAATATATTTGTTAAAATTATAGGAATAAAATATTCTAGAATTTAGATATTTGAGTAAATATAAAAATATAACTTCACTTTAACAGCTAATTATCAGTTCTTAAAACTGTTAAATAAAAACAATTGGGTGCTCAGAGAATTTATATATTTGATATGTATTCATTCAGAAAATAGAGCAATAAATACTACATAATAATAATGGAGGTAAATCTAATTTATATTAATAATTTAATTTTAGAAATATTTTTTGAGTATACTTCAAAATATTTCATATTGACTAAACTTGAGCCGATAAATTTGCTCATAGATAGAAAAATTTCTGTCAGTGAATAATTTTCATAAATGGAATCCAATATGAAATAGAGGATTAAAAATAAAATCCTTATAAATACTAAATAAATATGTGCATTGACTATTTTTTTTTACATAATACTAAGGAAGACAAATCTTCCCAACAAAAAATGATGCATTTATTTCACATATGATCATGCTTGATACATAAATTACTAACGCAACACTGCAGAAAACTATTTCTGACTCCCTCTGTCTCAGAATGATAGCAGCAAGAGAAAAATTAAATGGAAATTATTGGCCATCTGAATTATTGACTATAACACAGCTATGCTATTTTGCAAAACATTTGTCACTTGTTTTGATACATCTTTCCATTCTTAAGTTAATATAATTATAACTACTTTTTTAATTGCATCTGCTAAATAAAATTAATTGTTTTATTTCAGTTGGATATCAGCCCATTGTAATAGTAAGATAAAAAGAAAGAGTGCGTGTGTGAGAGAGAAACCTATCAAGTACAAATTGAGCTATGATTGTCCGGTTCTTGATCTATCAAAAGAAAAGTAGTAGAAAGGGTGCAATTAAGTGAAGTGCAAAACAAGTTCAATATAACGGTTAACAATGCAAGTTCAACGCTATATAAAAAATTTGGAAATATGCTTTTGATAATTTTTAAGGTGAATTTTATGCTAAAGTAGATTTGGGGGGGGGGGCATTGATATAAATGCAAAGATTACCTTAATCATAACTTTAACCTTAAGACATATTCCTTTTAGTAAATGAGGCATCATAAAATCAGTAACAAATGCCATTGGAATTTCTAAATTCTATTAGAAATAAAACAAAATAAATGTGATGCTTCAACTATTTCTGCCATAAAAGAATAAGAAAACAAAACTTCACAGATCCTATGTACAAATTTAAAATGTAGAAATGAAATAAATTGAAAATAAATTATCTCAATATTCAAACTAAGAATTAAGAGTAAAACATTTACTTTAATTTTAATAGCAAATGATACATTTCTATTATTATTATTTATTCACTTTTGCTACTAATATTAGAAGACAATTAATCTACTGCTACTATTATTATGATACAGTGAGAGTACTAAATCATGTCAGTCGTAGTTAGCAAAAAAAAAAAAAAAATTAAAAAAAAAATTTAAAAAAATTTAATAATAAAATATTTTTTAATAAAATTAAGCATTTAAGTCAAACTACATTACATTGAGCTACCATGCAAATTAGTGAATCAATTATGGATGCAATTTAGGTTAAATGTAGCTTTGTATTTCTCAGTTTCAGAAAATAGAATAATTCACTTAATAAGCATTTAAATTATGTATTTTAATACAGTAAATATGAAATTAAGGTCAGTGATGGAATATAAACCATTTATTTTCATAAATATTATTACAGGAAATTCTCATAATTGATGCAAAATATTAAAGCCATTTCGATATCTTAAAGTCAATTAAGAAAGGAAAGGAAGGAGGGAGCCCAACTATTGCTTTATATTCTAAGTAATCTATTTTTTAAAGAAGTTTACTTTGATTTTATCATTCCAAATTAGTTATTTTTATAAAGTAGTAATGGGAAATTGTAAACATTTATACCTATACTACAGTAAATAATGGTTTAAAATTAATATCACAATTTTTACTGACTAATAAATAACCCTTTATGAATAATCAATTTGAGTTCATATTCTAAAGAAGAAAAAAAACCATAATTGGCTGCACTTATTGTAAAATTTAATATTACATTAAAAGTGGCATTTTTAAAAAATAAGCTTTCAATGAAGTTCATTTTAACTTTTATTCTTTTTACATGCTCATATGAATGTTCACGGCTTTAGTGACATGCTCATATGAATGTTCACGGTTGTAGTCGGTGTTTTCTAACATAAATTAGTACAACAAATTTGTTTCAAAATTCTTAAATACAGTGCTCAAAATATTTTTATATTGACTTTAAGTAGTTGATGTCATTCGTTTTACTATTTGCTGACCATGCTTTTGTCCTCATAATGATTTTAACAAGTATTCTAAGTTCTGTGAAAAATTACTGTGGACTTGAAAACAAAGAATTGGAATACTCACACATAAAAACCAATGAAAAATCAATACCTTTCAATATTATATATATAAGAAATGGTTAAATCCTCAGCATTAGAGAGGAATTATGGCAGGAAGAGAGTTTAGTGGTAGTTGCCAATTCAGTAGAGTTTAAAAATTCAAAAAAATTCAAATTTAAAATATCAATAATTGCCAAATTAACAGTTTATTCTAAATATTCTATCATTCTTCCTTTTCATAATTAAATTTATTAAATTAGAGCATATTAATGTTTCAGGAAATTATTTTCAGCATGTGATTTTTAAATATCAACAAGAATAAAATATACAGTATTATAATGCATATATTCATTACATAGCTATATGTAAAATTGTTTCATCATCAAAAAGAATAAAATATGTTCTCTTTGCATAATTGCATTTCAAAAAAATAAAAACTGATTGTAAATAATTTAGTTGAAAGAAAATTTTTAAAACTGCAGCATTTCAGAAATTTTATTAATTATACTACAGATGGTAACTACCACTAAAATAACAATTTCTAGCCTAAACACAAGTGAAGTATTTCAAAGACAGCAAGCACACTATCAAATATTCAAAATTATTAGCCTGCAATCTACATATAACACATGCAAATATCAAGGTTAGGTTCTAGAAAAATTAAGGAACCAGATGACTAACAAATGCATTGCCCCTTGGTTCTGCTCTCCTTCAAAAGTATTTGAAACTTTTTGGAATGTATCATATAAATTCTAATAATTTATTTTTTAAATATTCATATGAATTGAAAAACCAGAAAAATTACATTTACATTTATCATTAAAAACAGTGATAATCAACAATTGTGTCTATATCTATGTCTTTGGAACAGGACTGGAGCATGTCCCGAAGAGATCTACAAGCAAAGCAATTTTCAAGGGAGGTAGAAAGGGGATACTTCTTCAAAATAGACATAAATAATTTTTTTGCTGTGTCTAATTAAATCCTTGTATAAACTTTTAATAAAAAATTACTATGATAAGCTGAAATAAAGAAAAACAAAAACTTCAAGATAGTCGATTCTTTCATGTGATAAAAACAAACTATAATCAAAAATAATTTCAAGAAAATAGGAAAACAATGAGACTCTTTAATATACAATTCAAACATTTCAAAACAAAGCTTGATAAGATCGTTAATCAATTAGATGATTTTAAAACAAAGCTTGATAAGATCGTAAATCAATTAAATGATTTCAAAACAAATTTGACAGTAATTTCAGCTAGAAAATTTGAAAAATTAAAACCTACAATACTTTGAAATAAAAATAATAGTTTGTTTCAGTCACTCTGATAGTCAGTTGAGCAAATTCCAAGTCCACAGCTCTTGTAAATCAAATGAAACATTTTACTAAATTGCTCCAAAATTAAAGCAATAAAACTTTTATCCTTGGAGGTCCCCCCCTAAGTTATGGTGTCACTAGCCAGGGTTCAATTATTGGGAGAAAGCTATGCTCCATCTACAAAGAAACGGATTGTATTACATTATGATTAAAATTCTAAAAATTGATACAATATTTAAAGAAATTGTTCTTTTAAATTCAAAAACAAATATAATTACTTTATAATAAATATGCTAATTATCTTCAAATTCAACATAGTTGTGGACCATTTGCTGATATAAAAAACATAAAAAAAAAACATTTTTATTTCATTCAATTGCGATTCTCGCAAGCCCATGTGGATCCAAAAGCAAAACGGCATTCCTCACTTATGTCTTACTGTTCGCAGGTAATGACAAACTGGTCATGATCATTATTTTACAAGTTTCCAACAATTCCAAATGTATTTTTTACATTTTGAAAAAGCAGGAAAAATTTTATTAGATGGCAACATTTTCATCAGTAAAACCTGGCTTAAAAGCCAAGCTATAAATATGAAAACTTTGGAGAAATGCAAAATTTGTGTTGCAGAAATCTTTAATATTGAATACCTCTAATACTATTCTAACCATAGTATGTAAACTTTAACAAAATCTCTTTCCTTTCATCTGCTTTCAATGAGTTTGCAATAAATCCTATCAGTGTTCTATTGCACAGGAATTTTAATCTCCTGTTAATAATACTTTATTGAAATTGATGCTCAAAAGGAAACTTGTATGACGCCACCACAACTTTCGATTTTAATTTCCCTACCTTCTGTCCATCTTAAACTTTTTGTTAGATTTAAGGAAATACATTTTAAAAACCAAATAAAAAGTTTTTTTTTATTTATTAAGTACTAAATAAAATAACATCCAAGTTATAAGCATGATAGAATGTTTGAGTTGGTAAAATTATTGCTGAAATAATAAATAAGTCTACCTTTTCATACAAAACCCTGAACTCAATAATCATAGTTAATAAAATATTATAGTCATGATTATTAAAAATTAAATGACTGCATTAAAAAAATTATCCCTTTCATTGGATAAACAAGAACTGTTCAATCCTTTTTATATTTTTACCTTAAAATACAACTTGAATTAATAATATTGGCTTATTTATTATTTTTAACCTGGGTTTACATTAGAGCTTATTCCCATGCTTCATTTCTTTTTTTCCTTTTATTTATCCCTTATTTTCTTTCTTTCTTTTTCTTTTTTTTTAAAGGCAAAATTAAGAAGAAAAAATTTTTAACAAAAAAGATGGCAGCATAGAAATTTGCTGCTAGCTTAACACATATAGGCATATATTTTCAATTCTGTTTATGTTATTTCTAAGAATGGGTGAATAGTTAAGAAACAGAAACAAGAATAACAGCAAGCGATAACATTAATGGCAACAACCAATTAACAGAACTAAATCCATAGATTAAAAAAAAATTACACTAATTATCCACCTACAATGGCTCCAATTTCCTAAACAGAATATTTGTCTGCCAGTAAAACAAGACAATAGCACAACTGCAGCCATTTGCCACTGAAAGGTTAAAAGGATGACAGCTTTTACATGGACAGGCAATGAAAAGGAACCCAATAAATTGTGTCTAATTTGTGGAAAAGATTACTTTTAATGCTAATTTAAATCTTTTAAAATTGAAAATGGACATGGAGTCAATCAATCCTGATCATAACAGTAAAAACAACAAAGATTTTGAATACAGTAAAGTAAATTAAATAGCAAATTCAGAAGGAAGGGACTTTTTCAAACACATATTTTTTAACAACCAAAAAGAAAGTTTTGGCTTTAAGATGTGTAAGAAAGAAATATCCAAACAATATTGATAACTTGCAAATGCCTAACAATACTAAGTTATAAATTGAGAAAATGATGCAATTTTATGAAGATTTAATGTTTTGATTAAATTTTTCAGCTTTTATTTTACTATGCAATTTAACGAATCTACAGATATAACTGATTTAGCCATTTTGAATGTCTTTATTTACTGTGTTAAAAAAATTACAATTGAAAAAGATATGCTATTGCATATGCCCCTTTCAAAATAACCTACCAAAAAAAATAATTGAATTAATAATATTAATAGAAAATTTAATACTGCTAAATTTATCTGCACATATTTATGTATATAACACAAAGTTATTGGGAACCAACAAAGTTGCAGTATCTTGAATAATTGCAAGCACATTAAACATCAAGCAAACACTTAACTGCAATATTCTGTACTTTCGATGAAAAGTAGTACTTAAAGGCATAGTTACTACCAATAGTACTTAAAGGCATGTTACATGATGCTACAAAAACAATAAAAGCTGTATGATAATTTTTTTCAGGCAAAGAACTATTTAGCCGGCAAAAGATCTTCCTTTTACATCAAAAAATCATATGGTTGCCAAGAGGGAAAATATTGAACAATGTCTTTAAATAAAAAGGTTTTTTTAAAAAAACAAACAAACAAGGTTTTGATTATAGCATAAGATCATATAGTGAAATATGATTACAATGTTTAACCTATTTAGTAGAAATATTTGTCATTCTCAAATAAATTTATCTTTGTAGGGAAAAAGTAATGCATTAGTTCTTACTAAACAATTACGAGTTAAATTAGTTCTAACTAAACATGCAATCTTACATTAAAAAAAAGAATATACATTCAGTGCCATTAAAATTTAAGCATTTATTTTCTAAACTGAAAATGAAATAAAATTCGTTAAGTTGTTTACTGGATTAATTATACTAGGAAATCAGTTGTTACCAGAATTAAAGATATTTCAACCAACATATTATTTAATATTTTGAACTTTCAATACATCAAAAATTCAAAGGAACACACATTTGATTTTCTGAATTTCTTTAAATTTATATAAATATTTCTAACAAGTCTTATTTGAGGATATGAAATCCAAACTTCAAACTAAATTCTATTCAGTACTAATTAGAGAAATGAAGAAAAAAATCCCAAATAAATATTTGTGTAAAAAACTCTGAATTGTGGATATCAGTAAAAATAAATACCAAAAATAACGAATTTTTATAATATGTTAGAATTAAATTCACTTTGGAATCAAAGCATGATTCAAAATAACAATTATAGCTGAACCCTAAAATATTCATTTACTATGTTTAAAAATAGAAATAAATCATTGTATACAAAAATGTGCATTTTTTTTAGGCATCCTGAATATTTGTCCATCAGAAATGATCCACCTGAAATTTTCTTGCATTATCACTAAATAAATGTGTATTATTAACCATATGCCAATGATAAACAATAATTACTAAAAAGTCTTTTATTGTGAAATGTTTAAAAATTTAACACCAGGATATGATTACAAGAACCAGAAAATCAAATTGTAATTTCATATGACCCCCCTTTTTTTTTCTTTCTTTGACTGGCTGAAAGTAAATTTTGAAACAGAGCTACAATTGTAGTTACAAAATCCTATGCTAAGTTATATATTAAAAACAATAGCCCTCACATGTATATGAAAGTATAGACTGAAATACAGTCAACTTCTAGATGGACTTAGTTCCAAACTTTACACTATCTACATTTCAGATGATCTGTATATCAAACTTGAACCATTTCTCTTCGATTCATGGTAATTGATTTAAACTTATTCGACCACACAAACATTTCCTTAGAATGAATTTTCTCCACAATTGAGCAGAAATCTACAAATCTGGAACAGAAACTAGAAAACAAGTTTCATCTACCTAGCTCAAAATATTTTTGAGTCATTGTGTTCACATACAGCACAGTTCTAAACATGTGCTTTTCAAATTAATGAAAGTCAAACACAGAGATTTAACAAAATCTTGAGTTTATATTTTTTGATGATCACAATCACTCTTTGAAAAATCTGAGAAAGTAAAAATAACCACAGCTTAGAGTTTCCTTATTTAAAAAAAAAAATACTTTTGACATTAACAGAAATTTTATTTACATAGCACCACAAGAAGAGTCTTGAGCTTTAGATGGAACTAAGGATCATGGGAAGAAATGATACAAATATCTCAACTTCATCAGGGAACTTTGTATATCTACTGTACTTACTTTTCCTGATGCATCCCATTCGATTGGTTTCGAATATTTTGCTGTGTGGCCATTAGATTTTGCCGATGATCATTATTTTTAACAACCATAAAATATTGTTGAGTGGATGCATCCTTTTTATTTCGAGCCATTCCCTTTGTGCCTATAAAAAGAAATTAAAATCATTTGATAAACGCAATAATAAAAGCTGAAGTAATATAGTTTTTCATACATATTTCACAATTTTTTTTTATTACATATGATGAAAATTGAAGTAATATAAATTCTCCAAATATAGAAGCAATATTATGGGGATGGTGGACTTTAATATTAGCAAAAAGACAAACTTAAAATTTCGTTTAAACTTTCACCTGTCAAATAAATGTTTCTACACAAATAAAATAATATTAAATAGGAATACTTAAAAGAAATAAACAAATTCAAGGGAGTAAGTATATTTTTAATGACTATCAAAAAACTTTTTTTTTAATATATTGGAAATGCTTAGAGTAAAAACAATTTTTTGAAAAATTAACAGAATTCTTATACATTAAAATAAATCAAAGCATATATTTAAGTTTCAATTTCTAACAGATAATTAACACTTTGGATTGTAATTTATTTTCAGCATTTTTCAAGAGAACAATTTAGTTTTTGCTTTATTTTTTATACAAAAAATTACAGGCCTTTTTCCTTTACTACTTTTTTTCATACATAATAAATAAGGCTTTTCATAAAAATTATAGATATTCAATAATTTCTAGCAAATGCAACTCATAATTGTCAGTATTCTAAAAAAAATTAATGATAAGTTGGATTCATCACTTCATTTCAATGGGCTAAGAATCAATTTTTTTCAGAAAAATATAAATGATTTAAATTACATTACAAAATATAAGGGTTGTTCATGAATAAAAAATTATTTCCTTTGTAGTTATGACACCACTGTTATAGTTTTTGCTTCAGTTTCACCAATGCTAAAAATTTATACAATTCACTACATTGAAATTTGTTTTTGCCTTAACAATAACTGTTACCTGAAATCCTGATTAGTGATTATTGCTTATAGAAACTACAGTGCAGCTAGGGGATAATAGATCGATTATTCCTATAACACAGCTTTATAAGTTATGCTTTCCCTAAAATGCAGCAGGAAGATGATTAAGAGGGAAAGACAATTGATTTCAAAGACATCTGGCATTTCAGTGACAGTTTTAATGAAAAATGAATATCAAAACGGCAATTGTGACAGTGAGGAAATACCATTTAATTATTTTAAATTAACTACTAGAAATACTACTTTTAATTAGGTATTTCTCATGTTGTGTTCATGAACAGTGAGTTCAGACTGCTCACATCTTTCAAAAAATTAGCATTACATGTTTCTTTGCATTCTTTCAGCCATGAACATGTGATCCCCCCCTAAACAGAAAGAACCAGCAGAGTAAGAATTTTATATTATCAGAGGCGGTAGTAAAAGCTGCAGAAGTGATTTTGATGGACCTAGTGTGTGCTTGAAGACTGGGGAGGAAACTGAACATGTGCCCAATATGAGAAGAAGAAAAAATTAAGGATTAATATCAGTTAATTTTTTTAAATTAATTTTTGATCATTGTTTTTAGAACAATCTACAAAGCACTCGATCATTTTTTTCTTAACATATTTTTTTAAGTAAAATTATTTCATAAAAAAATTAAGTAAAAAAAATTTATTTAAATAATGTATCCTAACTAAATTGTAAGATATATATATATATATATATATATACACATATACACACACACAATGAGTCCACTATTCACTTAAAAAATTAACTAAGTAAAAACTAACTAATCCTAGTTAAAAAATTAACTTTTTAAAAAGTTAAAATGCACTAGCTGAAACATCGCTTAATAAAAAAACTTCAAAAGCTACATAAGAATGAGGAATAGACTTGAAGAGATGCAAAAGACATTAGAAATGGAAATCGAAAACAGAATCATTACTAATTTTAGATATGAAGAAGACAGTTCCAAAAATGTGAATACAAAATGAATTAATAAACAGATCCCATCAGAACTGCACAAACTGTCTAGGAAAAGAGAAGAGTTTTACAATGCAAATTATTGTTATTTAAAAATACACAAGGAATACCATTTCAAATTAGCCCCCCCCCCCCCCCTTTTTTTAACAAGAACCAAGAAGAACAGCACTTTTAGTACTGCTGAAAAATTCTATTTATAATTCTATCCAAGAGAGATCCCTCAAAAAGAACCAAAATCTTAAATCTTTCAAGAAACAAAATCTGAATTTTTTTTCTTCTTCTTTTAGAGCAGATGGAAAATATACATATTTCAGGGATGAAGTACAACAAAACAAGAAAAGAAATAAATAAGGTAGCATATAAATAGAAAAGAAAAGAAAAAAGGCAAAATAATAGGTTTTAATTTTTTAAAATTAATAATTCATGCATGTAATAACTGAAAAAAAAAGGACATTTTTTATCATGCCTTAACTTATTTTTATAAAGCTAAAAGTTTTAACTTAACTTATTTTTATAAGCTGAAACAGTTTCAATAAAATTTACAGCAAAAAATTGTTTAAATATAGAAAACATTTAACTATCCTCTATTGTTATGTCCTATAAAAAAAGTTAACTATTTAACAAGTAGTCAACAGCAGTTACAAAATTCATCAGTCTGCTCATTAAATTTAATGTATTAAAATACAAAAAAGGAACATATTTGATTTGCATGAAACTGCAATTCAGCCACCTTCCATGACAAAGTAAACTTTTAATACTTTAAAATGATTATACATATCAAAGGTTTAAAAAAATAATGTTATGATTTAATAAAACTTTTCATAGCAATTAACTTCTAACCATTCAATGCACTATAAATACAAATAGGTAACCAAATTTAATGATCACTTCCGAATTATGTTACAGCTTTAAGATTATATTTTCAAATACAAATGCCAGCTTGAGAGTTGCAGCCTTTTAATTCCGTTCAATTTTAATATAATGTAATTATAATTTTGAGGTAGTAAATGTGGCCTTAGAAGCTGGATATGATGTGCTGTTTTGTTCCCAAAACATATCGCAAGAAAAAATAAATTACCTTCTGCAGATTGTCTTCTCACTGCAGGATCCTCGGTTGTCTGTAAAACTATTAACGAAAAAAATTAAAGCTAATTTGAGGTTCAAAATAAGGATAATAGAAATAAATACTTCAGGAGTATATGAAACAAAAATTTAAAATGCAAAATAAGGTTTAATAAACATGCATAACTGAAATATATCACAATTTGACATAGGAAGGTTATATGGCGGTTGCAAAAAGAGCTTGTAAAAACAAAACATAGTTCTAAGATATATATTATAAATATATATAATTGCATCACACAATTTTAAAAAAAATGATGGAAATCTTACCTTTTAAGCAAGAATCATAACAGTTTATATCATTATAATATTAAAAACTTTATGAAATAAAAATCACAAATGAAAATTTCAGCTTAAAGCCAGACAATTTACTTCATTTATAGTTATTTTTGTCAATAAAAACTCAAAACATAAATACTCAGGATACACATGCACAATGCATATTTATTTAATTACTTCTACAGTATTTAGAAAATACATCCGATAGAATGGAATTTTTCAAGAAAATATTTGCCATCAAATAGAAAAATTAAATGTCTGAAATTTCATACGACAGTAAACAGAAATGGATAATCTGAAAAAAAGTTCAACAGACATATTCCAGCAAAGATTCCTTCAAAATTCAATATTTTCTATTGAATTAAAGAAAAATGGTAAATACCATGAACAATAAAATTATGTTATCTATTGAATTAAAATGTAATAAAAAGATGATAAAACCTTAAAATTTTTATGTGAATAATACAATAAACAATAAAAGAACTTAATACTTCATAGAGATAAATTTCTGTGGTATATTGATCGATTTTAAACTAATGAAACAAATAAATATGTAAATAACCAGAGAAATTTATAAAAGTGTACAAATTAATGAATAAAATCTCAATACATATTCTAAAAAAAAAAAACAATTTAACAGAATTATTAAAAAGTAACCAAATCCAAATAAATTAATACTTGAAACAACTGAACAAAAGAACTAATTTCACACAATATTTTATTGAATATAACTAGAAGTAAAGAAAAATTAAAAGGAAAAGAGAATATCAAGATCTAGAGGAATGAGAAATTCAGAGATCTAGAGAACTGAAAAAACAATTCCCGGAAATCTTCAAGTGAAATAAGAAAAGTATTTCAAATGAAAATATCTATATGTATTATATCTATATCTACATTTATCTCATAAAAATTTTTTTTAAGGGATGACAGATTAAACTAACTTATGAAAAATGGAGGCTTATAATTATTTTATTATCCCTAATTTCTACTTAAATATTTTTAAAACTACATTTGCAGTATGCAATTAGCAGTCATTAACTATCTCTTAAAGCTTCTAACTAAAGGATAAAGCCAGATTCAAGGATAATCCCCCCTGCTTGTACATAATCTTCTTGTCCTTCCCCTCTTTCTTTCCTTGCTATATCTTTAAAAAATTGATATAAGTGCTACAGCAGAGTAAACATACCTGACAATATACACACAGACCTCATAATCAAAAGTCATATAAACATTTGTAAAAGAAAAAGAAAATATTCTGAAAGTAATGTTTTAAAATTTTGAATTTAGAAACGGATTATTATCTTTAACACAGAGAAAAAATATAAATTCCAATTTTTGGAAACATTTAAACGATATTTCAATCATGATTTGTAATATCCAAAACTCCGGGATACTATTTGGATGCCATCGATATGAAACATGAAAATGATACATTTTAATTACTATCTGTCCATAAGGAGATCTCTGGCCGACAGTCGTCTATGTTTACAGCGGTCGTTATAGAAACAGGTTACTGCAGGAAGAGTCCATTTCGTAGAGGTAGAAATTCATTCAAGTTTCTTACGTTGGCGCGTTAAGCGCCTAATTGGCGGTGTTGTTATGTTGCCTTTAATTTTTGAAAGCAAATTCGAAAAATATTTGACTGGGCGGAAAATCATTTGCGTACTTGGAATTTTGAAAAAATATATTATTCCTGTTAGAATAATACAGAAATTCCTATCTGATTAGCACGGAAAGAACAGTGTAAATCAAATAGAAAAACTGAATAATTATTCATATGTCTAACGACTGCACAAGAAGAAAAAAAATAAGTAGAATCCAGCATGACAAAAAATTAATTTTCATTATATTTGTTTCAAATTTATGTAACTTCTTAAGATCAAATTATCCGCAGCAAACGGGAAGTGAACTATCTAATTCAACATAAAAATAATAACATAATAATCATAATTATTTCAAATTTTTTATAAACGGTTGCTTTTAATCTGTTACAAAGTAAAATATCCATTGTTAAATATGGTTAAAACCTCTCTAAAAAGTTTTTTTAATAAATATACTTATTTTTGAAATATATGCTATTTTTTGAAACTCAAAATTAACAATTACATTTTATCAAATAAGATAAATAAAAGCTATAAGATAAATAAAATTTTCAAAGATTTTTTTTAACGAAACTTAAAAAAATAAGGATAATCAAAAGTATGTTCAGTTCAAACTTTTGATTATCGACATATTGAATAACAGAAAACAAGAGCATATTAATGAAAAAATAGAAAATAACAAAAAGAAAATAACAAAAATAGAAAATAACTTCTAAAACCCCATCTTTTTCCCAATTCAAATTTTCAACAAGTTACAAGCAAAATTCTATAACATTATGCACAATTTTACGTGCTTGTGATTTTAAAGTCTCTCCATTCTTAAATCGAAAAGGCATTTTAAAGGATCTCAAAATTCAAGAGACTAAAATTATTAAATAATGAAATGCAGTTAATATTAACCAAAGAAAATATTAATAAAATATAAAAGAAGTAAGCTAAGTAAATATAAAGATACGAGGAACTTCGGTAAAGCGAGAAGACGAATGAGCAATAGTTTTTTATCGCTTCATTTTTTCGCCCAGATAAAGAATAACTCGCGAGACTTCCGCCCGATTCCACCCATTCAAAATAGATCCTCCCTATCGACACCTGTTTCTATGACACCCGCCGTAAACATAGACGATAGTCGGTCAGAGATCTCCTTATGGACAGACAGTACTTAACCTCCCCTCAATATTTAAATGTTTCAAACAGTACTTTAATTACTGTTACAATCTCAAACACAAATAAAACCATCTAAATAATTTATGGGAATCTCAAATGCCATTTTAGAAATCACTACATTTATAATTAATCACTTTTTAACTGTAAAATTAATAAACCAAAAAATCTGAATCACTAGATGATAAACTAGCTTTGTCAAACCAGCAATCGAAAATTAGATAATAAAATAACAAATTTTTCTGAAACTGAGAAAAAAATTTGATAGCACAAGAAAACTAGTAACTTTTCTATTATTTAATTTCTCATGGTTCATTTGAACAAAGGCTATTTTGGATTGCACTTCATAAGTTTTAAATGTAATCAGATGTGGACAACACAAGAGTTCTACATGTTCCACATATCTACAATATACAGGCTCTCCTTGTTTCACAAATCTACAACACTGATGGACAAATAAGAAAATACTTTTAAATTCAATAAATTTAATATGCATCACATCTGCAGGCACAATAAAACATCAACAAAAGTAAGCTCTGATTCTGTGATGTTCTAGTTCTGAAGCCTAATATTAGCCAAAGTTGTCATGCCATTGAAAACAGAACAGCATGATATTTTTTTGAAAATTTTAACAATATCAAAATTTAAAAATAATAACAATTTTGAAAAAGAAGCAAAATAAATATATATGCAAAATGTAATAAATAAGCTATTTTGAAAACCAGAGTATAAATTTTTACAAAAATCAGAAAATCAGTTGATTATACAATTTTTCATTACTTTTCCAGATATTTTTTAAAAATTAAATTATCATAATGCAATTATAAAAAATTATCTTAGATTTAGATTATCCCAAAGACAGTTCTGCTTTTAAGGAAGTTTGTAAAATAAAATATCATAAGTAGACTCTAGCTTTTTGCTATGAATAATGATTTTTTTAAATCTAATTTTGAAAGGGTACCTCATATTTAGACATGAAATAAATGCAAAATTAAAAACTTATTATAAGATAATACATTTAAATATATTACCTGAATTATCTTGATAAGGTAAAGTCAACTGATACGATTGAATGAATGCTAATTATCTAATAATTCTTAGTCTGTTAGTCACTATGATTAGACTGCAGATATTAAATATCAGTTCATTAATACATCAGCTTCATCAAATCAATGTAGAAAGAAGATCAAATTATAGAATGCATTATGTCTCCATAAAAATGTAATCATATTTCAAAATTAAATTAATGGAACAAGAAATTTAAACTTTGCAGTCAATAAGCCCCATTTATTTAATTTCTATATGTTTAAAGCAAAATACATAAATTTGCAGAAAACAAAACACTGCATTTTGTCTATCAGGGTCAGAAGAAAATTTATGAATCTTTCAGGAAATCATGCTACTTTTAGAACTCTGCATTCAAATCACATCAAATCTATTAAACTGAAGGCCCATAAAAAGTAACCAATATCAAAGACACAGTTCCTCAATTTTAAACCTACATCGCAGCACACCATTAGACATTCAATATTCTCGAACTTATATACACAAATTTGAAGAAAATCTTTTCAGTATGAAAACAACAAAAACATCTAAGGAAAATAAGTAACAAAAATTTATTAAAATTGCAAAGGGGGGAAAAAAAGATCTCTGAACAATGAACATGCAGTTCAAAATAACAATTTTAGAACTTGTGCTTACCTTTCTTCATGAATTGACTAACTTAATATATATATATATATATAAGCATTTAAAATTACCTCGGCGCAACACTAGTTTTTGTATCAAGGGTGTCTCTTTTTCTGGGTTGGACGACTCCGACGATGATGTTGAATTAGATTGAGGAGATGGAACGGAATCTTTACCAAATTTATCTTCAACAGATGGAGGAAATTCATTCCACAGAGAACTGTTTGATGCATGTTGCAAAATAGACGCAGACGGAATATCAGAAGCTGTGGCTGGAAGTCTCGTTACAGAAAGCTCTGGTTCAGGGTTATTTTTCTTTACAGTCAATAAACGTGACTTTGAATGTTTATGGTACGGTGCAGTTTCCACCTTAACATTTGGTTTCTGAGGTCTTACTCTTACTATGTTTGCTGATGTATTTACATTGACAGAGGTTGGTACAACAGCGCCACATGTGTCTTTGCTCACTTTCCAAGAAGCTTCTTTATTCCTGGAAGGAGTATTGTAGGAAGTGCGAGAAGATGAAGCATTGGAACAACTGGTTGATGGTTTTGAAGTAATTTCTTCTTTGGTTCCATGCCTTTTTTCTAAAAAAAAAGATTATAAAAATGACAACTGATATTCAATACCACACACTGCTTAAGAATAAATAAAATTGATTTATAATTTTCTTGAAATCTTCATAACTTTCAACCCTTCAGAACTATTTTAAATGTGATTTTTTTTATTTAATGAATAAAAATATTTTCATGATTTGAAATGTATATACATGTGGCAAAGTGAAATAGGAGAATAAACCAGAGTCAATGGCAAATAACACAAAGTAAATTCATAACATTTTAATTTGATTTTTCAAAACAACACAGCACTTTGAATCAACTTTGGCTATTTATATTTATGAAAAAGTCAATTATGTCCATGTTTTCCCAACATCCATAATTCACGCACATGATCCCAATCAAAGTTGGAATCCAAAATTAAAGAAATCTTCCCTTGCATTCCAAAGTATTCTGTAAATTAATAGCTTTCAATAATGTATTTCAGAATATTGCAAGTAGTTTAAATAATCAGTAAAATATAGATTAATCAGTTTATTTACATTTATATGTAACATAACTGAAATTAAAAATGATGAAATCAGTTTACGAATTATAAATTAATTATAATCTGAAATTAAAGAACAAAAAAATAATTACAAAAAATGAAATGACAGTTTACTTTTATCATAATGGATAAGCCAAGATAGTATAAGAACTACTGAGAAGACATAAAACAAGATGTTGAAATAAGAATCGATTGAAATGCACCAACAGTGATTGTGGAGACTGGGGCAAATTGCCTTAAAGGGCTAGCATAAACCTCTATACTTACATCAAAAGAGGGGAGAAAAGATTCAGACCATGCAAAATGGTTCTATTACGCTTATCTGATAAAATTAGACCAAATGCATTCAATGCAGATGATCCCTAACAGACATTTTCTATAACCATTGTATCATGAAATAATTATTATTCAAAATATCAATTAAAAAGGGCACTGCAACTACATAAGAAAAGCATACAGATATTATTAACCATAAGCTGTATATTATTTTACAGATTGTTATTTATAAAATTTTAACAAAACGCTGCAATATCCATCAAGTAACATTCTGTGCATCCATCACCAAACTTTTTTTATTACATAACTTCAATCAAAGAAAATGCAGGATTTTTTTTCTCAGGAGAATTATTTAATCTTTTATTAAGCATTCTTTGCACAGATAAACCAAGAATTTCAACTTAAAAAAATCAATGCAATATAAAACACAATTTTTTAAAATCAATTCCCAATTAAGTAAAATTTTATTTTATCTTTTTATTAAATAATTACAATTATTGTTGTTATTCTCATGTCCTGCTTTAAAACAGAAGGAGGGGTGCAGTAGGTTCAGACAAAATGACCCCTGAGCACCCGAAGGCAGAAGACTGACTTTTAGCTCGTACACTTCTAGCCTATCATTTATGCATCCACCAATCATAATTTAGATCTGAAACCGAGAATGATCGCCTCTGACCCAGTACCCTCAGTGGGTTTACTCTCACATGGAGAATTTTATGACCACGTCAGATTTAACGTTCAACACACACACAGAGAACCTTCGGCCAGCATTATCAAATTCACAGCCCAAGGATACAAATCTAATGCTAGGCCTAGCAATTATAGTTAGTATAAATAATTGATAAAAAAAATTATACTAGAATTGAATTTTTAACACCAATTGAGGATCCAAAGTCAATTGTGGCAACACAAAATGCTTGAATTTTCTACATCAGTTGAGATAATGCAACACAGATTAGAAATATTTAATTTTCTTTATTCTGTATTATTTTAATTAGAAAGTACTTCAAAATGAATCAGAAAAATCAATTAATTAACAATGTTAAATTGTAAATGTATCAAACATTATGAAAATAAACAGAATCATTTAAAATAATTGGCCAAAAACATGTTAAGCCTAATCTCGTTAATGTGGGGGGAAAGAACTGAATTCGTTACTTATTTGGCAGTGAAATTGAAAATTTTTTGGTTTGAAAATTAGTTTTTAATAAATAAAATAATATTTGAAAAAATTATATAAATATCAAATGTCATCCAATACAAATTCTTATAAATTTATTTGAACTTGACTGGATGAGCAAAAAGTATTTTATTAACGATTGAAAATTTGAACAAGATATTTAAATATAGAGAGTGTGAGCTAATAGTAGGAATTGAATAAAATGCACTATGTTTCTCTAACCTCAGTATCTCATAAGCTAAATTTCCATTCTACTTTAAAAGCAATATTCTGTCATCTGTCTCAAGATAAACTTTATTAAATTTTGAACAATTTAAAGAGCAATATTTATATATATATATATATATATATACATAATACTATTGCAGAAATAAAAGAGATGATCTTTTGAGAATTATGAAGAAATTGAACTGAGTAACCATTTCTATTTCAAATGAATGAATTAAATAAATAATGAAAAGATATGAAAACTAATAATTTTTTTTTAAAAAAGATTGTCTCATATTTTATGTTTTAGTCCTCTTTCAAAACATTCATCAATTGGCCAAATTTACATTTCACTATCAGAATCTTTCAATGTTGTGATGAGCTAGTAAATCTGTGTAATTACAAAATCCATTTTCTTCGAATTCTCTTTCCAATCTCTTCTGATTGATAATACAACAGTGAAATTTTAATTTAAGACAAGACTGACATGATTATTTTTAAGATTATAATTGCTTTTTTCTATGACATTTATACATACAGCACATTCATCTTTTGAATAAACAACTTTAGACTCTTGGAGAATCACTGTAAGAAAGTGATAATAAAATTTGTGAGATGCTATTTTTCTCTTTCATCAATTTATAAAATGTGAGTGTATGTAATATATATATACAAATATATACACTGAGTGGCCAAAATATTATGACCCCTAAACAGGTATGATCAGGTTGATCATGAGTTCACATTGCTGCAGCTAGAAGAGACAACAGGCATAAAAAATGCAAGACAAGCATCAACAGCATTGTTGTGAAGAAATGGGGAAAAATGATTTGGCTGAATTTGAATGTCAAATGGTTACAAGTACTTGTAGCCTCAAAATTAGTATTAGCAAAATAGTTGCAATAGTGAAGTGTTCGACAGTAATCCATTATAATGCTCAATAAAAGAAAAGAAAAAAAGAAAAAAAATGAGTGTGTGTGTATATATATATATATATATATATATATACATACTAGCACTCCTGTACACGGCATTGCTCAGGTAATGGAATTAGCAGAGGATAGCAGTGCTTGGTGCACCTAGATACGAAAATCTCCTATAATAATTACTTATTACCTATAATTTTTTTCTAATTTTGGTATGGTCCCGGGGCCCCTGGACTCCTTATATATATGCCTTTGTTCTTAATCGATCCTTAATTGTCCTTAAGAATCCTCTTAAAGTATTGATTTTCTTTGCAAACGCAAGCCATCCACATTTTATTGTTATACCTAAGTTTAAGCAAAAACTTCTTTGCATACAACATTTTTTTTGGGGGGGGATGTTAAAATTATTAAGTTGCTTGATGAACTGACTCTGGAGAAACCTACATAAAATTGGCCGTGTGAAAAACAGTCTTCTCTTAAATCTATCCTTGCAACTTTTAATGCCTGTCCTTGTGACTTATTAACGGTTATTGCAAAGCAAACTTTTTCAGGGTACTATACTCTTGTAAATTCAAAAGGATAGTTCAACGGAATCAGTGGAATGTGGGGTATTAATACCAACTCCCCTCGAGCCCATCCGGTAATTATCGTAGCTTCGATTGCATACTTATTAAGTTATTCTATTGGCTTATTTCTTATATCAGCAATATCAGGATAAATCTTGGCGATGAGATCTGGAAACTACGTGAATACCGTAGAGAGTTTGTGGGGTATAATAATTTTGCCAGCGCATTCAGGATATATTCCATCTCCTATTTTAAGGAGAAGATTAGAAAACAATTCTGCTGGCGCATCTCCATGTAAATGAACTCTCATAATCTTATTCAAACAAAGTTTCTGTACTTTAGGCCATAGATACGACGATTTGATGCATGCTTTAACTTCATTTGCATGTGGTCCTCTAGGTATAACCGGTAATGTTTGACGAAAATCTCCTGCTAGTAGAACAATTACTCCATCCATTACTTCATCAGAATTTCTTAGGTCTTTGAGAGTTGCATTAAGTGCTCCAAATCCTGCTTTATGGGCCATAGTATTCTCATTTCAGATAATAAGTTTGCAATCATGTAAAAACCTTAGCCAAATTACTGTTTTTTAATATTATACATTGGATTCTCTGAGTAATTGAGGTTAAGCGGTAATCTAAAAGCAGAATGAGCTGTCTTTCTGCCCTCCAATAACATTGCAGCTATTCCAGATGATGCAGTTGGCAAGGCAATGCCTTTATTGCTTCTGACCTTTGAAAGAATAAAAAATTAAGAGAAATGTTTTTCCAATGACAGCAGGTGAATCTAAGAAAAATATTAGGCCTGTACCAGACTCGATGCTGTTGAGGGCCTTTTGAATACACCAGACTGTTCATCTGTTAGAGAGGCTTCAGCATTCTATACTTTTTTTCTTCATATCTTCAAGATCAAAATTTGTTTCTCGCATGTATTCTCTGTTTTGCAAATGAGTCTCAAATTGCTCAGACCGAGGTAAACCATAATCCATTAAGCGCTGACCTCTCAGACTCTGAACAGTGTCTTCAATCAGAATCAAGCATTGATTGTATGCTTTGTCCTTAGTTGAAAGAGCAAAGTCTTGCAGTTGCCTTTCATGCTGAAACTGGATATCTTCTGAAAAACTGTCCTTGTACTTTTTCCGAAAGGCTTCGTGGATCATACCAAGATAACTTCGTGTAATGATACCAAGATAACTTTAAAAAGTTCACGTAGTTTGAATGATGAGCTGCTTAAAACAGCTTCCTTAATAGTGTATTGCCACTGTTTATCATCCTCGAGCAATCCCATTGCCATGTATGCAGCTTTGAATGTAGGGTAATTAAGTTCATAAGATGCATAATTTTTTGCTGGATTGTTTTCAAAATTGATCAGGGTGTGCCAATGAAATGCTGAATTATATTTTAAAAAGTTGTCTCATTTTTTTTTATCAATGGATTAGATTTGTAATGTTTAAGAGGAAAACCTAATAAATGACAAAAAAAATAATAATGCAGAATTTTTTGTCAGATTTTTAAAAATTTTCACATGATTTTGAAAAATTTATCAAATTTTATGTTTAAAAAATATGATTAAGTTATCTAGAAAAGTTTCGGCGTAATTAAATATTAAAGCGAAATTTCGCCACTTCATTAAAAAATTGGCCAAAAATTCAGTTTTAGAAATTCGATTTTTAAAATTGTATTGCAGCATACTACATCGTGTTGTCTTTCAAGAAACACATTTTCTGTATTTTTCCAGCTAAGCGTCTACTTTACAGGGCCGTTCAAGAAATAGACACGTCAAAATGACTTCAAAAAAAAAAAAAATAGATATTTAATTTTTGCGTCGATATTTCGTAAAATAAATTATACCTCCGTGGTCTACGATAGAAAGTCCATTCGATTCCACTGCGATATTGAATATAAGTTGAACGGACGCGTAACGATGGCAATTTTAAAAACGCGGTTTTACGGGACGAAACGGTACGCATCAGCGATCGCTGTTCCGAAAAGCCATGTTTCACTCTGAAAATAGCATTACAGGTTCTAATTTTACAGAAATTAAGGGATTTTAATTAATTGCGAATCTAAATTGAGATATAAACCATCCTATCTTTTAAATTGGATCAAACTGCAAGTGGTGTGTAAATTTTAGTAAAATCGGTTAAGTAGTTCAGGAATCCATCGCGGACAAACAACTGCATTGCTACAACACTTAGTCTACACTACAATCAAATAGAACACCAGACAGTCAGATCCAGTACCATAAAATCTTAAGGAATCAGAAAGTGCAGCTCATGGATATGGTTTCAAATTCTTCATATCACTCACCAAAATCTCAGAGTCCATGCCAAGAAGAATGCATTAAGGGCAAAATGTGGCTCAATGTAGTATTGATGGGCCAGCCATAATAATTTGGCCACTCAGTGCATGTGTGTGCAAAAATGTAATGATATTTTTGGTCTAATTTCAGTACTAATTAATTTCCAGGGTTTTATTATAGTTCAGCCCCGGTTGCTTTCATTTTAAAATATTCTCTTATTTCCTGATTTCATTCCACTTTTTCCATTTAATAAATTCAAGAAAAGCTTTGTAAAATGCTGAAATCTGCAGTTCACATTTATTCTGAGTGAAAGGGATGAAAAACTGTTCACCAGAGCAAATTATTTTTAAAAGACAATTATTTTTGTTTAACTAAATTGACATGTATAAAGAAACCTCTATTAAAACCTCACAGTATAAAAACAGTAGGAAAAATAATTTCTTCCCTTTTTAAACTTTTCATCATTCTGCTTTTGAGTCATTTTGTATTGAGATGTGTCGCTTATACTGGTGGTACACAAATCGTGCTTCTCAGGATGGAATAAAATAAAGATAAAATTTCAAAGTGACTTATTTGTCTTTGGCCGTGACTTTGCTTCAAAATTATAATTACACATACACACACATTATATACATATATATTTTTTTCAGAGCCAAGTATATGCTATTTACTGATCAAAACAAGAGAAAACAATCCGAAAAAAAAGGAAAAAGTTTATGATGTCAAGATTGGCACACAGAAAATGAATCTAATACATAATAAAAAGATGCTGTATAATCAAAAAAAATGTATGGGTTAGCTCAAAGAATTCACTACTATAAACATAAGCCTGGGAGGAGGGGGACATGACTAAACAATCTGCCTTTACAGAAATGCAATTACAAAATATTCACAGCTCTGGCCTAAGCCTTAAAAATAATGAAAGGGCAGGGGGAAATACCCTCTAATAATTAATACTGAATTTAAAATAAAAGTATAATAAATCAAACAAATTTATTTTTCATAATAAGCATAAATTTCTCAGAAATTAATAATTTTAACTACTTTATAAGTGCACTGATTATTTAGAATAATGTAGCTTTCGGAATAAATTTTCTGCAAAGTCGTGTTTTTATATAGCTTCTTGATAATGCCAAATTCTATACAAAATACATTAATAAAAGCTGTTGAGAAATTTCAGATTTACGATAAATTAACAAAGATTTAGAACATTTGTAAATATACACACAAAAAAAAATATTGTACAAAAAGAATTACCCTACATTATAAAGAGAAAAACAACATTAGTTTTTAATCAAAGTCTTACCAAAATGCAGTTTAAAAATTAATATTACACTACATAATAACCCCACTCACTAAAATTGGTGATGAATCCTAATTTTTAACTGAGAACATCAAATTAAGCTGACAATTTTATTCATTGATAGAACTACAAATTTTATTCTCTATACATATATTAAATATTTTTCCATATAAAGGAGCCATTACCATATTTAAATTACACAAGCTTAATTTTTTTTTTTTTCAAATTTATACACAAGTTATCAAAATTAAAATAGCTTGAAGGCATGTAATATTTTGTAATTTCAAGGAATTATAAATATGTGAAATTTAGGAACCTAGATATAATGAATCTTTAATAATTTTTACCTGTAACATTGGAATACTCAATAAGCAAAATTAAAATTATGTTGTTTTTCAAATAAACAAACATTTTATATTTTTTATTAATAATTTTCAAATTTAAAAAAAAAGAACCAAGAAAAATTTTACAGGACCCTATCAAATAATTTTAAGATAAACAATAATATTAAAAAACTTTCAAAGTAGAATGATTTTCTCATCTCAAACTTATAAAAGGAATCAACAGCAGAAATAAAATTAGAATGGATTGGGAAACAAAGCATGTTTTTTCCAATGATGCATTAGATTAAAATAATCGTTCTTTTTTTAAAATGTAAAAGTGAGGGGCAATACAATAAATTTAAAATTTTTCTCTTCACACATTTTTTATAGGAGGTCTTTGAGAAATGAAGGACTCAATTTATTAAAAAAAATGTACGAAATCAAAATTTCGCACAAAGAATGAAATTACATAGTGTTTAGTGTATGAATTATAGAGCATTACTGAATAAAATGTAAAAGTAATTGGTTGAGTGTATAATGTAGCATTTTGCAAAACACTTTAAAATATTGTTCATAGAATATTGAGTATACAAATCAACAGTATTATGTTATTTATGTTTTAATTATAAACAAATTTTTCAGGAACTGTCTAATTTTTTAGTAGTTTCAACTTCTTAATTTAAGTCAAAAATTCAATAGTTTGCAATTAAATATGTAAATAAAAGTATAAATTTTTAATTCTTATTTGTTTCTATTTCATCATTATTCAAGATAAATTATACAAAGAATTTTCTATTTCATCATTATTCAACATAAACTACACAAAGATTTAATTTTTTTTAGATAACTTTAATAAAAAGAAGAAAGAAAGCAAAATATGCAAATAATCATCTATTTCAACGTTTGCATACTTTGAAACAGGGCATGTTTTATACTTCAATATGAATTCATATCTATATGACTATGTTTGCTTAATTTGACTGAAAATTTATAATTGGAACATACCCATTTAAAGATAAAAAAAATTGGGAGGTTACAACTGAAAACTGCAAAAATATACAAATATAAATAAGTAGACAGCCCCTTATGCAATTTAAAATATTTCTAAAGTGGACATACTACAAATTAAATGACATTTTCCCTTTAAATTTAACTTTCATACTTAATTCCTTTTCATTATTATACTTAAATTTTGGTATACATCAAATGATGTTTTATAGGAACATGCTTGATTCCAGCTCATTCCTAAAAGTAGCATTCCCGTCTCCCTAGCAGTTTTCTGTATTGCTACTGAAGATATGTATATAGGGGGCCATTTCCAAATTTAAAAAAATTAACAGCTTTGTATTTGGCATTGAAATGCTGCTGATCATACATTCCTTGAAACAGATATTTTTAGCATTGTTGCAACATTTTTTTAAATTTATCAATGACAAGGAATATGATATCAAACTTAAAAAAAAAAAACTATTGCCATATAATTTTATTAAGATTCACTACTTTTATATGTGAAAGATAGTTTCTGTGCTTGCAATACACTAAAATTCTTATTTATCAATCCATAAAAAGTCGCTAATGGAATATAACTAATTCCAGAAAAAAGAAAATTTATAATTATTACTTTATTTAGGATTAAACTAGTTAATTTTACAATTATTCTAACAGATTATTTCTCAAAATTTATGGATAAAAACTTCATATTTTTTAATAAGAAAAGTACCATTTGTATTTGTTTAAAAGTACTGATGTATTTTAAAATACACAATATTTCTTACACAAACCTCAAGTTTCATAAGATTAATTTTCCATAATTATAATTAGATCACAGTTAAACAATAACTTTGTAACTATAATTAAATAATATTATAGTTAATTTAATTTCTTTAACATAAAAAAAATTGATGTTTTCAGCATACAGGAAAAGCTCAAATTTACAATGATTATTGGAGCACCAGACCTCAAAACAGAGGACTATTTCCTTAATGACAATAAGCTGAAGTAGTGTGACTTTTATTACATTGGCATGAATTGTAAGATGCATTATGGATGGAGAGAAATTGGACTGAAATGAAGTCTGCTAGTTGAAGTTCTTAAGACAGGGTGAAAATGTGAGGGAGAAATATATCAACCAATCACTGAGAAGGATCTCAGGGAAGTTACAGCAGGTGAGATAGAAACATTTGTCTTGAATTTCAGGTGAACACGTTGGATTAACTATTGTTTGTTGTTAGCCAATCAGAGATGAGAAAATTTGCTGTGGTTAAAGAGGAAATGAGACTTAGACCATGACATCATTCAGTATTATTAGCTTTTCTTCTTTGTTACTGATTTTCTTTGCTAGTTTAGTTACTTCTGTTAGTTTGGAAAATTCTGTAAATATTTAGATAAGTTCTCTCATATCTTCTAGGTACCTTGACTAAGATACCTTCTATTCCAAATAAAGATGAAGTTGGGAATTTGTGGTCAATGGTAGTCAGTTTGATTTTCTTATAGCTTTCCTTGCTATTTCTATTTAATGATTCTGACTTGCTTAGTTAGTCATTTTGGAAACTTCCTGCCCCCTAGCATATTAAGAGCCTCAGGCCCAGGTATAATTTTCAATGATCTTGAATATTTTCTTTTACAAAAGAATAAATAATTTTTTTTTTTTTTTTTTTTTTTTTGCTGCAAGTATTTTGCTTAAAATGATCATGTGGATTGAAGCTTTAAAAGTATGATTAAAAAAAAAAATACTTCATCTAGAGAATAATCAAATCTTACAAATTTAAATATGGAAACAACTCCTAAATAAACAAAAAAAATTGCTTCTAAATGAAGTCATTATATATAAATCAAAATTTGAAGACTGTATATTTTTTCCATGTGAAATCTATTCATGACATTTAAAAAGTTTACAATAGTAAATTTCAAAGCTTGTATAGTTTTAAATATATAGATGACACCCTATAGCCTCTTTTAGCATTCATTATCATCTATAAAATAGTACTTTTAGTTATCTCATAGAATGTTCAATTGCAAAATAAATCTGGGGGACTTTTTTTCCCCAGTGTAATATTTTTTAATCAGGTAATATGTCAACTCATTTTATGACTTTAAGTTTTAAAATGTCTCAAGAACTTTTAAATCATAATTTTTAATTCGAAATCAAGAAATTTTTGAATACCAATATGTTTCATCAAAGCAGGTGGAAGTAAAATGGCACTGCATTGATTACATCTAACAAGATGTATTTCTGCATATCTTGGACATGATCCATAGAGTTCTTTATCTAAAAAGAAATACATAAATTGATATTAGTGATGATCTATATTTATGCAGTAGCAATATTTGATTAAAGGCAAATAAATATAATAAACAGACCAAATGACTTTGGGACCTTATTTATGAAAGAAATTATATTTATAAAACTATATTTGTATAAAAATAAATATAGTTTACTTCAACATTTCTTCTTTATCATATAATTACATTGCTTTATATTTTTAATATTTGCATTAAAAGGTTACCAATATTTAAAACTAACTTTAACAAAAGGTTTATAATATAATGTGTTCAGTGTAAAGTATTTATAAAAGCACATACCAACTACTGGCAATTTTGACTCTTTCCTCTCTTTTGGATCAACTTCAGCAGGCAAGGCTAACAAATCTTAAATATAATAGAAAAGTCAGTCCAAATGATCAACAAATCAATAAAATTCTGAAATTATCTCATTTAAAAAAACATCAATGAGCAGTATTTAGTGTTAACATAGTTATTTATATTTTCACATATACAACACAATTTACAAGAATAATGAAATTCAATACAATTTACAAGAAAATGATAAAATAAAACTTGGGAACTATAGAATTGTGGTTAAAAAGGCTTTAATTTTTAAAAAATGTATAAACATAATCTATTTATAATTTTTTATATATTTAAAAAATTAATAATAAGATGTAATTTCCTCTTAATAAAATTAATTAATAAGTTATTTATAATTTTATTAAATTGATAAACATTTTTTAAATTTCAGCATAATAATATTTTTAACACGTAACAGAGAAGCATACATCAGCTAATATAATTGGATGTCATCAAATTTTGAAATATATTTTTCCAAGAAAGATATTTATATTACAATTATCAAATAAAGAAAAGAGTAAATAAATACTAATTAAAGAAAAAAAATTTAAAAATAAAGGCAAGTACTTAATAAATAATGCAATGCCCTACTTTCATATTACCAAAATTTAATGGCTATTAAGATATTACTTAAGAAACACTGAGCATTTTTCCATTACAGAGCTTTATTTTTAGCATAAAAATTAAAAATTAATGAAATATAAATCCCAGCATTTTAAAAATGCATTTTGAAGATTGAATATGTGAATTCGTGAAAATAATTCAGTTGAAATTCAATTTGAAATAACAGATCTACATCACAGCAGCAGAAAAGATTAAAAGAATTAACTATTAATAACAATAATGAAATTCTGAAAGACACATATAGGTAATTAGCATTTAGGAAATGACGGCTGGTATCATGATTATTATTTATGTCATAGCTGAGTATTGCGCAATATCGAGGTTTTTAGTATCCCCAAATATATTTAAAAATTGCATTATTAAATTATAAAATGTTTTCTAGCAACAAAATTTAAAAGAAACAGCAAAAAGAGTTGAATACAAGATTCTTATGCATTAGAAAGGTCATATAATAAACTTGAACAGATTCTAAAAATGCAATTTTCATTTTATAATCAATTAAATGTTAGGTGGAAAATACATTTTCCTCATAAACTCTTTTGTTTTTAAAAAAGTGTTATAGACATATTTTTCAAAAAGACACAATTTGTTTACATTTTGAGTTGTATATACAGAAACATTAAGAAAAAGGACACAGAATATTGCATATGTTACTTAAAATATAAATATCAAAAACAAATATCTTACTCTCAACATTTTCCGGATTTATTCCGCAGTATTTAGCCCATAAGTTATTCTTGATGTTTTCGGGAAAATTCATCTTGGGAAAAAAAATTAATAAACGTCTCCACAGTTTAGCCAAACAATCCTTAGTCGTCCATCTCCATCACAATACTTCGTTCGTGTATGCTGAGAGATTATGAACGGGTTCGATGACAAAAGAAAGAAAATCCAAAATAGTACGAGTCTAATGATGTGTTGTGATAAGAAGTAGCTGTTGTAATTTTTTTAACTAATTATACTTTTATTTGAAAAATATAAAAGGGTTAATGCAATTATTTTATTATAAAATTTATTAAGTAATTAATATGAAAGAAATTCAAGTTTTAGAAAGAACACATTTTGAAACGTTTGCAGTTTATTTAAATAGAACGAGTCCAGATTCGTCAACTTCCGGTTTCATTTTTTTAATTATTATTATTCGCATACTTTTTAAAACAACAATTTGTTAGCATTACTTTTTTCTGCAGCAGCAGAATTTTGAAAATAGTTTGTTTTTCGTGAAATTATTTACAAAATCTAAATATGTATAAATATTGCGCATGACTTTTTTTTTTGTAAGAGACAAATTTCATTAATGGGAAAGTAATTAAAAAAGGATATTGAGAAAAATGCTTCTGAAGCCAATAAGTGTGACTTTACATTAATTTTTGTTAACAAAATTTGTATTTCAAATTTCGAGAATTCAGTCAATTTGCAGTTTTTGTTACGAATGGTTATCACGAAATATTCGGTCTGCCTTCATAACATTCCCTTTTGAGTTATTTTTGAAAAAGGCGGGTAATATTATTTGTTTCTTTCTCTTTATTCCAGTACAATAATTCTTTGAGCTGACAAAAAGCAACGAATCATAAGTTTGTATCAGACTGCAGACAATTTGCCTAAAAGTTGTTTTACTATTGATTTACTTTCTGTGATTCCTCCTTTGTTCCAGAAGGTTCTCTGTATTTTTCTAAATCTGGAAGATTCGAATACTTGGAAGATCAGAATCTTGGAAGATTCTGTCTTGCGGATAAAAACATGTGTAACGTTTAGTTACTTGAATAAAGTCTCGAGTTAAGATTAGCGAGTTTGATTAGTTAACAATTGGTTTATCTGCCTTAACTTCATCTGCTTGACAATATTCCCATAATAGTTTTCTTGTCAGAGAATGCAAAGAACAATACAGAAATTTGGAAGATGTGGCATTTCGTTAGACCATGAGTTCCCAAACTATGGGTCGCAACCCACTGTTTGGTCCTGAGCAAATATTGAGTGGGTCCTGAAATGTAGTACGGATTAGAACTTTTTTCAGCAGCACTTCTTTCAGTACACTTTATCTTACAGGCAACCATATAGTTTGCCCCCTCTATTCATAATATCTGTATGTTGACGATTGTGTACGAGACAATTGCGGGCAGAGGCTGTGCTGCCGTGTGAGAAGGAAGGGTGAAAACTGGTAACTGTGAACTATCCTTGCTTATTTGATGAAGTTATAAAAGTCCCCCTCCCCTTCATTACCTTATACCTATGCGAGGACGGATTTTCGGCTATGGACAATAGCCGAAAAAACCAAATACCACAATAAACAGCACGTATCAAATTCACTGTGATTAAAAGTAATTGGTATTCAAATTGATGCTAAAACTGTAATAGCAAAAAATAGAAAACAAATACATTCTTCCCATTGAAATAAATTGTTTGTAGGTTATTTAAGAATGAAATATAAAAATATTCAAGTTTTTTCCCCTTCTTATTTGAACGGCAGCCCTCATTGATACTGGTAACACTTTTTCCATAATGACTGTTTTTGGAAATCCAGTACAAATTAAATAGTTCCAAAACTCAAGACTGCGCATTGCCTATATTTATACCCTCTTTTCTCTAAAGCAATCAATTGGTGAGTCACAAATTTTTAAATTTTTGTTAGATGGATTGGAGTCTAGTCACCTTTGGGAATCACTGCGTTAGACCATAATAAAAGAAGGAAAATGTGTTGATAATTGTAAATAAATGGCTACAACCTAGTTGGATTTGTATAAGTTATTTACCTAAAAATCATTATTTTACACATCCGCACAGGAAATGTGGGAAGTATATTACTTTACAATATCTCACTATAGTTTATGAAAGGAATGTAACAATGCAGCAATTGTGAAATCATACCTGATGGTTCTTGTTTAGATCTGAAGTTGAGTTGATTTGAGTTTAATTTTTATGGGCCAAAAGTCCTCTTTAGCTAAGCTCGTGAAAATAAAACATTTGAAGTCATGAAAATAAAAAACAATATTTGTATCAACTTATAATTAAATCAAAACGTGGGATGTCTACAAAATCCGTATGTCTAAAAGCATAAAAATGTGAATCACAAAAAAGCGCAACAATGATGTAAGATGCGATACTGTACTAAAAAGCGCGGCTAATGCTTACAAAGGATTATAAAAACCAATATTTTTTTAGAAAACTAAAAAAAAGGTTTACATGAGGAGTTCGGGAAAGCAACTCGTTCAAATCAGGGTGATATTTCTGAAAATATACAAGACGTTTCAAAGAAAATCATGGACACTCCACAAGAATGTGCAGAACAAACATAGGAGTGTCACAAATTGAGCAAAATAGTGTTTGGTCCCCCTTTAATAAATGTAGATGGGTGAATTTAAGGTTTGGAAAAATGCATGAACTGTCAAGGCACCAACACAGCCATATCAAACGATTGACATCTCCACATTAAAAAAACCATATACAAAAACTGACAAGTTGCTATTATCAACCCTCTATGAAGCAAAGCTGATTTATCAAAAGAGAGAAAATTTCACATGTATAAATGTTGTAAAAATCATGCAAATTCTAGTAATTTGGTAGCTACATTTCCGGCAAAATTAGATTAAAATGTAGAAGACATATCAGTGTTAAAATATAATATGTCCAAAAAATGACTAACGTATTCTAAAAAGTGATAGATGTGATTATCCAGAAGTTCGAAAGATTAATTAATCAAATTTCTTTTCATCCTTAACCACTCAATAATTTTCGGAACCACCTGCAACTGCTATGGGCCATGTGATGTGGGATATTGGTGGTAGCATTGAGACAGTCATTGATTGATAGATTTATAGTTTTTCGCGTTTTTTGAGTTTTTGTAAGCTAAAAAATATTATTGCATGCTTTTATCTTTTTGACTTTTTTAAATTGTGGGATTAAAAGAAAAAAAAAATGGTTGATTGTTCCTCTATTTTTTATGGCCCTTCTTTGGAATTTCGAAGAGTCTTTCTTTACGGATTCGGGTGCTTTTTCTTTATAAATATCTTTTGCCGAATACACTTTCAGTATCGCAAGAAATATGAGATTTCAGTTTGTAAACCTTCAAAAACATCACATATAATCATTCCTACTAACCCTAGTAGCACACAGATAATGTGCAATATTGGTCAATATTGTTTAATATTGTAAAATATTGTTTAATATTATATAATATCGTACAATATTGTACAATATTATGCTACAGGATGTCTGGGAACCGCAGTTATATTCTTATCATAGAACTCTGGATAATTGAGGTTCATTACTAGATAACGAAACTCATTATTTCCAATTTATATGCACTTCAAGGATTTGATTTTGAATCAAATCAAATATTTTTTTAAAATCTAACGCATCCCATCACCATTTCCTGAGATTTTGTTCTTCACCATCCACTTCGGGGTGCAGCCTTCTCCTCAGCATAAAATAATAACTTTTGTGAATTGCTTAAATAATTCAAATTTTGTTCATCTAGTGTCCCAACATATATTTCCATA
>JAOUZG010016704.1:1242671-1256989 GCA_026289955.1 Argiope argentata | reverse complement strand
ACAGAATGATTAACTATATTGGCTACTGTTACCATACTGATAATTAATATCTGCAGGCTAATCATAGTAACTAACAGACTAAGAATTATCAAATAATTACCATTAGTTCAATCTCATCAGTTGACTTTACCTTATCAAGATAATTCAGGTAGTATATTTAGATATATTTCTTTTAATAAATTTCTAATTTTGCATTTATTTCATGTCTAAATAGGAGGTACCCTTTCAAAATTTGATTTAAAAAATTTATTATTAATAGCAAGAAGGTAGAGTAAAATTTATATCTAATGATATTATTTTACAAACTTCTTTAAAAGTAGAGCTGTCTTTGGAGTATTCTTAATCAAAGATAATTTTTTATAATTGCATTATGATAATTTAATCTTAAAAAAATACGTGGCAAAGTAATGAAAAATTATATAATCAACTGATTTTCTCATTTTTTTTTAAATTTATACTCTGGTTTTCAAAATAGATAATTTATTACTAAAGGTAAAGGTTAGCAGAGGCAGTAAGTCAAGAAAACAAATGGCCCAATCAAGACTACGAAAGTAACTTATGGGCTTATAGAAGTGTATTTTTTTCATCATTATTAATCAAACAGATATAGTTATTTGACATAAACTTTTTGATTTGTCATCCACGGGAGTTGTACTATTCCGAGAGCCACAAGATATTATGTCCATTGAAATTAACAAATGTTACAAAACGTTAGGAAGGTGATCCCCTAAGTTATTAAGATCTTGTTGTCGAAGGACAGCATGAGGCAGTTAGTAAATACAACTCATTGTGATCATTGTTTGTTTATTATCTTGCACAACCACAGACTACAGAGAAGTAAGTATATAAAGGGAGTTTTGTACTCGAATAAAAAGTTGATGTGTAGATACCGACACTGAGGCACTAAAATTTGTAGTATACCAAATTCTAAAATAACAAATATTTATAATTGTGATAAGTATAAAAGTACCAAAATGTTGATGTTAAGGCGATCAGGGACCTCTAAAATGATGTTTTGCAATTTCCTCCTTAGCAATTTGAAATTTTACAGGTATTAAGAGTAACACTGTAGGAGATAACACACGAAATTTCAAAGCCTTATACTAATTTATTTATGAGTTGGGGGGAGGGAATATAACATTAGTGATAAATGATGATAATGAAAAATATTCCAGGCGCTTCAAAATTGTTCGAAAGCGCTCCAATTTTTATTATTACTTACTCTAACCGGTTTGAAACAAAAGTTGGGATGAATCTTGAAGTTTGAGCATGAATTATCAAAATTGACCAATGTAATAACTCAAAACTATTGATTTTTTTTAAATATTGATTTTTTAAAGTAGTTTTGAGTTATTACGTTGGTTAATTTTGATATTTCGAACTCAAACTTCAAGATTAATTCCACCTTTTGTTTCAAACGGGTTAGAGTAAGTAATAATAAAAATTGGAGTAAAAACAAATTTGGAGAGCCTGGAACATTTTTCATTAACGTCATTTATCACTAATATTATATTACCTTCCCCCCAACTCATAAATAAATTAGTATAAGGCTTTAAAATTTTGTGTGTCATCTTCTATAGTGTTACTCTTAATTCCTGTAAAATTTCAAGCTGCTAAGGTGAAAATTGCAAAAAGTCATTTTAAAGATCCTTAGTCACTTTAATAGCTTCCAATTCATCTTTTTTTACAAAGTAAAATTGTCTTAATTAACATTTATTTAAATATCGATTATGTAAAAGCAACCTAATTGTAAAAGGCACCTAATTTAAAGAAATTATGCATAAGGGAATTTCTTCGAAAATTGGACTCTGAGGAACTTTACATTTAAATGATAAAAATTAAACTTTGTTCATTATTTCAAAGAAAAGAGGAAGAACTTTAATTATATAGGAAGTTAAACATTTTGATATTTAAATAAATAGCAATAATAATTGACAGAGAGAAAATAAACTCGCCTATTTTTCCTTTTTTTCCCCAAAAGTATAATTTTTTTTTATGTTATAAGGAAGCATGGATGATTAAGATTATATATATATTTTTGCAGTTAAATAATAGATCTTCAGGGTTCAACACTTTTTTAAGTAATACATTAATTTGACAAAAAAAAGAAAAAAAAACTAGTTTTAGTATATTCTTATGGTGAATATTTTTTTACGAATATTTTAAACCTTGTGAATTTTAGTCATGTAATCAATAGTGCGCTGTTACGCTAAATATATCTTATTATTTCTCCTTTATAATGTATATTTTATTTAAAAAAATCGCAAAGAATTAAAGAAAATACATGTCTAAAGAAGACATTTTTACGAATGAAATTTGTATAGGTATTAGATAAAATACTGAATTTTATTTAGAATATAAGCTATGATAGAGTATGTGTCTGGCCTTAAACATTACTTTCATTGATACAACCGAAAAAATTAATTAAAAAGTCGTGATTGTCAGTAAATAGAATGACTGATTCCATAGAATTAACTTTCAATAAGGATTCGTTTCTTGCACAATTCTTTACCTTAATAAAGACTCCAGATGATTAAAAAGAAAAATATTTTGTTTATTTAGAAACGCCGGATTTAAAAAGTAAAGTTTTAAAATAGCAGAAATAATAGAAAAAATATTTAAATTGTCTAAGCATGTTGTAATGAAATAGAATAATAATGTGAAATGAAGTAGAATAAAAATAATAACTTTTAGTAATGAAGTAGCAATAAAATCTAATATACTTTATTTATTATCTTTAAAAAAATTGAAAATAGTTCTTAGAAATGCATTTTTAAATGGAAATTCAGCTTATTAAAATTATGTAGTTGGTTCAATCAGAGAAAATGGTACCTGGAATTGTATCACTAATTTCTTTCAGCTCAATAAGGAAAAATAGTTTTCAAGTTCATATAAAGGTTAAATTAAGAATGGTATATTTTTTGTTATTTATTCGTTTGTTACTTACATATAATTCTAAAACATAATCTTCGTTTTTATTCTGTTCGATCCAATATTTTGATGTCTTAATTGTTTATTCAATTCCTACTATTAGATCATACCCCCCTATTTATATATATAGGCTTAATATGTTTTCGGCCGATTAGTTCAAATGCTCTTGTTATTTTCTTAGTTTGGTGCATTTAAAACTAAACATTGTTAATCAAACAATTTTTCGGTTTCATTTTGAAGTACTTTCAATTTAAAATAATACAGAATAAAGAAAATAAAAAAAATGTTATCTATATTCAGTTACCCCAACTGGCGTAGAAAATTCGCGTTTTTGCGTTGTCACGCGTTGAAAATTAAGCGTTAAAAATGCAATTGGCTTTGAAAATTCAACGCCAATTGAGTGTGTTTTGATTTATTTTCAAAGGGTACGAATTTGATTTTATTTTGACCCAGTATAATTTTTAGATCAATTATTTATATTAATTACAAATATTTAATAAAATTTAGCTAAAATGAAAATTTTCTTTGTTTATCTATGTAGGAATTAATTTTAAAAATTTTTATATTACTTCTTTTCATTTCAATTTATAAGGACTGGTAGTTTTTATAGCTACTTTTTTGGCGAGATAATTGTCTTTTTGATTTAGCTACCAAATTCATGGAATAATTTGCGCTCTATCTTAAGCAAATTTTCAACAAAATTCAATTTATTCATCTAGCTTTATTTTATAGTATTAGTATTAAAATAAAATTATTATAACTAGTTGAAGTAAAAAATAAAATAACCATTCTCAGGTTATAGCATGTGTTGCTTCTCGCTTTGATAGGAAGTTAACTACCTGGAATGATAGCGTAAGGACTGTTTTTCTACTTAGAATAAAATGAAATAATGTATTTCAAACTTGAACGAACTTTCATGGATTTTGGATATTTTTTCATTAAAAATATATATATAATTTTTGAGAATTGAACAATTCTCTATCATTTTTAATATTATTAATATGAATATCTTCTTGCTTTAATAAAGCTACTTACAATTTTGCAGAAAAATTGAATTTAATGTATCTTGTTTGAGTTACTTCAGTGTATGCATTATCATGTTTCCAATGTTGATCTCTGAAAAAATTAAAAAATATATTCAATTAAACATTAAACTAAAAGTTTCTTAACATCTTTCTTATAAAACACAAGTATGACAACTCAATAATTTTTGAGAGTGAACACACACACACACAAAATACTTTTCAAGAAAGATGTACATAGAGGCATGAAGGGCATAGAAAACGATAAGTTGTCTACTATATGATATATACATGTGATGGCATAATCAGAACTTTTATTCTTGGTTAATCAAAAAAAGAAACATTTTAAAATGAAATTTAAAGGATCTCCTTGTTTGATGTTTGTTTCTTAACAAATTAATTATTTATTCTAATAAATTAAAAGACCAGTATATTTTTAAACAATTAAAAGAAACTTGTAGTTTTTAAAATTTTGGAACTATTCGCAACAATTTATATGAACTCTTTCAGATTTCAAGATGAATTTGTATTCGCGTTTTTAACTTATTAGTTTTAATCCCACAAAATTAGAAATCAGACGTTAAATGATGATGACTATTATTTTTCAAGAATTGTATCGATTTTGTTACTTTTCAATAGATATAATAAATCAGATGTTTTATTTAGTTGTTTGCAATTTTTTAAATATTTATAACTTTGAAATTGATAATATTGTAAAAGCTTTCAACACAATTTAGAAAATAATAGATGATAAATTAATACTCTCATCTTTATATAAAGATATAAAGGGAAATAGGAACTCCAAGACATTTTTTTTATTTTAAATGGAAATCTTCAAAGTCGTGTTTGGCATTAATCAATTTAAGAATGTAAAAATCATCCATATTGTTTCATTTATGCATGAATATGCATTCTCTGTGATAACGGTTTTTGTTTCGTATGTTTAACTGCTTCAAAAGTTGATATAAATTTTTTTATTGCTTGTTACATAGTAGGTATATAACATACATTAGAGGACAGTGGTACTATTAACGAATTTTGAGAATAAATGAAAGAACCAAATATTATTTATATTCAATTAAACTTATAATTATAAAAGTCTGTGCATTTTTTTTTGTCTTATCCATTAAATAAATTAAGCAAGTTATAAAAATCAAATATGCAAGGTATAGAGATAAAATTTGGAAATTATACTTCAGTTTATTAGATTAAATCAGCATTAGGCGCATCAAAATGATAATTTTAATAAATGTGTTCTGTACGACAAAGTTATAGATGTAATCCTTATCAATAAACATTAGAAGTAAATTTGTCTTATTTTATTTATCCTTTTCAACACTTTTCTAAAATGAGATATTATTTTTTTTCCAAAAGGTAATCATTATGGTCCTTAGCAATTTTCCGCAGAAGCTTCATTCAGTTATGAGAGATATAGAGTGTCATCCTTACACATTGATTCTATATATTTATTGATTATCCTATTGTCATTCATTGTCAAGTCTTATATATAAGTGATATCAGACTCTCCGATCCTCCTGTAAGCACTCGGATTAAACCATAAAACTGAATGACAGGACCTCCACAAAAGCAACACTGGTGGAAACTGTGGTTGAGTTATAAGGGCCATCACCGGCCATGGTACAACCCTCCCTGTAGGAAGTACGTCCCGTCAACGATGGAAGGAGCCCAACCTCCACCTATTAGTGTACCCTCCAGGGTGGCAAGATCCAACCACTATGCGGGAAGCATCTCATCCTCATTTCGAGGTCCCTCCCAGGGGGATAAGCCTGATATATAAAAATAAACTTTATAATATAGCAGCTATTTTAATGCTTGAAAGCCTACGGCAATATTTAATGAATGAGCGCAAATGTTACTCAACGCAAGTGACTCACAGCCGTTGGAGTTGCATGATATTCGTAACTCATAACTGAGTCATTTTCATTCCCTGGATGAATTTTGTATGTATGGATGTATTTTTATATAAGGCTATTGGATTCGTTGGTAAATATGAACGACGAGTCCTTGTGAGTGGCACTCAAAATTATTGCCCCCAGAACAAAAAAAAATGTAGTTTCCCCTCCCCTCCCCAATTTTAGTGAGAAATCATAAGACGTTTCGCAAATTGTGATTTTTAAGTAATCTATTTGATTTCGGTTGTAGCTTAAGCGAGCCCGATTTGACAGTTTCAGGAGGCTTGTTCAGAATCGGAATCTGACAGTTTTGTAGGGTTTTTTTTGTGGTATATAGTTTTATTAAAATCTGGTCATTATCAGTGTTTAAAGAAATCTTTTTTTTTCGAAAAGCAAAGGCTTAATATAATCCAGGCGTAGATGTTTGAGCTAGAAATTTACGTCTGGACTTCGAGATAGATGTCTTCTTTGGATTTAAGTGTGGCTTTTTTTACCCCTGTAATATTCAACGCTTGCTTGATCGGGAAAAAGATGTATGCGCATTATCGCAATTGATGAGTGTGCGAGCAACAGTTGGCTGCTTTTTTTTGTTTGTTTGTTTGTTTGGTGCATTTCTATTATGTTTCCCCCCCCCCCCAGCTCAATGTACATATGTTACTGTCCTCCGGCGATTAGCTTTGAAGTGACCTAAACTTTGACACTAGAATCACCTTAAGGGATTTGGAGTTAAGTCCTGTTAGTTTAATATAGCCGACATATATAAAATCTGGCAGTTTAGGGGAATGAAAGTGGATGATAAAATAAGATAAATGCTTTAATCAAGTTTTATCAATGTTTTTTACCCCGCTGAATTTTTATGGGCGTGTCAATTTTGGGGTTTTTTTGTTAAAATTCATTTGAAATTTCCTATAGAAGTACATTGAAAGATACGCAACACGTAATAACACTTTTGTGTCATTCGGGGGAAAAATTGAGATTTAAATAAACTGGTATTTTTGCCAGAGCATTTAACGTTATTATCTGATTCGTTTACTTGTTTCGTAGGATTAGCTTCTACAAGCAAGTCTCGGAAGGCAATTTAAGAATAGAGGAAACTCGCCAACTGTTGCTGAGATGGCCTTCTGTACTAGAAAAAGGAAAACAATGTGAAAATTTTTATATTTTACAATTCTTTAGGCTACAAAAAAAAAGGAATCAAAGTTTGGCTAATACAAAAAGTGAAAGCTTTTTGATACTAACTGGAGTTAGGTTTGATGCTCATATGACACTGCAAGAGATTTGGGGTCCTCCTGTAACTTCAACCATGACCAAGACTGTTGAGAGGCCTTGAGCGTACCTCACACCGGTCCAGGAATGCAACATATAGCCTCAGTTCTCCTATAAGCAGCACACCTTCCCACAGTCTTCTTAGTTAAGGAGGGAACACTTCGCCAAGATCTTTGAGCCTAACTTGGAGTAACAGAAATTCTGGATTAAATTCTAACTCCAACTAAGTGTATGCCTTCGACTTATATGGGTTGACAGAACCCGGGGATAATGGCGGTTTTCCGGTCTAGTGTAATTCTGGTCGGTTTCAAAACTAGCAACAGTAGGTTCACGGGCCAGTGAGTCCGGTAAGTGGTTTAGAACCCCGACCCGGACCCCGCTGTGAGCTGTTCAATACTATTCTAAGTTGTGGGGACTATACAACGCACTTGCAGGTGGTTAGAAGGGTCGACTCGATATGCGTTGATTAGTTGGTCCCTGTGTGTAGTGACTTCGCAATTTCGGTTCTGGGATCTCTTGCGGATCCGAGTCACTCCAGAGAACGATGACTACAGGTTTAAAAGTTAGTTCTAAGAACCTCTGGAGATGGTTCTTATAGGTTGGATTTTTCAGCTGATTTTCCAGGGCCCTGAGAGTGGTAGTGATGACTTGGGTGAGTGATTGTAAGATTTTCTACCAGCCCTCTGATTATACTGTACAAAGACCTATTTGTTAGCCTGTCGAGGAGGGGGTGTCCCCACTATTTCAGCACCGTCAACCACAGAGGTCAGTGTGGAAAGACTTAGGTGGTAAGGTCTTGGCATTGGAACCTGAAGAGTTTCAGGTCCAAGATCCTATTCAATCGAAGATCCGTTGTGTAAGTGAATCTGGTGCAAGTTAAATCCATCGGGGCCAAATATCTTATCGCTGGTGTGATGCGGAAGTTTGGAGAGGGAGTGTTAGTTCAGGTATCGTCCTCCTAATCTGGCCACGATTCAAAATTACGAGGTTTGTCCCAAAATAGCTCAAGTATTGCTTTGAATCGGAGCGTTAATGTAAATAAACTACACTAAATTTAACCAAACCCAGACTGTAGGATTGAATGGACCTCTTACGAAGATATTATTTCAAGCCTCAAAAAAGTGATTATCAGGTAATAATTCATAACTATTGAAACAGCAAATATTTCATCTTTGTCGGAGACATTCCTGGCATTTAAGTACTCTCTAGTTGGACCGAAAATTGGAAGGAATATGTAGTTTTGGCCAGACTTATAATAATAATAATAATAAATAAAATAAAAAAAGAACTTTTAAATCGTTTTTACCTCCAAAATGATTCCCTTGGTCATGAGTGTAATATCGTTAATGATATCGAACACATAATTCTTTCATTCAAAAAATATACTTATTATAAGGACAATCTAGAGTTTTCTACAATTAGATAAACAAAATATCCCCTTCTAAAATTTTCTGGAAAAATAATGCTGCAAACAAAAACAATCTTCAAGATTCTATTCAAGCAATGAAAAACTTCAATATCTACCAGCTTAATTGATTACAATCTGTTATGACCTGTTAGGGTCTTTTACATAATCATCACTTCGTATTGTGGGAATTCTATGCGTTGTTTTTCCTCTTTATTTGAAAAGAATAAAACGTAAACATACTTGTTCAGAATAAAACCTAACAGAACATCCAAGAAATGTAAGATATCCAAACACTGAAGTAAATAGAATATAAATAATCTGATTGAAAATAAACCCTTTCAATACAAAATTGATACGATGCTGACATTACTATGATTTATTAAAAGACATTATAGTTAGTTTGGGAAAATGAAAAGAAACTACAGGTTTCTAATAAATAAATGTTTGAAGTAGAAGAGAAAAAAAAATTAAAGATTCTAGAGCAATTACTGGCTAAGCACCAATATAGAAAAAATTTCAAAGGTAATTTTTTATGAAGTTTCATTTTTCAAATTCACTTGTATCACTTTTGAATCGTGCAACTCCTGAAAAAAAGTAATTACAAGAGTTAACGAAATAAATAGCCGGCCTGCTGGCACAGAGGTAGCGCGTCTGCCTCGTGTTCTGGAGGTCCCGGGTTCGAGTCCCGGTTCGGGCATGGTTGTTCCTTTGTGTGCAATCTGTGAGATGAGTGAATGTGCCCCCCTGTAAACAGGGGCTGTGCAAGCGTATGTGTGTGTGTTTCATCTTCATATGAGCTAGAAGTCAGACTTCTGCCCTCGGGTGCTCAGGGGTTCATACCCTCAGAAACTACTGCACCCCTCTTTCCGCGGTAAAAAGCGGACACGACATCATCAACAAAATAAATTAAAAATTTGGTCTAAAATTAGAGTTTCCCTAATTCTCCACAAGAAATTGGAAAAATTGAAAAAAATTATGAAATAGAATTAAAGGAAAATGATAATCTCCATCTTCTCACGGTTTCTAGATGATTACTTATTCCTCTGACAGCTGCTCTTCAAATCAAGTTAGGTTAACTTGTTAAACATCATAGAACCACAGTAGATAAAGATTATTAATAGTCTGATTTAACTTTCATAGTATGAAAAAATCAAGAAATATACGAATCGTGTTGATCTTTCAGAAATGAATAAGAATATTCAATGGCATTTGGTGAATTCAGTAATACTAAATTATTCATAAACATTGACGCCATCTCTAGAATTTAGTAAATAATTTTGAATTCTGAGTCTTCTGCACTGACAACTTTCATCGTTCTGTTTGATCAATTCAAATAAATGGCTTCCATTTGTAAACAAGTCTGTTCTGAAGTGTTTCAGGAAAGAATTAGAAAATGTTTCAGACATTGAAAGGAGTACATAGACTAATCAGTCAACTTGTAGTGTAATGGTGCGACAAAAACATGAATATAATTAAAGTCTTGGAAAATTTTATTAAACGTCGAAAATTCTGAATGGACTTAAAATGGTAAAAAATGCCAGTTTAGGAAGAAAAATCAAAAACAAAATTTTAAGGTTATTTCAAATGGTATTTATACTGACGTGGTGAGCCTTGATCGCTAAAAAAACGACAAAGAAAATATCACAACCAATGTATCACATTGAGGCTCGAATGTATTTCAAGCACTAGAAACTGGTTAAGGAAATTTAAACTTAATCTGACAGTAAAACCATTAACGCAACGCAGAAGGCATTTGCAAGCCGGAATTGAACAAGAAAAAATATTTGATGGAAATCAAAACGTTTATAACTAACGCAGAAGGCATTTGCAAGCCGGATTGAACAAGAAAAGATATTTGATGGAAATCAAAACGTTTATAACTATCTCCACCATCTTGTTGTAGTTGTTTCTAATGGCACTTGCCATGTACATGCTCGCTGATTCAAAGATTTTAAGCAGAGGGTGCGTCTCTTGTTTTAAGTAGCGCCAACTAGGGCCAAGAGTATGCCTTAGCTACACACTCAACATATTCGCTTGCACAGCTGTTTTCACAGGCAAGCCCATTCACACATCTCACAGATAGAACAGACGAAGAACAACCACGCCCAAACCGAGACTCGAACCCGGCTCGCCCAGATCACGGAGAAAACGAACTACGCCTGTGCCAGGATGTCGGCCCCCACCATGTAATTGAGAAAAGGGCTGGTGTATCATTTTATAGCACATGAGCTCTACTGTATCCAATACAATACAATAAAACTCCAAATGCTTGAAGGACATTTTCGGCAACTAAAAATGGCTGCTCACAAATAGAGAAAGAAACTGTAGCCATATTCTGAAGATGTGAATATTTTTTTGACTACATATTAAAGTTACAGTCAGAATTGAAACTGATGATAAACCGTTGTAATTTCCTGCCCCAATCATTAGATTATTAATCTTGGCTTCCGAGAATGAAACGGAATCCTATAGTATTCGTATCAGATACAATATATACTAAAGAGAAATCTGATTTCCTTTCAAAAAGTTCAATAGAGGGAGGTGGGGTGGAGATGAAGACTTCACAGAAAAATCGGCAGCTTATTTTCAATCGATTATCACTGTCCTTCCAGTAAATGATGAGAGCCCATCAGAAATGTGACACGCTCAACAAGAAAATAAAGTGTTGTGTTTAGTAATCTTATTTTTTTTTTTCAAATGGATAGCCACCATGACATGAATTTACGCAGCTGTCAAGATAATGAAAATATCGAACATTTTGTCAATAATCAAGATAGATTATTCATGGCGAATGCAAAACCAATAATCCATGTTCGCGTGAAATCGAAATTTTTGAAAGAAATTTAAGACAGTCATCAAGGCAGAGTCGGTCTTTTCTGTAGAACTGTTGTCTTAGTGCAAAAAATAATTTGGGACCTTAATTTTTTGTTAATGAAAAAAAAAGACAAAAATGAACAAATATAACTATTGCATGTTTATTAACGCTCGATCTTGTTTCTGCTATTATTTACTACAGAAAAATTCTTTTTAGGGACTTAATATAGAAAATACATTTAAATGCTCTACACATAGACTTGACCGAAGACAATTCTTTATTTATTTTATCTTTTAGCAGTCGAATGTCTTCCCTCAGCCACCGTTCAAGAGAATGCATCATTTTGATACATTATTTATATATTTTCTAAATTTTAATGGTTAATAATACCTGCAGAAGGTTAATATGATGTAGATTCATTTTTCAGGGAAACTCAACTTAAAGCAGTTGCATGTATTTATTTTTTGGTGTAATAAACAGCTACATGTATCGAGCAAACAATTATGCATCAAATTATCTTTCTGCCACACAAAGGGTTAATTGGAAAAAGCGCTCAGTGACAATAAGCAATGTGCAGAAGTAATAGAATAGAATAATATAACTACCAACATTAAGAAAACTTTTAAAACAATTAATATATTTAGAAATCTTTTTAACTATTGTTTAGTTTGCATAGCAATATAACTACTGCATTATTTACATCCCTTTTGCTCAAAATCAAATCACGTAGCAAACCAATTTCTAGGATTAGGCTTTCATCTATATCTTTGTTGCAAAACATAACAAGGGCTTTTTTGAAGGTTAACATGGATTTTTCTAACTCGCGTTTTTCTGAAGTTTTATTTCAGTGATCAATTTGAAATTCTTATAAATCTATCCTCTATCTGTATAATAACATTATCAGCTACAATGTTGAGAAATAACATTTAAATTTCTATACCAGGTTTTCAATAACTTCATCTTCTAATATTTAAGAAATATATATATTTTTTCTTTTCCGATTTTTTTTCCAGGAGCATATTCTGAAATATTCAGATTGCATATTACCACTTTTGCTCTGCCTAAAAATGCGCTAAATTTTGTTTTGAAATTTTGGATTTTAGCTTTATTGACTAAATTATATTAAATAAAGGACAATTGTTTTAGCTTGAAATAGTTTATTAATATTGTTAATTTTGTACAATATTTCAAACCGACTATTAAACTTTAGAAAATGGCATTTCTTGTATTGAATTCAATAGTTTTAAATTCTATATCAAAGGTGTAAAGGTGTTCGATATTAAAGGTTAAAGATAATACAGGGTATTAATAAATTAATACCCTGTATTATCTTTATAAATTCTTCAAGAGCATTATAAGTTTGTTTAAACTGCGTATATACTGCTTTTACCGAATCTTTTTGAGTTTTCCAACAGTGAAACATAATGGTTTAAAAGTAATGTTTAAATGTTTTTGTAGAAATTTCTATCAAAATAATTTTGTGTTGTTACCGTGGTTGTATTCCTGTCCTCTACAATTCATCTTTATCTTTACTTATAATAAAGCACAATGTGTGTGTGTGTGTGTGTTGGCGCTGTACAGGCCAGACCGTTCGACCTACAGCTACCAAATTTGGTATATGTATACCTTGGGTGCCGAGAATGTGCACCTCGGAGCCCTTTTTTGAATTTTTAATTAAAATTTTAATTAATTAAAAAATAAGCCTAATTTTGACGTTTTTTCGCTATAACTTCCGAAAATATTACAGTACAAAATTGATTTTTGCATCAAGACAAAGCTCAAAAAATTAGCTTTTCAATGATACTGATGTTTTGGCCTATAAATTAAAACTCTATTTTCAATGAATTTTTAAACATTTAATTTAATCGTATTTTTCAAGAATTTATTTCGCATAAAATTAAAAAATATATATCTTCACGAGGATTTCAAAAAAATCAGCTTTTAATAAAATGTTGCCATCACATTTTCAGAAATTCCGATTTAAAAAAAGTCAATTAATAGCAAAAATAAAAATAAAAAATAAAAAAAATTTCCATCACGTAATTATATGAAATGCAATAAACAGGAAATGTGATATTTTTTAAACAATAAATGCAAGAGAAAAATTTTATTGATCGTTTGCAATAACAAAATTATTAATTCAATTAAAGAATTAAAGTAAATAAAAATACAAAATAAAAATATATTGCAAAAGTGCGACAGTTAAAACTAAAAAAGAATTTTTAGAAAAGCACCAAACGATAATCTTCTGAGAGCGAAATTAATTACTTAAAAGCAAGAAATTTTAAACGTACTTGAAAATGACGTCATTTCAAAGAAACGGCGAACAAAAAGCAATTGATAATCAGTAGTAGTAACATATTTTTGAATTCGTGATTTTTTTTATATTTTTAAAGCAATAAGACATGTTTTTAATTGTTACTTTTACTTATGTGAAGATATTTTTTGCAAATCAAAGAATTCGCCTTCATGATTGCAATTTATCTCCGCATTTTAATGAATCATGCGATATAAAAACGCATCTGCTTTCAACGAATCATACGTAATATTAAATCTATACTGATAAAAGTAGGTCAGCTATTTGAAAACGCATCTTCTTTCAAACAAACGCATCTTCTTTCAAACTTTCAAACAAACTTCTTTCAAACAAACAACAACTTCTTTCAAACGTAATAATCAACAATGCAAAATTTGTAAAAGCATATAAAACTATTTTTAACCCGCTTATTTAGGAGACATCAAAACTTCCTAACCAAGACAATATCATGTTCTCACATGAGAAAAAATAAATCAACTATCATTCCAAATTAAACATAAAAATTTCCGGTACGCATCTGTAAAAAATGAAACAAATATGAAACATGATATTTTTGGAAAATAAATGGATGGAAACGTTTTCTATGATATTTCACTGTAGATATTTTACTAATTCAATTAAACAGTTTTATTTAAGGCAAATATGA
>JAOUZG010016704.1:1214045-1237671 GCA_026289955.1 Argiope argentata | reverse complement strand
ATATATATGCGATTCATCATTGATCAGTAACAATACATACGAGTATAATTTTTTGTTAATCCTGCATATCTGCAACTTAAATGTTCAGAATAAAAAAAGAGCATGAATGGTCTCCTTGAAAATTTTTTGATTACTTTCTAAATGTAATTGTAATCGCTTGCCAAGTACGAATAATAATTGCAAAAGAACATATAAGCATTCATTTTCAGCGATCAATTACTGGGATGTAGTTAGCGTTTAAGTATTAGAAAACTTAATGTGTAATATTTTCCGTTTATTTATTTTTTTTGACTGATTAAAACCAAAATTTAATTCATAAAATCACTAACAAAATTCATAAATATGCCATTGGGCCTTTGATCTATTGTGTTTGCATGTTTGTAAGACTAACAAATGATCAATCTCTGGTCAGATTTAGTGCCAAATACAAAATATAGTGATATTTAAGGTATCAAATATGTGTACCAAATATCACCTTTTTAGCTCTCTTCTTTTTATAATTGTTGTATCAACTTATAGTCGGATAGCCGGAAAGACAAATTTCTTTTAGATGAACCAAAATTTAATTTGAGTACAAATCATTTTCCAAATTTAACCCATTTAGCTTATAGTTTTATCATGTGAGGACTTAATGTTGTTTTGTTCAGGAGGCTTTGATATCTCTAAAATTTAAGGGCAAAAAATAAAAATTATGGACCACCGGAAATGATCGGTTGAAGGATTTTTTTACCAGCTTTTACCAGTATTGTATTATTATTATGTATGCTTCTTTGAAAGTAGATGAAGTTTGACTTGCTTTTACCAGTATTGCTTTATTATTACGTATGCTTCTTCACAATGAATGAGTTTTTGAAAGGTTGACGTAGAACTTCGTTTTACGAAAAAATTTTAATGAAACGAAGGAAAAACGGAACGAAAAAATTTTAAATGAAAGTTTTAAAAAAATTATCTATATATATATATACCTATATACTTATTATAGAGGGATAGAGACCTACAGAGAAATCTCTTGACTGTTTCAAACCAGTTTAAACTGGTAAATGACTTCAATGAATTAAGGCAAATAATGACTTAAAAATAATAAAAAGATTAAAATAAAATCTGCTATGCATATTTCAATGCATCATGTCAGAACACGATTTCTTGAACGGCTAAGCACCATGTGCAAGTTAAATTATATTTTTATTCATTTTAATTGTTTCGTTGAATTAGTAAATTTAGTACTGCAAACGATCCAAAAAGACTTTGCCTTGCATTTATTGTTTAAAAAAGTATCACATTTTCTGTTTATTTCATTTCATATGACATTCATTCATATGCTCAAAATGACATTTTTCTCGGTTTTATTTGCTGTAGTCTTAAACTAATTTTTTTAAATCAGATCTTTTGTAAATACAAAGGCAACACGTTGTTAAAAGCTGATTTTATTTAGATGCTCATGCAGTTAAAATTTTTATTTTTCACCTACGGATTTTTGTTGACTCCAAAAAAAACCTCATCCAAAAAACATCATGTTCTGACACGATAATAATGTTCTCACACAATAACATGAAATTTTCGATCGTAAATTTATAATTTTTTTGTTGTGTTCATAGCCTGACAAAACTCCAAAATTATGTTTTTCAAACTCAGGAAGGTCTTAAAATGAGGAAATTCGTCAAAATCCCAAGCGCAATTTTTTAAACTGTAGAGTAAGAAAATGACATCCAAATATTTTTAAGTTTTTAAAAGAAATTCACTCTTTATTTGCATTTAACAATTTTGAACATTGTTTACTTTTTATTTAGGTTAAAAACAACAAAATATTATATTGTCCCCACAGTTTTACTTTTGCTTCAAGATTTTTCTTATTTTTAAATGTTGTAATCAATATATTTTATTCTTACATTGCTTTATATGAAGTATTTGTACATTTTAATCCAATTTATTTGATATCATTTTATATAACGACTCTCTTTTTAATTAGGCACAGTTTAAAACCCTTTCCTTGGCGCAGTTTGATCAAAAATGGTTCTTGCGCCAATAAAGTCAGCCAACCAACTAAACAAATTTTTTGGCGATTACAATATTTTTTTTCTTTACATATTACAAATTTAAAAAATTAAAAAAAATATTAATTTCTTCAACTAATATTAATTAATATAAATTTCTTCAACTGAAGTGTCCTTAAATTCACCAAAAAAAATTTAATTTTACTTCGTTAGAATTAATTTATAGATTGTTTAATTTGTATTTTATACTGTTAGCAAATTAAATGAAAGTTAAATATACCGAATTATCACAACAGATAATAATATTGTTTCAAAAGAAAGTATTAAAAGACGCCAAAACGTTCCAAAATTTTCTAAGTGGTGTGAGATCCTCGGCAGCCCCGGCTGCGCAGTGAAGAGAATTCCTGGAAAAGGCCGGAATATTCGAAAGTCCCCTAATTGCGAAATCCTCTGCAGCCCCGGCCGCGGAGTGAAGAGAATTCCTGGAAAAAGCATCGCCATTGGCTCTCCCACTCATCCTGCTCAGACGGCTCGCTGCGGCGCTGCAAACAAGGACTTGTTCTAAAAATACATCTCAAAATGGCGGGAGTTGTGAGCGTCTCTCTCTCTTTCGTTGCGCAATTATCGATTTTTCGAACGAAAATAAGCTTTCAAAGCAACAGTTGCTAAGGAAGATTATCTGCGCCAGTGAGAGGTAAAAAAAAAGTTGTTATTCGATTTCAGAGATTTTCTGAGAAAGATGTTTTTGAAGGTATTTGACGAAAGAAATCACGAGTGTTTTATTTCTTGTTTGGGGGAAAGAAAATGGCGGGAAACTACATGAAAAGGATTTATCGTTTAGTGTTTTGCGTTGGAACAAATGTTCATTTTTGATTATTCGTAATTTATTATTTCATAACAAATATAAGAAAGTTATGAAACATAATAAATAATTAAAAATAATTTTTACATAAAATTAAAAAAAATTTTTTTAATGAATGTATGAATGAAGTAAAGCTTCAAGGATATGATTCGAATGTTTTGGTATACCCACCAAAAGATCGTTAATATTTTTACATCTTAAGAACCATGAAGAAGTTCCTTGGTTATCAAAGTTTTATTTTTGTCTGTGTAAGAAAATGGCGGGAAATGGCTTTATCGTTTCGTGTTTGCATTTTATCGAATGACTCTTTTCAATTATTCATAATTTACTATTTCAATACAAATTTAGAGAAATTATGACACTCAATAATGAATAATTTAAAAAAATTCTTGAATGTTTTTTTTTTTGTGTGTGTGTGTGTGTGTGGAACAAAAATTGGGGGAGGAAGTAAACCTACAAGGATATGATTGGATAGTAATTTTCGTGTTTCACCTAATTTTCATTTTTTTATAATTCATAATTTATTATTTCTTTACAAATATAGGAAAACTTATGTCACATAATAATGAGTAATAAAAATGTTTTAATGATTAAAAAATAACTTTAAAAAATCGAAAAGAAAGTAAATCTAATAGAATATTATTTGAATGTTTTAGAATAACCCCAATAAAGACCTTAATATTTTCACATCTTTGGGACCTTGAAGAAGTTCCTTGGTTATCAAAAGTTTTATTTTTGTCTTAGGGTAAGAAAATGGGGGGAAACCACATGAGAAGCATTTATCATTTTGCGTTTGATCGAAAGTCCATTTTTGATTATTCATAATTTACTGTTTCATTACAAATATAGGCACATTACAAATATATAGCAAAATAAGTTATGGCACTTAAAAATTAATGATTAAAAAAAATTTAAAAAAATTTGAAATAGATAATTTTTCACCGAAAGGAAGTAAAGCTTTAAGGATATGATTGGAATGTCGTTTTCGTGCTCCAGGGAATTTTCATTTTTTTTAATTTCCTAATTTACTATTTCATTATAAATATTGGAAAGTTATGAAACATAATTAATAATTAAAAATGATTTAATAATTTTTTAAAAAATTTAAATTTTGAAAAGAAAGTGAAACTACAAGGATATGATAGGAATGCAGTAAGGAAAGTTATGAAACTTATTAATGAATCATTAAAAATGATTAAAAAAATTTTTGTAAAGGGAATTTAGATTTTTTTTCTTAGAAAAATTTCTATACAAAGCAAGTAAAACTACAAGGTTATGATAGGAATGTAGTTTTCGCGTTTCAGCAATTTTTCATTTATTAGTATTCATAATTTACTATTTCTTTAGGAAAAGTTATGAAACATAATAATAAATAATTAAAAATAATTTTTTTTGAAAAAAAAATTCTGAATAGAAGTAAATTTACAAGGATATAAAAGGAATATTTTGCTTTAAAAGCTGCGAGTATATGATTGGAATATTTTGGAACAACCGCTATAAAGCTCTTAATATTTTCATATCTTTGGGTCCACGGTGAATAAGTTTCTTATGGTTAAAAGTTTGACGACGGCTTCATATGGGCTAATAGTGTTCTATAAAACCGGGTTTTTCAAACTGATTTAGCACAGGTCACATGCTTCAATAAAAAAGCCAATTATGTCTCAAAATGATAAATTGATAGCAAATCCTTATTCAAATTTATATGCGTTACGAATAGACCCCACTCCTCCTGAATATTATTGTAAAGTTTTGAAGTTTTTGTAAGTTTGTTTTAACCGGATAGAATTAAGAATTTATTCTCTGGAATTCAAACATATTTAAATAGAATTAATTATCGTTTGAAATTATTAATCTTTCAGTAAAATGTAGAAAAAATGTTTTATGATATGTATTAAGAATTTGCCAGTTGGTTTTTCAATTTTGGAAGGTAAAAAACATTATCAGTTTTTTGTAAATAATAATGGAACTAAAACTTAACATGTTGCACTTTTGAATACTTCAATAATAACTATTAGTTGAAGTAAAGGAGAAAATATAAATAAAAAATACAGAAAAGTATGCACACAGGAAAAAAAATACAGAAAAATATACACACAGGAAAAAAATACAGAAAAATTAAAATTAAAAAAATACAGGAAAAAGAACAAAAAATATAAAAACAGAAAAATAAAAAATTTAAAATACAGGAAAAAGAAAAAAATTTATATAAACAGAAAAATTAAAAATACAGAAAAATTAAAATAAAAAAATACAGGAAAAAGAACAAAAATATAAAAACAGAAGAATAAAAAAATGCAGAAAAATTAAAATGAAAAATACAGGAAAAAGAACAAAAATATATATCAACAGAAAAATATAAAATACAGAAAAAAAACAAAAATATATTAAAAAAATAAAAAAAATACAGGAAAAAGAACAAAAAATATATAAACAGAAAAATAAAAAAATACATATAAATTAAAATAAAAAATACAGGAAAAAGAGCAAAAATATATATAAACAGAAAAAAAAATTATAGCAAAATATGATTCAAAATCTAAGCAGCAACTCATTGCTTATTTTACACTTTGGTAAATGCACACACAAGTGCATACTCATGTTTAACATATGTTTCTAGGGACCACTATCAATGAAGATCTGTAGGTATTTTCCTGAAGTCATTTAATAAAAATAATTGCAATAGTTTTTTTTATGCAAATATACCTGAAGAAGGGGGAAAAAATGGATGGTAAAATCGTATAACGATAAAAAGTAAAGATTGTAAGAAAAGTGACTCACTACTAATCACAACCTTTTCTTAGATTTATGTGTTCGGAGATACTTATTTAATCATAGTTTCATCGTTTTATAAATATTAAGAAAGTGTTTAGTTTCCTGACTCAATAAAAAGTTCAGGGTAGATTATTAAAAATTAGGTGGGTGGGTGTGTGACCAACTGGTTCTCCAGAGATAATGGTTACAGTTAATTTCAGTTAAACCAATTGGATAAAACTTCATGCTCGTTATGTTAAATTGTCAGATATTAAACCGTTTTTACTGTAATAATTTTGCATGTTTTTTATTATGTATATAAGCATATTTAATATAAACCATTCCATAGCATAATAACGCTATCATTTACGGTTCATCATTCTTCAAAATTTAAAGGTATTATAAATAAACCTTTCTATTCGTCTTGAAAAGTACATAGATATTAGTCCTTTAACTTCCAACAATGGAAGAAAAGCGCGTGACCAAATATTTAATGAAACAGTGGAAACAAATTTCACTGTTTCAATCTCGTCAATGAAAATATTGTTGTAAAATATACTTAAAAATATGTTTAGAAATTAATTAATTAATACTAAATTTTTTATAGCAATTAAATTGTGATCACTAAAAGGATAATTTTTTCGACTTTAAAAATATTTAAAATCCTCTTTGCTCAAGAATATTTTTGTATATAATCACAACAAAGCATCAAAATTTATTTCAAATTTCACACTTTTATTTCTACCAAATTTTGTGCAAAATCCATTCAGAGGAAGTCTGTCTGTCCGGTTTGTGGCGCTAGCCTTATAAGCTAGATAACATCTACGATACCGAAGTCGACTTTTGGTGTAGTGGTTATGTTACTCGGCTACAGGTCCTAGGATCGCAGGTTCGTATCGCGACCTTCATTCGGTACAGGTTGTTCGAATATAAATTATTAAGATAACTTTAAAAGGTAGGTAGATAAAAAGGAACTTAAAGATAGGTTTTATATGTAGAGAAAATTAAATACACATAATTAACAACTGTATTCTAGACAGCAGTCAAAGTTGAAGCGAAATCCAAAAAGGAATCGATCTTCGGTGGTTCTGGACTTTCAGAAACATTTAATTGCGATAGCTAAAAAATGCAAAGATTTAAATAAATAAAACTTGGTATATGACTTCGTGATTCAAGTGTGGTTTTATGCCAAACTTTTGTTTCAATCGACTGGGAACAGAGGCGGATTTCCGAACATGCGTATGAGGCGCGCGCCTCGGGCCTCAAAATTTAGTTCTAAAATAATAATAACCTATTATATATATTAAAATTTTGAAAAACAGGATAATTTTTAATTTCATTTTTACATTCTGCTATTCCCACTCCCAGTTTTCCATCCATCTCAATCAAAGAATCAAGCAATATCAGTAACCTTGAAAAACTAACTATTCTGATGATTAGAAAGCTAAAAGTCAACCGGGGGTGGGCATTTTGCGACATCTTTTATCTCAAACGAAACTAATGAGAGATATCATACTGCACCCTCCTTCGCATATGGACTCTAAAACATACACGAATGACTCTCGAAGTAATGAAAGAGTTTGTATAATAGGACATAAAAGGCATTTTAGTTAAATACCTTGGTTAGAAGTTCTTTGCTGAATGAGGTTAGTTTCTCCAAAACATCCTATTGTTAGAATTAGCGTTTCACGTTTCAAAAATATTGCTTTTGATTTGTGTTGTGGAAAGTAAATTCTTTTCTGTATTTGACTTTTGACCAATGTGAAGATTGGTAGGCATAGAATTTTTTAATAAATTTTCGTTTATATTTTCGTATATTTGAAAATATTGTAATCAGGGCTTTATATGTTTTGGCCCATTTGAAGGTTAAAAGCAGGACTGATTTACTATACAAATCGTCAGGCATTGACACTGCTGAAAAAAAATTATTACTTTCTCTTCTTAATCGAGAGGAAAAATTTTTCAACTCGGAAAAATCTCCAAAAATCGAGATAATATTTTTATGTGACTGATTTTTTTTAATGTTAGAGCCATACCACCAAAAAGAAATTTTGAATCGGAAACTTCGAAACGCAAAAAGAAAAAGAAGAATATGCAGAATGATATAAAAATTTACTCAATAAATTTATTATAACGTTTGAAAAAAGAGCTAAAGTGAAAAACGTGCCAGAAAGAACTGTTGAGCAAACTAATACAGCATGTGTGCCTAAAAGAACCAATGAGCAAATTGAAATTGAGTATGACCATGAAGAAAACGTTGAGCAAGCTGAAGTAGAATATGAATTCAAACAAATTAATGAGCAAGTTGCAATAGAATGAGAATTTTGAAAGTCCGATGAGCTCACTGACACAAAATGAGCACAAGAAATAAACACTGAGCAAGCTGAAGTTGAAAATGAATCGAAGAAATTGGTGAGTGGAACGAAATGGAATGCAAACCTAAAAAGACAAATGAACAAACTAAAACAGAATATGCGCCAGAAAAAGCCATCAAAGTCAATTTTATGTACCTAGGTTTCGCCTCCTCCTTTATTTTTAACACACAAAAAATGAGATACAGGGCTTAACAGAATGAAAAATATGTATAAAGGGTGCATGCTACAAATATAATTGTAGGAAAAGGGGGCCTAAGTTGAATTGCGCCTCGGGCCTCTGAAACTCCAAATCCGCTACTGGCTGGGAAGAAAAAGTGAAACTCAAATTGGTTTTTTGAACACTGTTATTCGAAATTAGTAGATTAAGTAGAGTTAATTAGCTGTGAATTTGTAGCTTGTGTGGTGTATATTTAATACACATTTTCATAGATAATAAAGTCGGCATCTTCGCATCGTTCTTATGAGAGAATTCACTAGGATATCTTTATTAGAGAGTATAAGAGAAAAAATTTTGAGATCTCTCCGGCTGACTATTTTTTCCATACGAAGCAAATAAAATATTGCAATTATCAAAATATTCAAATTTGAACTTTTGGCCCATCTTTAAGTTTCAGGTCTACTTTCGTCTGAAAAACACATTTTGGAACATTTGGGAACATGCCAAACATAATTCAAAAACGATTTGAATTAGCCTGATAAAAATGAATTCAAAGTTTTTACATCGATTTTATAGATATCCATCAGTTTTGAACGAAATTCATTCACATTAGCTGCATGAATACAGATGATTACAATATTTACATGACGAAAGAAACTAGAAAATTAAATTTAGCATTTAGTGTTTAGAACAGTATGAAATTGGACACTAAATGCTTCAAGCAATCGACTGTCTGTCTGTATTTTTGCATGTACGTAAATTGGACAATTAAAAAATGTAACAAATTAATTTGATACAAAGTTTTAGCATTTAAAGTGGAAATTTTTAGATGTTAAACTTTAGATTTAGAACTTTCTGTCTTTCAAAATAATGTAAACGCAATAATTTATAAACAATCTTGCGATTAGAATTGTAGTTTTGGGTGAAATTCTGATTTCAATCTTGTATAAACAACACGTTTAAAACACAAATATGATTCACGGGTACTTACTGTCAAATGTCAGGGATTAGTCCCTAACAAATTTATCAAACACTATATGATATATCCACTAAAAATACTAAATTCGTCTGCTGAAGATCAATATTTCAATCGTTCGGAAAAACAGAGCAAATATTTATTTGATTCGACAATCGCAAATATTAATTCGATTCGACAATCGCAAATATTTATTGGATTTGACAGTCTCAAATATTTATTCTATTTTCTGTTATTTGGTCTATAATTTAATCGCCAAAGAAATAATGGAGAGATTGTATGTTAGATTCAGTAAAAACACCAGTTGTGCTCCGAAAATCAATCGACAATGCCATTCTGTTAATACAAATGTGGGTTTTCTTTACTATACCAAGAAGCACTCTGATATAAAAATAAAATTCTGAACACTCATAGCATTTCCGGCCTTGCCCAAGCTCCACAATTTTATACGGGGACGGGTAGAAGAATTCGTTTATTAGAATAGATTTCGAAGAAACTGTTCCCACTGGGTACCTCAAAATGTTTGTTGAAGTACATGGAACATAAAAGGGAATAAATGATATAGTGCAAATAGACAAAATAGAATAAACATCAACTTTAAGCCAGTAAAAGGGGAATTAAAATCAGTTCGTAGAAATTCACTGTTGCGTATCAGTCGAAAAATATATTAGATTACACGTTTGGCGACATACCAGTCTCCTGGGAATATAGGCTATGTTTAAACTTCATGACGCTTAATTGTTATGCTCATGATGTTCGCAATAAATATTTTTTACGCACCAAAATTGTAAGGGACATTAAAGCCATATTATTTTCATGGCCTTATATTTGTTTTGCGTTTTGAGAATAAGAACTTTCCCAATGGAGTGAATTCCCACGGTATCAGAGTACTGTTAGAAATGTAATTGTCTTGCTCTTCTATTATGCAGCTGTTTGGAAACTATACATTCACTTTCTTGTTTCTCTCTAGAAGCCTTTAGCGATCTACTGATTTTTAGAGAATTCAATTAAATGTCTTTATCATAGCTTCATTTTCATAAAAAAAACTTATTTATAAATATTAGAGATGGATATTAAAGTCTTGAATTTTAACAGTCTTGCATATTATGTATTTATTATTTTATATATATATATATATATATATATATATATATATATATATAAATATATGTGAACAAATATATATATATATATATATATATATTCTGCTGATCACATGCAAGAATTTTCTTAATGGAAAATGATACACTACTAAATACAAAAACCTTAAGCTCTCATGTTTTTTATTCATCTAATAAATTCCACAGATATAAAACAACTTTAAACAAAGGGGAACAAATCACGCGATTAAACTTTTGATGAAATTATACAAATACTAAAATTCAAGTACAGCATGTCGGCGTCATGTCTCGGGGGTAGCACATCTTCCCGTGATCTGGGCATTCTGGGTTCGAGTCCCGGTTAAGGCATGGTTGTTCTTCATCTGTTCTATCTGTGAGGTGTGTGAATGTGCTCCACTGTAAAAAGGGGCTGTACAAGCGAATGCGAAGCGTGAGTAGCTATGACGTACTCTTGGCTTTAGTTGACTCAACTTAAAATAAAAGAAGCATTCCTCGGCCTAAAATCGCTGATTGCTGATTGTCTATGGAAAGGGCCATTAGAAGCATCATCAACAACAAGTGCAGCAATAAAATCTGTAGCTGAAAATTATATAAAATAATTCAACCATATTAAATCTGTATTTGCATCTGAAACACTCTTAAAGTATGGCATTTGCGTAATTTAGACTTTTTCAAGTAATTTAAAATTAGAAACATATTTATAAAACTGAAATATATAGTGACTCAAAAAATTGAGAGTACATCTTCCTTTTAATTTGATAAATCCGACCTTCAATACAAACAACACATTAACGAGAAGTCCAAACATATTTCTATTTTTACACGCAAAAAATGGTTTGATTTAAAGTAAAAATAAAGGAAAACTAACTCTGAACTGAAAAAATATCAGAAACATTTTAAATAAACATTTACAGATTCTTGCCTCAAAAAATTGAGAGTACACCAATGAAATTTTTGTAATATCGCGCGAAGAAAGAAAGTGTAAATATTTAAGTGCATGTCATTTGGATATTATAATGACTTTTAGTCGTCGTGGTACTGATTCGACCAAAATTTGGTGGTTGTTCGAAAACAAACTAAACTTAGAATCTTTCAAAATCAAATAGGTCTGCATCTACCACCAGATGCGGGGTACTTCAGTCGAAATAAGTTCAAAGGTCTTTGAGACACATACCGTTTATTAACAAATGGACGACACAGAAACACTTATTAATAATACAGCTAAAGCGAGATTACAAAACCATACTGAACAATTACGCAGCTCGCAGGCTGACGTCACAGCGTCGCCGCTTGGCGGCGGTTACATTTCGTTTCGTTTCAAAGCATCCCCCTCCCCCTCTTGAGACTTAGAGTCTCAAGGGGAGGAGGTCTCAAGTACATAGCAAACATTATAGTTAGCAAACATTATAGATCGAGTTTTTTCAGGTGCTTTCACACATCTTCCAGAGGAGGTGTATTTTCTCATAATTACATCATCATCAGGTGCTGATTTGTTTAAATTGTGACATACATCATGAGAATTAGATTCCTCCCCACCAGATTCCTTTTGTATAGATGGATACGAATTAATTTATAAAGGATAAATTCGCTGTATAGGACGTAAAACTGTTCCATGTTGCGTTTTAAGTTTAACTGTCCGAATTTTCCCATCACGCCCTGGAATCAATTCGATAATTCTCGCCAAAACCCAAAACAAATACTTTTTGTTATCATCACCTACTAAAATTATTTCTCCAATCTGAGGAATGTTCAGTATGTTTTTGCACAAATCGGCCAAGGTATTCCTTTCTAAATCGCTGACGTAGGTCTTTCAAAAAATTGTTGCGATGTAGTTTTCTTTTGTTGAGACCTTTCGAATTTAACTTTTCAATATCTTCAGTGTTTGAGCCTTTATTTTCAATAAGGAACACGCTAGGTGTAAGAGGATTCAATTCTGCATTTTCTGAAACATAGGTTAAAGATCTACAATTGATGATGGATTCACAGTCACAAATTATAGTATGTAGTTCATCATCAGCTAAAACTGATTTTCCTAAGGTGCGTTTTAACAAATCTTTTAGAGTGCGAACCAACCTTTCCCACCAAGCTGTGATAGGAGGAATAAATTTCCAAAATATTTTAGGAAGTCTTGTTTCTATTAGAATTTTATAACAATTCAATTTTGAGAGATCATTAAAAGCGCCCCGAAAGTTGGTTCCATTATAGCAATAAATTGTTCGTGGCTGGCCACGTCTAGCGATAAATCGTTTAAGAGACAAGAGAAAAGAGTCAGAAAATAGAGAATTTACAAGTTCAAGGTGAATGGCGCGAGAGACCGCACAAGTAAAAAGAACTATCGACACCTTTTCTTCAACTTTCAAAAACAGTGGTCCTGCCAAATCTATTCCCACAATTTCGAAAGGCGCACAATCTGTTTTTCTATCTGGTGGTGAAGGCATGGGTTCGTTTAATATAGATTTTATTTTAAAACGTTTACATACTACACAATCATGCAACACAATTTTAATACCTTTCCTAGACCTTATGGTTCAATATCTTTCTCTTAATAGGCTTTGCATCATTTGAATTCCTGCATGCCAATTTTTAATATGTACAAATGTAATTAAAAGTTTAGTAAATACACATTTTTCAAGTTGTGCAAGGTATGTAAATGTGTTCAGGCGAGAAAAAAACATGTCAATGCAAGTGTTTATATAAACATACGTTTTATTCATCCAATCAAGTTCAACTAAATTTTTTAAAAATTGTTGTGGATGACATTCGATTTTAATTCAGTTTTTTCAAATATTAATTCATAAATTTGGTTAATTAATTAAAAACTAACTTTCCCGCCAAATAAATAACGAATTCAGTTTGTTTGTTTTTCCCAATAGTAATGGGGATAGGCTTAACATGTTTTCGGCCGATTATTTCAAACGATTCTGTTTATTTTCATACTGTTTGATGTATTTAAATCTAAGCATTGTTAATTAGTCGAATTTTTTTATTCATTTTGAAGTACTTTCGAATTAAAATAATACAGAATAAAGAAAATTAGAAATTTCTCATTTGTATTTGTGCTACCAACTGGTGTAGAAAATTATTGCATTTTGAGGTGTCACAATTGGCTTTGAATCATCAATTGGCGTTGAAAATTCAATGCTAATATAATATTTGATCAATTATTAGGTAATTGTTAGGCCGGGATAGTTGACATTTATTTCTTTTTTCAGGGCAGCTCTTAATTGTAGATCGAAATAATGCTCCTAGTTTAAATGTAAATATTTGAACTATGTGAAGAAATTGTTATTTAAAATAAAATATTATTTTCTTTATGTTTCATTAAAAATTATTTGGAGTGATAGTTTGTGGTTCCTTTTATTAAAAGAAAGATGTTCTTAACTGAATCATAAGCTTTATTTAGTCACAAAAAATTTGTTTATGGTCACAGCTCTGTATTTTTTTTTAAAAAAAATTCACATTCTTGAATTTTAATTTGATAATACATGTTTTTGTTGAATGTAAATATCATATTTTAAAATTATATAACATTTTCCATTTAATGTAAAACCTTAACAAAATAAGAGTCAGGATCTTACTATTTGATATGCATTTTGTTGCTCATCCACGCTCGAAACTATTTCTTTTTTTAATTTTTATTCTGTAAAGAAACTGGAATAATGAATAGATTTGTTTAATTGCTTTAATCAGAAGTTGATTTTAATAAAGATCTATAGGGCAAGAATTGTGAATTTTATCTTCAAAGAAATTGATTTAAATATGATGCACACCCAGATGCTTATAAAACTAATACGCAAGAATATATTTACAATTGTTAACTAAGGTTAATTTTTATTAATTAAAATCAAGTTAATTTTTATTTTTATTAAAATTAACTACCTAAAATTACATTTACGTCAAATATTAACAAAGTAGCTTTGACTGAGGTGGATTAACAAAAGCTTTGTTGAATTTCTTTTTAAAAAATTTTTTTGCGTCCAGTCACTAAAATTACTAAAAGGAACAAATCTACAGAATAATAATGTAGAATTATGATAATAAAGGATTTTCTCACTTTCGAAAATAATTATGTAATCTCTGATCAATTCTTTTAATTTTTTTCATTGGGATACAATAAAAGTTTTTACGGGTATTTCTTTTTATACAAAGGATCAACAGATAAAAAATATTAGAAAAGGTTTTCTACAAGTTTTAAACTACAAAAAATAATTGTAATATTAAATAAAATCGTTAAAGATGTCTATAATATATAATTTAAGATTTTATAATTTCTCTCTCTTATAACATGGATAGTATTGATATATGCATAAGAGCAGTATTATGAAGGGGGGGAAGGACTTATGTCACTTTTATAATCTGTTTTTATGAAAGCATTTTTTACCTATTTGAGATAATGACAGAAAGTATTTAAACATGTCATGTAAAATATAAAGATGTTTTCAAGTAAATAAAAGAAATAAAATGTTTAATTAAAGAAGAAAAATAATTAGTTTAGTTAATGCAAAAAAAGCAAGCAAATAACTTAACATGATTTAAGTCAACAAATTCAGGTATTGATGTTTTGAAAAAAGAAAAATTATCTTCGAAACCAGTTTACTTGTTTTTGCTTAGTTTAAAAATTTCTAAACAAGAAAAGAAAAAAATAAACTTACCAGGATATGAAAATCGACCGGAAATTACAATTGCCGGAAAGCAAAAGACTGCGCGACAGATTTTGAGTTAGCCGAGAATCGGGATATGTCGCCAAAAATGGTATTTTAAATCTCTGATTCCTCACACACCAAGTGCTTAAATTGCGTACGGAAATTCAAACAAGATATGGCTGGCGCCCTCTCTTTATATACCAGTCTATGGCGCCAGCACACCAAGAGGATCGTAAAATTTTTGTACAGTTGATAAAATAAAACTCTTCGTTCTAGTTCACAAGATAAAATTCCAAAATCAACTTTACATTTCAAAGTATCCTCATCTAAATCCCATATTATACCTAAAACAGAAGTATTTCCATAATGTTTACTAATATGTTTACATTCCACATTGCTCTCCCAACCTCTCAAATTAAAACAACCTTTAGACATAATGATTTTTGCTTTTTCAATAAAATTATCAGCCTTTGAAAAACTATAAACTCAGTTAAACAATTAGTAATAAAAGAAGAATGTTAAGAGTTTCTGCACAACATCATAAAATTCTGTACAACTTTCAAGAAGGTGCATAATTGTAGCATTCAATAAAAATGGGCTCTAAGAAACATAAAACACAATTCTACAATGCCTGTAAATCACTTTTTCATTACAAGGGTAAAAGAATCAAAGAAAATTTCTATCTTAAGGTTCAACAGATAACATTAAGAAAGCCTTCTCAATATCTGCACTAATACCAATTGGATACATTCTAAATCTATCTGGAAAATATGATATCAATTCTATAAGATTAACTCCCTTAAACAGACATTCGTTCAAAGGCGGTTTCCCTCATTCAAAAGCAGCAGTATCAAAAACCGGGCGAATTTTTGTAGTTTGGCTTTCCTATTTAATCACTGGCCGGTGTAATAAATAATGGCATTCTTTATTTAATTCAAAACCCGGCAAACGTTCAATGATATTTAAGTTTTCCCAATCCTCAAATACTTTCTCATAATCCGAAAATATTCCCCTTTACCAAATTAGCTCATTTTTTCGTGTCTTTTCCAGATTAATTCTTTATTTCTAGGTAAATTCTTAAAATCAGATTCGACTGCATTCGTCCTCGAGTTCAACTTCATACCTTCCATCAGAAAGAATTTTCATTTAAAGATTAAAATAATTTAGATCAATATCGCCTTTTTTGCCTTCAGAATTGGTGGGACTAGAAATACCCAAAACTACATGTTTATTTACTGAAAAGGTCATGGATTGCATTGATAATGTCGTTAAAATATTATCTTTTTTTTATAAGAACTCTCAAAAAACAATCCAACCGAGTTTCGTTTCAACGGCAGTTAAACCAGATTCTAATTCAACAACATTTCCTGTCAATATTCCTAAAACATCTGTGCCTATCAAAATATTAATTTCCTTTTCATTTAGAAAAGAATGCGATAAATCTATTTTCTTTTTTAAAAAATGCATTTATAATATCTTAATTCTCCATACTAGGAATAAAGCTGCGAATTCTTTTTTCAGAAAGAACAAAACTACAAGAAAAAGTTTTGTCTGAATTACTGACCTCGACTGGAAATACATCATGACTCATTGGTTTAGTTTCTTTCTCGCCAAACAACGCATGAATCACAGTTTCGGTTCTCAATGGGGAAATATTGAGATGATTTACGATGGTTTCTTTTATATACTAGCTAGTTTGCGAACCAGAATCGAAAATAGCACGGATTAATTTCAGCTAACCTTGATACCGAATGAAAATACAAAGTTTTTGCAAAAAGATAGTTTTGCTTTTGCTGCAGTTAGAGAGGGAAGCCATATTTTTACACAATATATTAAGATTAGACAAAATATTTCAAAGCAATATATTTAGATTCATTATTTTTCTCACACATTAAATAATAATGATCATTACAATGAGAACAATTCAATTGGTTTTTAACATAACAAAATTTACTTAGATGCCCAGATATTTTTAAATAAGAAAAACATGCACATTTTTTCTGCAATACAAATTTGTTATCATCTAGAGACATTTTCTTAGCTAAAAACATTTCTCATTAGGAAGCAATTTGTCACAAAAAATACAATTTTGAACCTTCTTACCTTGCGCTTGAAGACTTACGAACGCTGATGCAGTTGTTGATTCAGTCGGTTGTAACTGTTCATTATAGACTCGGTAGTTATCTCTTCTACGATAGCCTGGCTGGAGTCCGAATTCCGCCCTAGCAAAGTTGATCATTCCTTCACTTTTTACTTCTTGGCGTAAGAAGTTCATCGTGGGTCTTTAGTCTCTGACAGGCTACGTTGATTCCAGCTCCTTTCCCAGGCTAATAACATTTCTTCTGTCAAACAGGACTCCACTAGGAGACACAAGAAATCACCAAATTTTTCCTGGGTACGTCCTAAGCGTCGCCTCTAAACTTCTTCAGCTCAATTTTCGAAGCTTGAATTTGCGTCTTTCAGGTGATTCGTTAGTGCTAACCTCCATCAAGTCCATTTGTTCGACTTGAGAAAGTCTTCTTCGTAAACAGTTTCAGCATCCTCCAGTTCCAAAATTCGGTTCGTAAGTTCGGCTTGGCATGTTTCCAAACGCTGAAATTTATCGCTAGTTTTTTCAGTTCAGGTAATTCCTCCAAAAGCTCTTCAAGTTTTTTTAGCAAATACCGTAAACGAAGTACGATACAATTTTCGTTGTATTTTTAACTGTGTCAAATCCATTGTCATGAAATTCGGAAAAATTGAAATCAAAAGTACCCAAGTCCTGTCACGGACGCCACTATGTTCGAAAACCAAACTAAACAAAATCTTTCAAAATCAAATAGGTCTGCACCTACTGGATGCGGGGTACTTTAGTCAAAATAAGTTCAAAGGTCTTTTAGACACATAACGTTTATATACAAATCGACGACACAGTTACACTTATTAATCATACAGCTACAGCGAGTTCATATTATCTATACTGAACAATTACGCATCTCGCGGGCTGACGTCACAGCATCGTCACCTGGTGGTGGTTACAGTTCGCTTAGTTTCACAACAGTGACATTGGAATATATTTTACCCATTCTTCTTGCAACGATTATTTTAAATAGAATTTGTTTCTAATTTTGTATTTTTGAACCACTATTTTGAATGTGGTCCACAGATATTCAATGCCATTGATATCAGGATATTGTAGTAATGTGTGTAAATGCTTTTTACAAATTAAAAAACGCCATTTTTTTAGGGTTACGCGCATTTTTTTTTCTCGGGACAATGTCTCGTTGGAAAGCAAAAATTCCATTTAAACCCAAATTTTTAGAACTTTTCTTCAGATTGCTACAAAGTATATCTTAGAAAACTATATGGCTCATAATGCTATCAATAAGAAATAAATTTTCTATCTCGATTGAAACTGTATCACCGTACATCATGATAGTCTCCACAATGTTTAACTTTAAAAAGTAAATTTCTTAAATCCAAAACAGTATTAGGCTTTCTCATACGTTGTAACGGCTGTCACCACAAAAAATGTGTAATTTTCTTTTATCATTAAGTATAACTTTTTTCCAAAAATTATTAGTCTTTAAATGATGAGTTTTTGAAAACTTTAAATTCTTTTTTTCTGAATTTGCAATCTGATGAAAGGTTTCTCTCTAACAATTTGGCTTTTATATCTAGCTTGCCTAATTACATTTTGCGCAGTTTCAGCACTTACATTTCTGACTATGGTTTAAGAAACTTCTGCAACAAATTGGATTTAACTTATGGTCTTTGCAATCTTAAAGTAAATTGCTAACAATTTGGATTTCGGTGGAAATCTTATTTTTCAGCTGGACAATGACCCAAACAAGAATGCACGTAACTCTGAAATAATGATGTTTTTTTTTTCATTGTGAACAGTATTTACACACAGTACCCTGACATCATTGAGAGTGAATATCTGTGGATCACATTCAAAACAGTGGTTCAAAAACACAAAATTAGAAACAAATTCTATTTAAAAAATAATCGTTGCCAAAAGAATGGGTAAAATATCTTCAAATACCACCAAAAATTTCTCGAATCAGTATTACTACGTCTAAAAGTCATCATAAAAGCTAAAAGACATGCAATTAATTATTTATACTTTCTTAATTCATGAGAAATTACAAAAATTTAATTGGTGTTCTGTCAATTAATTGAGGCAAAGATCTGCGAATGTTTAAGTAAAATACCCTTGATATTTTTCAATTTAGAGGTTTTTCGTTGATTTATCGTTATTTTTACTTTAAGTTAAATAATTTGTTGTGTGTAAAAATAAAAATATGTTAGGACTTCTGGTTAATGTGTTATTTGTATTGAAAGTCGGATATATCAAGTTAAAAGTAAAGTGTGCTCTCAATTTTTTGATCGACTGTATATATCTTTGAAGTGCTCTCTTCTAAAACTATTAACCATAATTCCAAGAGCATTGATATCAAAAGATATAATATTCCTTAATAATGATAAAGTAGAAAGTCTGTGTTTACTAACGTGTGCACTACAGGGTGATTAAAAAAACTCTGTTCAAAACGACATGGTGTAACCGTTTTACAAGGACCAAAAAAAAGAGGGTGGCAAGTGCGATCCAGAGTCACTACAGGGTTTCTAAAATAATACATAATAGAAAGATAAGAAATGAAACGATTGCAGATCATTTTATTGATAATTACTCACTCACATTCGATTAACGCACGCCAAAAAGTGAGCCTACAGGAGATGCTCAAAGTTTTTGCCAGATGCATCTATGTTGCATGGAACGGCGCCCCTTCTCAAAGGAACAGGTGTATCTCGAACACATTCTGCTGCTACAACAATTTGTTCTACCAAGTCTTCCGGCGATGCAATAGGTATTTCATTCACAAGTCCTTTTAAAAATCCCCATATGAAAAAATCTAAAGAAGACAGGTCTGGTGATCGTGGTGACCACCAGCATCCGGCCTCGTCATGTCAAACGAGCTGGTTTCAACCGATCGTCGATGCAGACATGCAAAGAATGAGCGACTCGGCACATTTCTACCAGAATATTTCTTTCGATACATTCGCAAGGCTTCTCATCCATTGCAGTTGGCCATGTCGTAGATTAAATGCATAAGTTTGTGGCGCTAGCTTCATAAGCCAGATAACATCTACGATACCGAAGTCGACTTTTGTACTATGGTCATGCTACTCGGCTGCTGGCCCTAGAGTCTCAGGTTCGTATCTCGACTTTCAATAGGTACATTAGTGATGTTGACAACGCAACCTCTCGCAACAGTCGTGACGCAATCTACCAGCAACAAAAACAAACAAATTCGGCAAATTCACTTGACGCAAGCAAACAAAGCAAAGTCGTCAGATACACTTAACGCAAGCAAAAGCAGAGTCGTCAGGCTCAATTGACGCAAGCAAGCAGCAACTCGCCATAACGCTTGGTGCTATGAAAAATCGTTCGTCCCTCCGCCGAGTCACTGGTGGGGGAGTACTGTGACGTTAGCTTCATAAGCTAGATTACATCTACGATACCGAAGTCGACTTTTGTATTATGGTCATGTTATCGGCTGCTGGCCCTAGCGTCGCAGGTTCGTATCGCGACCTTCAATCGGTACAAGTTCAACAGTTCGCCATGTTTCGATTGAGTACCCTGATTTTAATCATTATCGCTTAAAGATATTTTAAAATTCTTTATAGTGTTACACTGATATACGTGATGTGAGTGAAAATCCGCATTCTCATAAATTTAAATTTTTACATACCATTGGATTTTTACATTCAATTTAGTTTTGCTTCCTTAATTTTATTAATTTTTTTGTTTTTAAGTGTTTGACCTTAATTTTAGAAAATTTGAAAAATATATTATTTTCAAAATTCCAATTTTAATACATATGATTTTTATATTTTGAACTTTGACTTTTATATATGTTTGGTAATTATTGCTTTTGCATTAAAGCAATTTTTCTTACCAATCGAGTGATGTAGGCATGGCCAGATTTGGCTTTGTTCCAAAAACCAAAGTAACAACTTATCCTTAGTAATAACTTCCGAAAATATTATTTAGAAATTTGATATTTGATTTGTGAAAAATTTTATGATTCCAAAAACATTTTTTTTAATGGAATCAATTTAGTTGTCGCCCGATTTCTCTTAAATTTTGATTATTTTTTTTAAAGGCTCATTGCCAACATGTCACAATTGCGAATGTAATAATAATCGATGTTCAGAAAAAGTTATTAAAGACAAATTTATCTTAACAGAGTTTTAGTAAAATTGATTGGCAAAAAAACTTTTAATAATTCTTTATTGATTTATCATTAATACCTTGTTTCATTAAAAAAAAAACAATTTTCTTTCTTTGATCTCATGAAGAGTAAATTTATTTTTCTTGTGGCAGATGTTTAAAACTTCCTTATTTAATTCCTTGAACAATTAATTCATTTAATCTTCTATATATAATCTTTTTTAACTGGTTAATGACTTAAATTGATTGAGATAAATAATGACTCAAAAATAATAATGTTCTCACATGATAACTTGAAATTTGCTATAGAAGATTTCATTTTTTTTCTTTTTTAATAAATGATAATTTAAATTCATCAACATGAAAATCTTGTAATTAGACTCGTGAATATAATTCATTGCATGTGAAAGAGTTAAATCTTATGATTGTAAGAGAAATTAAACAGTTTCATAGCTTTGTCATTATTAAAAATCGTTTGCAGAAGATATACTATTTAAAAATTGCATGATCAAGACAGAATTTAGTTATTCTATTCTTTGATTTTGCTTTACTGAATAACTGCCTTTGAGTACTAAAATGTTCTTTTGGATTTTGCTACGATAAGCATTTCAGTGAAAAAAAACTTTTGCATTATCACATACAATGAAAACGGATCACTAAATAACAATCGATCTTTTTATTTATTTTTTTATTTCTTATCTGGTTAGAGATTAGAGAAGAACATCATTCAGTGGTAGATTAAAAATATGTATGACTCTGCTGACGATTGCACTAATAAAAGTGAATAAACAGAATTGCATACGAGCAATGAAGTTTTAAAGGTAATTTAGTAATCCATCATTTCCAATAGTTACCTCATGTGTAGTTTTAAAAATTAATTTTTACTTCTGTGCATGTAGAAAGCTTGGCACCTTACAAGTAACTTTGCGGGAAAAATTGTTATGTATCATTAATTTATTTTAGATTTTTATGATAGTTTATTTCATATATAAGATAATTATCTGTTTCTTTCTGCAAAAATATATGTAAAGTAAATTATCTGTGTATGTGTGTGTGTTTTATGTAAATCTACATAACAATTTCTACTACGGAAAATTATTATGTAGATTTACGCATAAAATACACACACATTGTGCAGTTTTGATAAAATTAAGCACATGGTCATGTCAAAATAGGAGAAAAATATCACGGCCAACTTCCACAAGTTAATTAAATGTTCAATTAATTGAAAATTATAGAAGTTTGTTGGTGTTTTTTAATGTATATTATTCGAAAATATTATTTTGCAAAAATGATTATTTGTATCTTTTTGGAATTGGAAAAAATTATCTCATCTTTTAAATCAAAGCTAATTTTATTGTTGTACAATTTCGTCTAATTTAAAAGAAAATGTGTGTGTGTTGTTTTTTTTTCTTTTGAAATTGTCGTTTTTTCATTCTTGTATCCATTAATATTTTAATAACATTATCTTTACCAATAGTTAAAGTTGTAGTTAATAAAATTTGCTAGCTTTTATACATTAAATATATTAACTTCAAAACTAATTTTCATTTATCTGAAAGTTTGATGTTATATACTTTTTAAAATATATTACTAAGCTCGAATTCTTAGAATTAATTTTTATTTCAATACATGCGCTTGTTTAGAAAATTATTTTCTCATCTGCTTTAAATTGATACTATATATAAAAGGCATTAGCTTTGCTTTCAAATAATTAAATTTTAGCTTCATTTTAAATTCAAGATTATTTTAATTCGAATTTTTATCCTTTTAAATATTTTAATTCAGAAAAGTTAAAAAAAATTTAACTCATCATAATTTTTTTTATTTGAAAAATTTTACTGTTACCTTTTTTTATAATGATCTTTTTATTAATTTTTTAAAAAATTCAATTGATTCGGTTATCTTATTTTTTTTAAATTTGTTTCTAATATTATTTTATTTATTTTCCAGAACAACATTTTATTTTTTCATATAATATGTAAAGTGCTATAGATATTTTCTTCAAATGTTAACTTTTACTTTTTAGTTTGACCATACACAAACGCTTAGCTTAAAATATTTAGCATTGAAAAAAAAGAAATTATACATAGAAAAAAAATCTTTTCATATAAACTTCTATTTTCATTCTTTTATCAAATACCTGAGCAGAAATTTGACAATCAATGAGTATTATTAAATTAAAAGTCAGATCAGGGAACCCAATATTCTTTTAATAATTAAGAGTTTTTCAAACAATTATTGACCGTCTTGTTTATCACAAACGCTTTGTATATTTCATGCATTATAATACAAGTGAATACAAATTAATAATACAAATTAATGAATACAAATTAAATGAATACAAATTAATTGAAAAAAAGAAATGTGAATACAAATTAATAATTTTTAAAACACTGTTTCACAGAGATATTGTTTGATTCTTCTACAAATAAAGGTTATTTGATACTGAAATAATTAATAAAATAGGTATTGCATTCTAATTTAACTCAATTATGCATTTATATATATAGAAATAAAAATATATATATAA